>CM035412.1:2566709-2624209 GCA_020310875.1 Ceratopteris richardii
GCTCAGGAGACAGTCTATAGAGAAAGCCAGCTGAGACAATCGGAGAGATAGACTCGAAAAGAGCTTACAAACTATTTCAGATCAGTCACAACTACTGGGATTTTGGATTCCACACACACCATAGGAATACTGATTGACTGTACAACAGACTAGGGAGATCCAAGCACCTGCAACTACAGAGGGTGCATCCCAGCATATATGGCAAATCTAGAGGAGGATCACTTTGGTACACCATTCACAACTCCAAGCTACATTTCTGACCATAGAGGACATGAAATTGATCTGAAATCAAACAATGCTGATCTCCGTGAGATGCAGTACCCCATTCAAAGATGATATTTACTGCTCATTACCCTGCATGTACTCCATGAGATTATATCTCCTCAATATACTGCCTCCCTTTGTATCATTGTTCTCACTAGAGAGCCCCTAGTGCAACCACCAGACCCCCACAATCCACTACACTACTCAGTTCTTAATTTTCAGCTTTTTAGCATTTTTCAGCTCACGGACATTGTATCAGATCAACCAATTTGTCGCTTATTAATCTGATGGATCATTTTGACCTTTAGCAGACATTAATACTTCATTTCATTCCTCTTTCTCTATCAGATGAAGATTACAGGATTCAAATTAGTTTGGTGCAGAAAAGTGACATCCAGTCATCATCTCTTGGCCATAGAGGACATTGAGATCTGACACCAACCAATGTATGATTTCCTAGGGGCTCAAAGATTCCCTTTCTTAGTTAAAGTGGATGTACAACCCCTAAGTGGATGTACAACCCCTGTTTTGTATTTTTTTTATCTCATGAAATTGTCCTCTTGAATCAGATCACGCAGGCTGCTTTTCCACTTTCACTTACTGAGCTTACCTGTTTAGACTTTCCTTCACACATGAACACTGTATCAGATTCACCAGTCACAACTTTGGGTGTCACAGGTTCCTTCCTTCCCTCCTTCCCTCCCTCCCTCCCTCTCTCTCTCCCCTCTCTCTCTCTCTCTCTCTCTCTCTCTCTCTCTCTCTCTCTCTCTCTCTCTCTCTCTCTCTCTCTCTCTCTCTCTCTCTCTCTCTCTCTCTCTCTCTCTCTCTCTCTCTCTCTCTCACCTCCCTATGCATATCATATTTGTATCTCACCCATTGAGCATATAAAGTGCATACCCATAGCACCCCACACCCTTGATGCCAGTTACTATCCACTCCTTTTTATACCCGTTTGCGGTACTCACACTTTATTTTCCTTTTGGGATCACAGTGGATTGGATCATACTGATGTATATGTTTTGTCTCATAGGCCGATTTTGGCCTCTAATAGACGTTAAAAAGTCTTTCTTTCTTTCTTTCTTTCTCTCTCTCTCTCTCTCTCTCTCTCTCTCTCTCTCTCTCTCTCTCTCTCTCTCTCTCTCTCTCTCTCTCTCTCTCTCTCTCTCTCTCTCTCTCTCTCTCTCTCTCTCTCTCTCTCTCTCTCTCTCTCTCTCTCTCTCTCTCTCTCTCTCTCTCTCTCTCTCTCTCTCTCTCTCTCTCTCTCTCTCACACACACACACACACACACTCAAAAGTCCTGTTAACATCCAAAAACAGACTAAAATTTCAAGCTTTTGCAAGCTAAATGTAGCTTCCAAGCCCTAACCTATGCATATGAAAGACCAATTTTGCTGCCCTATCAATGGTTTAGACACCAGCTATCAACTGGTTGCCTCTCAGGATTTCAACAGAAGTGTTCTTAGTGTTGTAATAAGGTGCTAATTATCTTTCTTAGAATTCATATAAACATGAGCTTATGGATAAATAATAATAATAATAATAAAGTAAATAAATAAACAAATGAAAGAATTACATACCTTCCAGGGTAGGTGCATACACCAGAACCTACAAAAAAGCACCAAACAGATCACCACAATGTTATGAGATGAAGCAATCAATAAACATTGCAAACACCGATGGCTGCTCGTAGAGATTCAGACAATCATGAAGCAATCAAAAACACCGGGACACAAACCAAAGTCCTTTTTTGGATGGGAAAGGGGAACTGAAAGGGATTAATACCAGGACACAAACCCAAGTCCATTTTAGGATGGGAAAGGGCAACTGAAAAGGCTTAACACCAGATGTGCTAGAAAATAATGGTTCATTTAAATTTTCCTCTTTACTCTTTGTTTTATGATGGAGCAAATCATCTCCATTACTGTACGGATACCTCAATAAGTGACTGGACACTGTTACAGCAAGCAACTTTTTGTAAAGCAAGTTCTCTATTCAGTAAGAAAATCCATTGATTGCTGTTTCAGGTTCACTGCTGTGAATCATGTGAAATCTATCAGAAAATAGAAACCCATACCCCTGAATAATCATAATCATAATCATAATCATCAATGCTTTTCACCACAGATACTGTCACATCAATGCATAGCTAACCATGTGCATGTTCATGTGCATGGAGTTTTAATATTACATGACACAGACACAGATTCAGAACAAAGGTATATGTTACATCATGAGAATCAAGACTCTGCAGCATATAAATGCCACACTCAAATGCATGTGGTATGGTTTTAAAATGACGATACATTGGGTGCTTTCTGACTGATCAGTATCTGGCCAAGAAGATAATTCCCAGTACTGATTGCTTCCTATGCGCACACACACACACAAGTAAACTGTAAAAACATAGCTTAGAAGCTAGTTCCCAGTACTGATTGCATCCTATGCACACACACAAAAAAAAAACTATAAAAAAATACCTCACGATTTGAAAATTAATTCACCGATCAAGCGGACATCTCGGTTTGTGTCAATCAATAACAAGGACAACACTCATAACAAGCTGGGAAAAACCACATACTAAAATGCTGGCTATATCACAATATATGAATCCTACAACCTGATTTCTCAATGCCATAGTTTCCAAATCAAACAAAGGAATGGAAGTTCATTGAGATTTCATGTCTAATGACCAAATATGCATCTAGCTGTGGCTCACAGTAACAAACAAGAGGAGAACCAAGGATCTGCCGTCCTGTGCAAGAGACACCTAGGCATAAGGTTGCCTCCATAGAAGCTCTATCTGCTTGTTGTAATATAGGTTTGCTTAAGTGCTAGGGAATCCCAACATCTTCTTATGTACAAAGCCAGCAAATGAAATCGAAGATTTCACATCAATGAAAAATGGACAAGAGTGCAAAATAGGTGAACCCATAAGTGAAATGCCTTGATAAGTTGAGCTTAGGACAGCTAGCTTTCCTTGCCTTTCTAATTAAATACCAGAAAACAGGAAGAAGAAACTCTACACAGTATCACAGCAAAGAGTGGCTTACTTGGATTAGTTGTCGATACTTGTGCAACCCCATTGAAGTCACAACTTCCCATTACTCTGTTATTTTTCTGGTAGTAGCTGTCAAATGCATAAGATGCATGGGCTTGAACTGTGTCAGGTTCATAGCAGAGCTGACCTGGCTGTATTGCAGTACAATTTGCTCGCCCAATGCCACATGCCCAATCCAACGCAATTTGCAATGCATCAGAATCAGATCCAGGCTTTGCAACACAGTACAACTGAGTTGTTGTATCATTTGCAAGCAATGGCCCTGAATTGCTGAGCCTTAAATAGTAGACAGGCTGCAAAGTGGAAGCATTGAACAATCCATAATTCCTTGCTGCAGCAGATCCTATCTTCACATCTTCATTAAAAAGCTCCATTATGAAGATACTGACGGGAGAACGGGGTCTCTTTGGTGTGCCTGTGTTGTTCAGAATGTGTGCAATTAAATTACTCACATAAATTGAAGCATTTTCTGGTGTTGCATCCGTGTCTGATGTATCTCCTCCAGATGGCCAGCCTGTTTCAGATACAACTACTGGCAGTGTACTGTAATTAAGTTGTGCGAGAGCAAAGTAGCATGCATCTAGGACTGCGTCAAAGAGGTTCCGGTACTGGAAGAGTGTATTCGAGTCGGTTACAACATTGCCAGGAGTGAGAGGGTTGAGAAGAGCGTAGTCAAGAAGAATAATCCCATTGCTGTTCTTGAAAATATCGTAGGAATAGATGTTAAGCATGAAGAAGGATCCAGTAGAGGAAAGGAAATCCAGCATTGGAAGGAGGACAGGGGATGTCCATGTCTTATTGAAAAAGGCTTGTGAGGGGGGGAAAGAATCCAATATTAGGGAGGGATCGTTAGATGTAGAGATTTTAATGTTGGCAGACAGGTTTGAGGATAAAAGCGCAGTGCGCAGGTACTTCATGGCCGGAACCAACACAAGCGCGGCATTAGGGTCGGTCGTCAGCACTTCTGTGCCGACACAGATGGCCGTGATATTGGTCGCTGGTAAGTATGCAAGGACGTTCGTCTTCACCCAATTGGAAGCGCTTGTGTTCGACTGTCCCACACTTAAGAGCTGTGTATTGGGAACCGTAACCATCACCTGGATTCCTGTACGTGCTAGAGCTTGAAGCATTGTCCCATTTGCATCATACAATCTCACATTCGTGATCGACTGCCGTTGTAGCAGTTGTACCACTTCCACGGCCGAAGGAGATGCAGAGAACTGAGTGCCATAATTGATTCCTACAAAGCCTGTTGTTTGAAAGGAACGTGTATAATCAGAAGGCCAAATCAACTCCGTATCATGACGTATAAAAGAGTGCGGTGACATGTGCACATAGAAAGCACTCGAGCACATACAGTGCACCAGGAACTACCGCTGACCGCATACCCATCATCTCAGTTCTCATATCTTAAGCTCAAAAACTGAAAGGAAGGGTCATGGAAAGTCTTAGGACACAGGCTCTGCATCCATGGCCGTAATTTCAAAAACAGACCCCATACACACATGTGAATTGACAGAATGCTGGAGAACAGAAAGCAGAATTCCATAAAATTCCCATATGCCGGATTTAGCATCTAGTTGAACCACCCATATACACTCATAGAATTGTTTTCGACAGAGAATAACCCTCCAAACTGCAAATTACAGGCTTAAACAATCCTATCCAAAAGAAATCCGACGTCTCTCTTCAGTCACTAACTGAATGCTTACCACCGGAGTATTTCTTGCAGGGCCAAGGACGGAATCACTCCTTTCACTAAAAAATGAGAGGTGAGAGGGAGACTTCACAGAAGGAAGGTTCATCGCCCCCTATCGGGTGCGAAAGGAGTGATGCTCTCTCTCTCTCTCTCTCTCTCTCTCTCTCTCTCTCTCTCTCTCTCTCTCTCTCTCTCTCTCTCTCTCTCTCTCATATTTTTCCTACGTGCAAAAAGGCATACACACTCACATTCACATATTAGCAATGAGAGAAGTGCCCAAAAAAACACCCACTTCCCACGTGCAGAGACGAAGAGGAGAGAGACAGGCACGATGCGTAACCACGAATAACACCGACTGACCTTGAGAAAGGGAAACGAGGGTGGCGAAAAAGGGCAGAAGGAGAAGTAGAGCGGATGGCGAGGTCAGGGAGACGGTGAAAATGGGCGGCATGGCGAGCTCTCTGCTCTTCTGAGAGGAGCGGCGCGTCTTCCTCCCTTCACTCAAGAGGCATCTCAAGCAGCCTCATTCCCCAGTCATGAGTTGCGGGTAGCAGAGTAGCACAGTCTGCTCGCAGAGGAGAACCCGAATGAGGTGTAGGACTAAACGTAAAGAGTCCATAAAGGAGAGAAGAATCGTGTGAAAAGAACAGTCGTAGTCTGGGCATCAGACAAACGTCCTGCTTTCCCAGTTTATCCTAATTTTTAAAAAAACGCGTCCTTATTTATTTAATAATATTCGTTGCGGGTAAATGCACCTGGGCAAATGTACGAATCAAGTGAAACTTTTTTCACCCATCTCCTCATACCTCGCTGATGAGTCGCTTTGGAGCCTCCCGAGCATCAAGTAGGGTGACCGCAATAGACGAGAGATAGATAGGAAGGGCACATGGATTTTTATTTTTTTATTTTCTTTTTTTATAGTACAATAAATTGGAAAGACTCACTCATCGGACCTCGTAAGGTAGGCACTCATCTTGGGGAACTTCATGGACATTCATCTTTGGGAGCTCATGGATATGTCCAGCTAGGTTTTGAGCTTAGGACTTCCTCCTAGAGATTCAAAGCATCAACCACTAGGCTATGGAGGCTTGGATGCACATGGATGTTTTTTGAGGTGATCATTGATTGGTTTACATTTTTTTGGGTCATTCACAGAGTATGAGGGGCACATGTATTACAAATCAGATGAATTTTGATCATCTAAATTATGGGCATATGTATGACGATCGTCGAACTTTTAATGATCGAAGTTAAGGGCAATGACGACCATTAAACTTTCGATGATTGTAATTAAACTCACAAACATTTCCTTGTGATTTACACAATTCATAGATAGTATTGCTATATGTTGAATACAAGCGATATATATATGGTGCCAAAGTATGTATACTTCAAGCGTAGTTCGACTTCAAATTCCATATCAAAAAATTTAAAACCTACAATTATTTAGTTGGTATATTAGTTTTTTATGTACCCTTTGTCGAATTCGATCTTCAATTTTCGAACTAAATTGTGGGAAATACCTACAAAAGATGAAGGTTTTGCAAGAAGTCTCATGTGTTGTAGATGCGCATAACAAAAGATGAATTTTGTACATCAGAACAGGCAAGCAGATTCAATGCAAGCCCACGAAGAAAGTAATCCGAATAAATGTAAATTAATCATAACAAAAATCCAAAATTTTCCTCCTCTTGAACAGGATTTTTTGTAATTTCAACAATTTTTTGTAATTTCAACAACTAATGTATACAAAAGGAAGTGTCACTATACAAAACGCAAATAAATCACTCTATTGCATACAAAAGGAGGTGTCATTAAGAATAAGAATATAATCTGACCAAAACCTGCAAGAGAGACTACTGCCAACAGGAACAAAGGGGGTAGGGGAGATAACAATATCCCAAAGACAAGCCCAAATGTCACTAGAGCTTAAGGATCTGTAAACCCATTTAGAGGCCAGGTTCTCAGCCATTTTCATAGGGCAAATAATACCCAGGCCACCTTCATGTTTAGGCAGATAGCAAATCTTCCAAGCCACTTTAGGAATTTTCTAGCCAGCAAGCCAGAAAGTACACCTGAGCATTTTTCTGCATAGAGACATTAAAACCCATGGGAATACCCAAATGCTAAACAGTTCTGGAAAGTGTTGGATCCTATCCTGGCTTTCAAAAAGCTTCCCCAACTTGGTTTTAAAGAGATCATTCTCGGTTGTTGTAATAAATTAGATCTAGTGCTATGGCACTTATGGAGGGGTCACATCCTGTGGCACATATGGATTAGTAGGAACCAAGCCCTCTTCAAGAATGATAAAAAGAACTATATGTTTTCCCTTAGAAAAGCTTTGTATCTCTCTGGTATGCAGAGTCTTTTGTCTATCAAACAGGGCCCCCAGGATCAAAGTGTTATTACCAAGTCCCTTCCTCCCTGTAAGTGGAGAGAATCTCTTCTGGATTGTTACTCCAGTGATAGATTTATCATGGTCCTCAACTTGTAACCTCTGCCTGATGGGATCACTGCTTCCCTGTGCACTTTGTACTTTTATTACTTAATTTACTCTCTTTTCCTGTTGTCTCAAAAAAAAAAAAAAAAGGAGGTGTCATTATATTAGATGATAAACGTAAATTATATAAACAAATTTTTTTCCATCCATCGGGTGACCCGAATGGAAAGTTTAGCAAACTAACACTCCGTTCAGGTCACCTGATATCTCATCGTATAGCTTAGCAGTCACACATGGCCACATTGGCAAAAAGGGCAATTTATAACCGAACTTCGAATCACTTCAAATTCATGTACCCCCCCCTAAGAGTCTTCTTTGTGTTCTTTCAATGGAGCTCTCTTGAGTTGTTCTTCTCGCATCAAGTAGGCTGGCCACACTAAAGAGAGGAGTCTTCCCTTTTGTTCTTCGATGGAGCTCTTGCTTATGAATGGCTACTTTTTTTTAAGAGGAAGTTCAGCTTGAATTTTGAAAGAACAATTGTATAGGTGAAAGGTATAATACCCATGGGACCTTTAGTATCTCACAAACTAGGAGTTAGATTGTCCAAAGACGACAAGTGAAAAAGACTACCTACAGACAACAAATCTAAATCTATACAAAGGTAATGTAGTAGTTTAGAACCCAAAACTATGCTATTGTAGATAAGGGTTGAACTCATGCCTCTCCTTCAAAAGATGAAAATTCCAACCAAACAACCTAACGTACACGAACATGGGTTTTTACTACTTACTAGCGAAAGATTGAGTTTTAGTCTTCAAAATTTAAAGCATAATGACCTCGCCAATTATGGATATGTGTAGAATTCAGCCTTTGAATTCTACAAGTAATGGTACATTAGGTGAGTGGAGTATATCAAGCGGTCCTTTTTTTTTTTTTTTAATGGAGGTTCGGCCGAGGCCTACTCCCCCAGACTTTAACTTTGAAATTGCAACTGTACAAGGAAGGGCATAGTACCCATGGGACCCCCCTTATCCCACAAGAACAAAGGTTTACAAGACTGGGTTGGACGGCAATCACAACTACCGCGGGGATGGTCAAACGGTGGCCAACAGCCAAATACAACAGTTTTTGGAATTCATATGTCCTTACATGTTGCTGCCAGGGGTTGAACCCTCGCCCCCGCCTCAAGAGGCGAGAGGCCCAACCACCAAGCTAGCTTGATTGAGGTAGATGTCGGATAATGAATGCACTCCCAACTTTTTTTTTTAATAAAAGCAAGTTCGGCCTTGGCCTATTCTCCCAACTTCTAAATAAGTATTTTTGCATATCACCGGCGGTATGCTTGATACGACCTATAACTCGTGCTCGTTTAACCATACTCGAGAAAATTCCATTGTTATTTGTAAACTTTATGTAGGCAAGTCGAGAGCTTTGCATGCGTGGACGAGTTTCATATGAATTTAGAGTGAGAAGCATATGCCATACAACTTCTCAAGTGAAATACTCACTCTCTATAGGAGTCAAATCTTTTTTTTTTTTTAATCACAACATCTTTAAAACACACTCACACACTATCTCCTTTATACTACTAGGATGTTTGAGGAGAGAGAGAGACACATGCATACATACACACACATGCATACATACACACACATATACACGCACAATAGTTTTAATTATTTGAAAATACAATGAAAGTCGAGCTTTGCACCCACGAAACCTCGTGAATTTCACAAATTAAGGGTTGAATACCTAGCAACTATTAGGATACAAAGGCTCAAAGGCCCCTCAAGGTAGCAACTAGAAAAGCGAGCCCTTAAGGTTAGATTAGGTAACTACTTTGAACGAAATTTTTGCATGAAGGTCCAACAATCCCTTCGAGATGCCACATTTATAACCATATCAGTATACATGTGCTAAAGGGCATCTTGTTATAGCTTGCATGGGTTGGGCCCCCACCCCCAACCTAAGAGGCGAAAGTTTTAGTGCTTATGGCATAGAAAGGAAAGGTTACATGTTTCATGTACTAGATAGTACAAGGATCTTATATACCATATAGAAACACTCATTAAAGCTAATGCATCCGTTCCCCTTGGGATTTGAACCCCAGCCATTTACCAAGGAGAGCAAAGAAGAACTCTTTTTTTTTTTTATGGAGGTTTAGGTGAAGCCTACTCCCCCGGACTTTAACTTTGAAATTGCAACTGTACAAGTGAATGGGCATAGTACCCATGGAACCCCCCATATCCCACAAAGCAGAGGTTAGACAAGGAAACATGGTTACAACTGAAGGAAATATGATTACAACTGAAGGAAACATGATTACAACTAGTTTTAACTGGCCTAAGCCATAACATGTCCAACTCGGAATTTGAACCCTAGACCTCTTCCTCAAGAAGCCAAAGCTCAACCAACTGCCCTACGGAACATAGACAAAAAAGAACTCTTTACAGCGCATCCATTGGATAGAGTTCAATTTTCCATCTACTCGTCCAACAGCAACAACGCAAACATTTAAGACATCTTCTTAATCCTCCACTTTTTAAGTCGTTGGTGGATCTCGAACTTTGGACTTTCACTCTAGAGATTCATGTTGTGTGAACAAATTTATATCAATTTAGAACGAAAACTTTATGTGAGTATAACTTTTCAAGTGAAAGAGCTTGACATTGCTTCCATCATAGTTTTCTTTTTAAGGAAGTTTGACGTGAGGCCTAATCTCTCTCGATCTTAGTACCCATGGTATCCCCATATACCACAAAGCAGGGGCCAAGATTATAGAGCCCGAAGGTTCACAAAGGTAGAATTTGGAAACAAATGGCCTTCAGGCCCAACACAGAGACTTGTTTTTAATGAGCCCAAAGGCAAAAGATGTGATCCATTTGAATCGGAGGCCGCAATGATAAATGCTCAAAGGTCAAAGTTTTATAGGCCAAAACCCTTTCGTCCTACTCTTAACAAGTAATGAGCCTCCAAGCAGCTTGCCGGGTTTGAACACCTGCCCCTACCAAACCAACCAACCTATGCACATTGGACACTTCTTCGATAGTTTTCCAAGTTCATATTCTTACATTCAAGCATGAGCTTTGATTCTTCTTCCCTATGGCAATGAGATTTTCAAAGACATAATCACTTATAACCACCACTAAAAATAGGAGAATTTCCCAATCTCCATACTTCCCAATGTTCATCCCGAATTGACATTATGGGCCATGGATGCCACCTTCATTTTGTGAGAGCTTGGGTGCTCAAAACTGCAACACACACACACACACAAATTCCGAGGACAAACAATTATTTGATTCTTTATAATATACCTAGCTCACAAAATTATAAGGATTATCATTCTGTTGCTTGACTCAATGTTTCCTTCCTCACTGAATATGAAAACACCTCTCTCAAGTGATTAGTATAAGCATCGCACGTATCAAACTTATTCTCAACTTCATGCAAAAAAAGTTTTTAACTTTGGATCACGTGCGGCAGCAAGAGGAAAATACATAGTCTTTGAAGCTTGAACACCAAGATTGAGATACGAGCATTCATCTTCATATCTGCAAATGAAGGAATCAATGTCTTATCTCCTTGTAAATGGACTCATCAGTAACATGATAAGGTAGATTGCTTCTTAATTAATTACATTTGTTCTAAACATGTTCCATTTCTTCATTAGATGGATTATAACCTTGCAAAGATTCATTTATCATTACCTCTTCTTTGCTTAGGCTAGTATATATGAAGTGATGATCCCTCATTGCTATGTGCATCATGAGAAGTTAATGAAGATGGAAAACCTAAATTTTATTCAATTCCTCATCACTTTCCAATAGCATTGAAGCTTTAACCACTTCATTAATTACTATGATCACATGCATCGTTATGTCCACAAACATAATCATGGTCAAAAGTCGATTTCCTGAGTGATGTTATCTACCTTAAATGCCCAGAGGGAGTGGATTGGGATGACAATTAGAATATTACTATTTCTTACATTAGCTTTCATAAAGGAGAATATGGTGAAAACATCCTCATTTTTAGCGAAAGAATCAATCATAGATATAAGCTTGTTTGTAGGCAACTTATGTCCATATTGTTGACAGATCAATTGCACCATCCCCATCTATGTCTAATTATTGAATAAGCAAATCATGCATTGTACTGCCTTTTGATTGAGAACTTGATTTCTAGTCATATCAAACATCCATTCAGATCTTTGCAACTCCCATGTTTCTATATGATGCATTGAAAATTAAACAAAGCAAAATCTTTGAAATTTTGGAGATCCCAATTGTATTGGCATCCTCAATGTTTGCATCATCAAGAATGTGCATATGGTAATGGAAACCACCGATCAGCATATAAATCTACTGGTTTTCCTCATGATAGTCAAAGATGCCTACATGCGTAGTGTAGTGAATTATGATTACCACAATCGTGGAGTGAAATACTTGTGCTGAACTTTCCCCTAATACTCTCAACATGGAACCTGCAATCAATAAAATGTTTTGTGCATATAAAATTTTTATGAATGCGAAGTGAGAAAGTAATGAATAAAGGTTTTGGTATGTGTATTATGGTTGTTGCATGCCCTAAACTTTTCTGTTACCATTAGTGTCCATGTGAAAGGCCAAATGGCCACTGGACACTTCTTTATATATGTTCTTTAATAAAACATATAGTGGCCTAGTCAGTCACAGACTGTAAGTTCGACCGCATTTGTAAGATCTAAGAAGTCTGTCTTCGTGTTCCCTGTGTACTGTGTTTTCTGCACATTATGAAGTCTTTGTGCGGGACAATGCTTTCTTAAGTTTGCAAACATAAGATGCATGTTAAGGGTTTTCAAAACCTAGAGGTTGTGACATGTATACTTCTTCACTTATCCAACCATTTAGAAATGCATTTTTTACATCAAGTTGGAGGAGTCTACGATTTCTTGTAGCATCTACACTTATCAATGTTATGAGTGTATTCATCTTTGCAAATGGTGAGAATGTTTCCTCATGGTCTATACCACGAGTTTTTTAGCATCCTTTGGCAACTAATCTTTCCTTGTACATGTAAGCTGATCCATCTGAGTTTCTTTTAACTTTATATAACCATCTACAAGTTATTACCTTTTGATTGATGACATGGGAACCAAATCCCAAGTGTCCATCTCCTTCAATGCATCTATTTCTTCTTTCATGGCCTTTTCCCAATTAGGGTTTCCCTTTTCCTCCTCATAGGTTGAGGGTTCTTTTGAAATTGAGTCTTTTGCCAAGTAGATTGAATGCTTTGTAACAAATGTGGAATCATATCCATACCTTTCTGGTTGTTTCTTTTCTCTTGTTGATCGTTTAAGAGCTAGCTTAGAGCAATCTCCACACTCTTGCATCTTTGCTTTGCCTCTTGACTTCCATGGTTTGTAATCCTTTTCCCTTTCATCTTGGTCATCATCTATATCACTTCTTGGATCCTGGACCTGTGTATCACACTTGTTTCCTAATTGATGAGAATCAGAATCAAGATCATATGGTAGAGTTACCTTTTGTTTGTCTTCATCATACCAAGAATTGTGTTCTTCAAACACAACATCTCTACTTGTAGTGAATTGCTTGGTTGAAGGATTATAGAACCTGTAACCCATCTGAGTTGAGTCATACCCAATAAACACTACCTTTGTTGCACTTTCATCTAGCATACATCTTATTTGGGATGGTACATGAACATAAGCTAAACAACCAAACAACTTGCAATGTCCAAGACTAGGTTTTCTTCCATGCCATGCTTCATAAGGAGTTATACCTTGGAGTGATTTGAATGGCAGTCTATTGACAAGGTACACAACAATTGAAATATCTTCTACCCATAGATAATGTGGCAACCTCTTCTCTTTAAGCATTGTTCTGGTTGATCCAACCAATGTCATGTTTCTCCTCTCTACAATTCCATTTAGTTGAGGGGAGCACCTGGTACTCACTTCCCTTTTGATACCTTTGTCTTGCAAGAATTCATCAAAATCTTTGGAGAAGTATTCTCCCCCTCCATCATATCTAAGCTTCTTGAGTGATCTACCTGTATGATTCTCCACATGTGTTAGATACTTTTTGAAGCAATCAGACACTTCATCCTTACTCTTGATAAAGTATAGAATAGTCCATCTACTATGGTCATCAATAATTGAGACATAATACCTTCATCTTGCCAATGAAGGTTCTTGACTTGGTCCCCATACATTTGTATGTACTAAGTCCAATAAGTTGTTGTGGATGTAGCCTTTGTGGTTGAATGGTTGTCTTTGTGCCTTCCCAATCTGACATGCATCACATCTATTGATCATGTGTTGCTTTGATATGTTTGGCAGTCCTAGAACACTTTGATCTCTACATACATCCTTCAAGGTTCTTTCATTGACATGAGCAAGTCTCTTATGCCACACTTTAAGCTCACTAAGGGTTTGAGACCCAAAAGTGAATAGAGCTATGTTCCTAATTTCTCCTACTTCAAAAGTAAAGAGCCGACCATGCTTCTCACCTTCGGCTATCTTCATGAAGCCTTGACATGGATCTTCCACAAAAGCTCCATGTTGGGTGAACCTAACTTACAAGCCTTTTTCAACTATTTGATCTACACTTATCAGGTTTTTAGTGATAGTGAGTACATAGAGAACCTTACTCAGAATGTTTTTCCTACCATTGGAAAGCTTTGACATTATCAATCTTCTCCACATTGTGCTTTATGTCATCCCCTATTTGAACTTCATGTCCATGCTTTGGAATTTCCAAACTAGATAGAAGAGCAATGTTGTCTGCAACATGATTTGAACATCCAGAATCCATGTAGAACAAATGATCATCTTCTTTACCTTCTTTGTGGCTTAGATTCATTAGAAGCAATGAGTCTTCATGTGGTTAATCTTTTGAATAATTTTGGTATTCCCTTCTATTATGGCCTCTATTGTTATTGTTGAAGTTGTGTCCACCTCTACCTCTATTTTTGCCATATCCACCTCTTCCACTTCCTTTTTGGGTCTTCCCATTGAACCAACAATTATGAGTGGTGTGGTTGGTCTTATCATAGATGGCACAAGGTTGAACATTCTGACCTTTGTCTTTGTCATGCTTTGTTCCTTTCTTCTTCCCTTTCCACTTGATCTTGCTTGCAAAGTTGGCTTGGGAAGTCTCCTCTTCATCTTCTTCCTTCTTCTTGCCTTTCGAATTCTTGTCCTTCTTATCTACATATAGAGCACTAGTTGAATTACCATGATAGGAGTTACCTTCCTTTGTGCTATTGTTGGCCTCTTGATTGAAGACTTGTCCAAGAAAGATATCGAAGGCTGGAGTTTGTACATCCATGATGAGATCATAAGCTGTGGTGAAGGAATTCTATTGCTTATCACTTCGAATCCCATTAAGATTTTGCCTCATGATAGCCTCTTGTTCAATTAGATCTCTAATGGATGCTAACTGATCTGCAACCTCCTTGACCTTGGTAACAAACTCTGTGATGGTTTGTTTAGTTGTCTTCTTCATTTGGTTGAACTCGTTCCAAAGATGATTCTTTCTTGCTTTCATACTAGCAGAAAAGAACGTCTCGAGGGCATCCCAAGTCTCTTGAGATGTCTTGCATCCTCTAATATATAGTAATAGAAAGTCAGAGATAGATTTGAGTATGTATGAACTTGCTTGAGCATCCCTTGCACACCAAAATGTGAGCTTATCTGTCTGCTCTTGTGTAGGTTCTCCTTTGGATCTTGGAATAGGCATAACTTCATCACCTGCTACAATTTCATAAAGATTTCTACCTTGCAAATAGGCCTCCATCGTAATTTTTTCATGCCTCATAGTTGTGTCGATCAAGCTTCTCAATCATTGAGCAAAAGTTGTCACCCATCTTGATCTAGCGCTGATACCACTAAAAGAACTTGGAGAAGCTTGTAGGAGGTAGAAAAGTGAGTTGCAAGGCAATGAAGTTTGATCGAGCCAATAAGCACAAGAACAACCCTTGAGCTTATGGAGACTCAAATAGACCTTATATGCATGCGATAAATGCAATAAAATGCACTATGTACTTTGGAACATCAAGGAGAAAGAGTCGAGACAAAATAGTTAGGTTTGCACATTGACTAGCTCAAAAAACTTATTATCTTTGGATGAGACAATCAACTTCAAATGCTCATAGCAACCACCATGATTACAATTGGAAAAAATCCTTTTGGAGGAGTGATGCACATAGGGTTTAGTGTATAGAATGCACAAGAGTACAAGAAATAAGCAAAATATGCTTTTGGAATGAACTTGACACTCAACACTGGTACCTCCTATGTTTTAGGAATGCACAAAGATAGATCTCGAGATAGAAAAACTAACATTTCTCCCAATCAACAAAAATGAATTCATTGAAAATTTATTCACATAAACTAGACATGATTAACTCTCCAACGCATGCTCAATTATCCAATTTGGAGCTCTGTAGAGAGAGCACTAGCATCTACAATCTTACTATTGTTGAAGAAGATGATGTAGAGAAATGAAGGAGCAAGACAATGATGGCCACAAGTGTATGTATATTGCTTCCATGTAATGTGCAAGTGATTTGAAGTCTTTATATAGACTCTTGAAGTGCTCGAGGACTTCTACAAAGTGGATTTTGAATTCAAATGAAGGTGGGATTAGTTGTTGGAGGGAATCAATTCACTTTCCTCAATCTAGGAAAAGTGAAGATTTAGTTTTATTTACTTTTAGGTGATTGATTGATTCATTGATTGCAAGTCAAACAACTCAAATTTGTCTAAGTATAGGTCTCTTTTTATCCTTTTACATGTGTAAAACTCTAGGCTTTTACAATGGTAAATGATCCATAAATGATCTAAAAAAGAAAACAATAAATGAGCATAAATAAAAGAACTCTCCAACATATATTCTTTCAACGTAATCCAAGCGATAGCTTTTTGATGTAGATCAAATCCATGTCAAGCATAGTGTAAGCTTGATGTTCCAACAAATCCTTCATTATACATCAACAAGGAAGAAAATAGATGTATATATCTGCATATATGTTGATGATCTCATTATAATAGGGAATGATGTTACAAGGATTAAGGATATCAAAAGAAAGTTTAAAATTTGAGATCTTGGAGAGTAAATATATTTTTTTAGGAATTGAAGTTGTTTATGGGAAAGGTGGCATCTTCTTGATGCAAAGGAATTACTTGTTGGATGTTCTTTTCAAATTTGGAATGAGTGAATGCAAACCACTCACTCAGCATATGGACACAAATACAAAGATTTGCTCCAATAATGGAGAACTATTGGAAGATGTAACAACATACAAAAGCATCATAGGATCATTAATATGTGCAAACATTACAAGACTTGATCTATCTTATGTTGTCGGTGTACTTTCTCAGTTTATGCAAGCTCCAACAAGCAAAGACTTAAATTCCACCAAGAGAGTGTTGAGATACATAAATAAAACAATTGGTCATGCTTTGTTTTAGAATTTTGGTGAAGAATTTCAGGATAAAGGCTTTAGCAAGCTCATTGGGTAGGTTAAAAGGAAGATAGGAGATCAACCTCAGTTTATGGTTTCATGATAGTAAGCAAACCTATCACATGGAGCTCAAAGAAACAATCTACTGTTGCACTTTCATCCATGGAGGCTGAATATAGAGGATTGACATATGCCACATGTGAGGCAATGTGGATTAAAAAGCTTTTGGGTGATGTTGAAGCACAAGTTGGAACCATTCCTATATACGGTGTCGAGGGGTGTGAATGGAGAGAAACTAGATCAAAATTGACTTGCGATAGCCTCACGATGTGACTACACGCAGGGTGTTTCGTAGCATACTCTAAAATGTATGATGTGTTTTAGAATGTGAGAAGTGATTAACTATGGTTTAACAAACTATATAAGATCAGCCTATGAATCTATTGTCCATAAGGTTGCATAGCTCTATACCTAGAAAGACTGTATTCATACAAATGCCAGACCAATGTTTCATTCGCTATACAATCTTTGATAGATTCGTCCACTTTGTGTTCTAAATTAGCTATGTTCTCAGTCTGCTTAGGTTGGATATTCCTTTTTATAGTGGAGGCAACAAATTCTCAAAAATGCTATTCTCACTATTCACAGATTCAATTGACTCAATTGTAAACAAAGCTAGAAATCTAGACAAACAATACTCATATGATGGGGAGATTAAAGATTCATTAGTAATACAGTCCTTAATAAATTCCTCTACTTCTACTTCTTCATTAGCTTCATTCTCTTTAGGTTGAGTGGTAGTATTATCAGCAGGTGGAGGCAATAAAGTTTCTAAAATAAAAGATGTAGGTATGATATTTTCTTCGATAGATTCATTTGAAGACACATTGCTTATAGACAATAAAAATAAAGAATAATGTAAAGTTTCAATTGAAAAATGAACTGTTTTCATAATAATGCTAAAGAACTTTTGAGTAGTAATATTGCTACGTTGCTTCAGAACTAAAATAAATCCTATACAAATACTTTGATGAAAAAGTCTAATACAAGATTTAAGTTTAAAATGTGATTTAGAAAAGGTAGGAGAAGCAGCGAATAAGCAGCTCTAATCTCTTGGTCAAAAGCTCATAAGTATCATCAATTCGACAATTCTCATCAATCTTTATCAATGTTCTAAAGAAGACATCAGGAAAACATCATACTAACACTACACATACATATATACATACATACATACAGATACTTATGTGTGCATGCATTCTACTTTAACACACACACATACACAACATGCACTCTATTAACTAACTCACACCACTCATGTGCGTGCACTTAGTTAACACACATATGCACTTGACTTCACTCACGTATGCACATAGTTATTGTTTTATTACTCATTAATTAATTATTAATATATATTAAATTCATTATATTACTTATTAGTTAGATTATTTACTACCTATTCCCATATATATATTTATTATATATTAAATCAAATATTTTGATTAATCATATATCCAAGGAAATAAGAGCATATTATTTACATAGATTAAAATATATATTAAAATGTTATCTCTTATATTTGACACACATATTTATATCACACATGCATATATATATATATATATATGTATATATATATATATATATATATATTATTAGGGCTAAAACTTATAAACATACACACTCATAGCACACATTCATAAGGTATGAAATCATATGTTAGTATGTATCCATACACTTTAATACATATATGATGTTTCTATTAAAGTTAAAACACATATATCTCTACACAAACATACATTTTAAGATACACTCTTCCCATACACATACATATGATCATATATATAGTTGCTCACATTCTCATATCCATACATAGACTTGCATTGGCAAACACCTTCACATGCAATCATACATGCATAAACACAAGCATACAGCCACATAAATATCACAATACATTCTTACCCATGTATTCAACATCAATGCATATGCATTGTTAGAGTATGATCAATGTCTACCCCTCACGATTGTATGCACATTTTCTAAGGCCCCCATTATGAGGAGAAGCCAAGTGTCCATTACCCTATTGATGGGAATCTCGACTTGCAGGTTGGATGAAGGTCATATTGGACCATGTAAGGTATTGTAAGGAAAGAGAGTTACTAGGGTCCCCAATTGTGGGGTTCGTGGTAGTGGTGAGCAGCCCCAGCTGGGGGCTCCAAGGGGACCAGCGAGCCCCTTGGTGGGGGTCCAAGGGTAGCGCCCCTAGCACGACGATAAAGGGAACATTCCCTATCAGAGTCAAAAATCATTTATATTTGTTGGGTCGGTTCAACCGGCCTAAGTCGTGTATGGCAATTACGCGGGCGGTGGCCGCCCATGCTCTATCGCTCATGTATAGCCGTCCACGGAAGGCCACCCATGATCCTATATATACATGACTTCTGCACTACCTGAGACATCAAATTGAGCCAGCATACCTCTACCTTGTATCTCCCTATCTAGAGTTGTCTAGATCACCATTTAAGCTCTACCTTGAGAGTGCATGGGATTCTCCTATACGTGTTATCTTCTCTACTATTGCTTTTGTGTTGTATTGCATAACTATTGTCTTACATGGTTTCAGAGCCGTAAGGTTTGAATAGCTTGAGAAGTATCACTATTTTAGCCTACTAGCATACTAGAATATCAATAGATTATTCGAGTGATTACATGATGGCTTCATCATCGAACACTGGTCTTGGTGCTTTAGCTAATTGCACCTATTCGAATTCACCCACCTACATTCATTGAAGGGAAGCTGGATGGAATCAACTATACACTCTAGACGTTCAAAATTTCTGCAATTTTGGACTCCTATGAATTGCTTGACATTGTCATGGAACTGATGGGATCAGATCCAGAGCCTATACCAGTTGAAGATCCAACAAATTCAAGATTGATGAATCAGCCATATCTAGATCTTCTACGAGTTTGGAAGAGGCGGAATGCTGATGCATTATGTGCAATTGTCACTAGTGTAATTGATTCTGTGTTTACTTTAGTTCAACATACTACTAAAGCACATGAGGCTTGGGGCATATTGGCTCGTCAATATGAGATCAAGAACCACACCAGGATACAGAATTTAGAAAATCAGTTGGCAAATGAAAAGCATTCTGATTCTGAAAAGGCTGAAGATTTTATCAAATGGATAAAACATCTTCAAGATCAATTGGTTGCAGTTGGTGTTGTTATAACACCAGAAGAGCTGGCTCAAAGATGTGTACATGTTCTTCTAGCAAAGTATTATGGATTAGTAACAACCCTTAACACTCAGGTAAGACCAAATCCCCTTACATTTGAAGAGTTTTGTGCTATGCTTTTAGAAGAGGAGATGCAGTTGAAGAATCAGCAAAGTACAAGTGATGCTCCATTCTCAGCAAATGCAAAAGGTAAAGGCTCTTCTGATGGATCAAAGAAGAAGCCAAAGAAGAAAAAGTTCACAGGAAGTTGCTTCTATTGTGAAAAGAAAGGCCATGCCATCAAGGATTGCAGAAAGAAGCAAGCTGATGAACGGAATGGGACTATAAAATCACCGTGGAAGAACAAAGAGTCTGCAAACAACATAGAGGTGGAACTATGGGTAGCTATTGAAGAGGTATGCTCATCTGCTCAAGCTCGTGTTGATGAACCATGGATTTTAGATAGTGGAGCTTCTCGCCATATGACCAGTAAAAAGGATTTGTATAGTTCCCTAGTGCCTCCACGAGAATCCATCAATGTAGTGGTGGGAAATGAATCCAAGTATCTAGTAGAAGGAACTGGAACCATCTCTTTTATCACTTCTCCAGGTGTTCAGAGAAATTTATCCGATGTTCTGTATGTATCTACACTTAAAAGAAATTCGTTGTCAGTTTCTGCAATAACACATCGTGGACGCGAAGTTCACTTCAATAAGAGTGGTGTAGAAATCATGGATTCATCAAGTAATGTAGTAGGTAAAGGCATAAGACGTGATAAATTTTATGATTTAAGTGCCTTAACTGCTACAGAAGATAAAGATGTAAGCAGGTTATGGCACCAATGATTTGGGCATCTCGGATTTGCAGTTTTGAAGAAGATGCAAAGAACAGGGATGGTTGCTCATTTGCCTGCATTTTCAAAGTTGCAGGAACCTTGCGAAGCTTGTATGATGGGCAAGCAACAATGAAATGCATTCTCAAGAGAGACCAACAATCGATCTCAAGCTCCTCTAGAGTTGGTACATGCTGATCTCTGTGGTAAAATGTCTACACCTGCTTTATGTTGGAGTTAGACATCTGCGGAAGCACACGAACACAAGGAAGAAGAAGAAGCTTGGAGCACAACACACAAAATTGACTGTATTACTAGAGAATGTAGAAAGATAAGTAGCCCATTAGGGCAATAGGCATATATACAAGGGGGGGGGGGGAACCTCCTAAAGACAGAAAAAAGTGCCCTGGCGGTCCTAGTGTGTTCACACACATCACTACCTAAATATATCAACAAATTCCCCCTCAGAGTGATGTGGTGAGCAAGGAGCTGGCACTCATGTATAAGAAAGTGCCAAGCTATGTGGAATCAATCCACAAAAGGAAGTAATCCCAGAGCTTTGCGAAAAGCTTCAAACTTCTCCCTAGGCAGAGCCTTCGTGAAAAGGTCTGCAATGTTCTCTTTGCATGGGCACATATGCCAAGCTGATCTCCCTAGCAGAAAACTTCTCCCTGACATAATGATAATGCACCTCAATGTGCTTAGTGCAAGCATGGAACACAGGGTTCCTCGCAACTGCCAATGCGCTCTGACTGTCAGTGAAGATGGTGGTGGTAGAAGACTAACAACGCCCAAATCAACCATAAGGTGTCTGAGCCATACCCTCTCAACAGTAGCTGTGGGGTAGACTTATTGTGAATGATCATGAACTCTTGTAAACAATATTTATGGCCTCATTCAAGAACTGAGCTTCCGTATAGTTAGCCTCACAACTGAAAGTGGCCACAGCAGGCTGCTTCTTTCTGAACCAAGATATACATGAGCTACCAAGCATGAAGCAAAAGCCACTAGTGGACACACGAGTGTCATAGCAACCAGCCCAGTCAGAGTCAAAAAAAGCATGCAAATTTGGCAGTAGTGATCCCCCCTTGGGATAAAACAACCCAAGTAGCCGAGTACCACTCAAGTAGCGAAAGATGCGCTTAACCGCCTGCCAATGCTTGACACCTGGGCAATGCATAAACCTGCTCATCTGTGAGAGAGCAAACTAAATATCTGGCCGAGTAATGCATAAGTAAATCAAGCATCCAACAACCTACTGATAGAGAACAACATCAAATGCATCTCCAACATCCTAAAGACTCAATCGTAAACCTGTCTCCATAGGAGTGGCAATAGGCTTCCAATCTTCAAGGTTGAAACACTGCAATAATGTGTCAATATATTTTGTTTGACACAAATCCATTCCACCATCAACATGCATAAACTAAATGCCCAAATAGTGATGCAAATGCCCCAAATCAGACATCTCAAATGAGGCATGTAAATCAGCCTTAAAATCAGCAATATGCCTCTCATGAGGCCGAGTTAGCAGCATGTCATCAACATAAACCACAATGATCAGAAGTACATCATTAGCACACTTAACACATAAGGTGCTTTCCGTTGGACTATTCTCAAAACCATGTGCAATCAGATAGGCACGTAACTTTTCATACCAAGCACGTGGTGCTTGCTTTAAGCCATATAATGCCTTCTTTAACCTGCACACCTGGTTCTCATGCCCTTTCTGCACACAACCACGGGGCTAAAAAACATACACTTCTTCATGCAAGTCGCCATTCAGAAATGTTGTTTTGATATCCAGCTGATGTACATTCCAACCATGATGAGCTGCCCACAAATGCTATGAACAGTAGTCATTCGGCAAGTAGGTGCAAAGGTCTCATCAAAATCAATGCCTCTTTCCTGCGCATAACCCTTTGCAACAAGACTAGCCTTATACCTGTCAACTGTACCATCAGGCTTATGCTTCAGCTTGTATACCCACTTAGTCCCAATGGCCTTCTTGCCAGGAGGCAAGTCACATAAAGACCAAGTACCATTCTTCATTATAGCATCATATTCAGATTGCATAGCAACCATCCAATTTTCTGAATTTTGTGCTTCATGAAATGAAACAGGCTCATTCTCATCACAGAGACTAGATGCAACCATAGGATAGCAATCTGATGCAAAAGAGGCACTATGAGATCCCGAACGAGTACGATATGACAGAGGTGCATCTAATTTGCTATCATGAAAAGTCTACACCAACCATTTTGGCATAGTTTTTACCTGCTCAATATCCGCTCTCTCATCAACAAGTGCATCATGTAAATCTACATTAGAAATGGAATGATTTGCATCATCACATGAAACCTACAAAGGTTGAGAAGTTGCCTCATTAGGACCAGCTCTAGACTGTCCACCTATAAAAAGAGGCAGCAAAGTATCATACATGTCTTTGGAGCTAACATATGTCTCCTTAGTACATGAAAGCAATGGCTGAATAGCATCTTCCACAAAAAAAAAATCGTGGCTAACCAGAATGCATTTAGTCTGTGGACTCTGTTTTTGGTGTAGAGGCCTCTGCAACAACCATTCCAGCCTCTTTCTTCTTTTCCAGCAGCCATTTTTGGGTAGTTCTTTATGATATGATCATTTCCTTACATTACTTGCAAAACAATTTCTACTTTTCTGATTTCTTTTCATCTTTGTCTTCCCTCTTGGATTGTGCAGAATTAGCAGATTTCTGCTTACTAGTTGAAAAGCTCCATTTTCCTTTACCCTTCTGACTAGCCAGGAAAGCTTGATCTGCAACACGCATAATGGACCTGTTCTGCCTGGACTGATCTTCCTGCAATAGAACAGAGACTAATTCCTCAAATGACAAGGCATTTGGATTGCCTTTCATCCTCAAACAAAGAGTAGAAGCAAAACTCTGATATGAATCAAGAAGACCATTTAGAATGTTTTGCACAAGTGAGCTATCTGGTATAACTTCATCAATAGAAATCAATTGTTCCTTCAAGTCTTTGATTTTTGTTAGAAAATTGTCCATAGAATCACCTTCATTCATGTGCTCACTCTCCAACTGTTTTTGGAGGTAAGCAACACGAGCCTCATTCCTAGTTTGGTACAATGTCGTAAGTGTATCCCAAGCATCCTTAGCTGTTCTACAAGAGCGAATGTGAGGAATAATGGCACGTTTGATAGACAAAGCTAACAATGCATGTGCCTGGGTATCTCTACCATCCCAACAAGTTTGCTTTGCAGTAGGTGCAGTAGAAACTGCAGCACGAACAAGAATATGTAGAATATCATCATCTTCGACACCTTCTGCATCAGCTTCAATACTTGCAATTGTAACAGTTGCAGGTGTTTTTCAACACCCTGCACAATGTTCCACAGTCCTTTTGCAACCAATACATGTCGCATCATATAAGCCCATAACAGGTAGTTGGTACTATCCAACTTATCCTCAACAACCAACATACGGAATACATCATTGCTTTCAACCATGGTCGGTGATTAAAATACCTTGATGCAGAAAATTGACTGTATCTCAAAAAGTTGAACAGAACTGCCCAAACAAATTCTCCTAGACCTATAGCAGACTTCGAGATGCTTATATTGGCGAACCAAAATTGGTATGTACCTTTGGCACAAAAAGATGAAATAGAGTGCACAAGCACTACGATACCGCATTCGGAGGTCAAACACCCTGAGTATACGTACCAAATTTTGTGTGATTTTGAGACTGTGACCAGAGGGGTGCCAACGATACCCTAGATGAAGCGACGACCTGCTCTGATACCAATTCTTGGAAAAAGCCAACCAGTTGTAGCTGCAAAACGTAAGCCACTACCGAAGTGGGCACAATAGCTCTTTGATGATCACAATCCACATGTGGATGTACCAGAATCATCCTCAGATGGATTACGAAGATCAAAGAGAATAGAGGAGCAAAGAAGAGCCTCATAACACATTGTTAACATGGATCTAATGGTAGATATCATGGGCTCGATAAAGGAACTTACCACCATTGAAGAAGCCCTTGATGGTCCAGGTTGGAGAGTGGCAATGCAGTCTGAGTATGATAGTATACTAAAAATGATACATGGTATCTAGTTGACTTGCTGCCAAAGAAGAAGGTAATAGGTACTAAATGGATTTGGAAAGCTAAGTATAAAGCAGATGGAACATTAGAAAAGTATAAGGCAAGATTCGTTGCATAGGGGTTTTCACACATCAAAGGATTTGATGTTCAAATAAACTTTTGCACCAACAACACGCATGACAACTATTCGGACGATACTTGCAGTAGCTTCACAAAAGGCCTGACCTATTTTCTAGATGGATGTCAAATTTGCATTTTTGAATGGTCACCTCAAGGAGGAGGTATATGTATCTCAACCACCAGGTTTTGAGGTGCCCAATTTAGAAAATAAAGTTTGCAAGTTGAAGAAAGCTTTGTATGGACTTAAGCAAGCTCCACGGGCTTGGTACCAACGGATATATAATTTTTTTTCAAAAATATGGGTTTTGAAAGAAGTACTTCTGATGCTAACTTATATGTGACAAAAAGGGATAGCAAGATAGTTGTTGTCATTGTATATGTAGATGATTTGATCATTACAGGAGATCATCAAGAACTCATCAATCAAACTCGGATTAACTTGGGACCTGAGTTTGAAATGACATACTTAGGTCTACTCCATTTTTGTCTGGGAATTGAAGTATGGCAAAGGAAGGATGGCATTTTCATCTCACAACAAAAATATGCCAAAAAAATTCTCAAGGCATTTGGAATGATGGACTACAAACCAACTGGCACACCTATGGAGGTAAATCATAAGCTATCTATGGATGATAACATGCCTAATGTAGATGCTAAGAAGTATAGGAAGCTCATTGAAAGTCTTATTTTTCTGTGCAACACTGGACCAGATATTTGCTATGCTGTTGGAGTGTTAAACAGGTTTTCCAACAAACCTAAGGAGAGTCACTGGAATGTTGGAATGCGAAATCTAAGGTACATTGCAGGAACCTTGGATTTTGGTATTTTTTGTACCACACATGATACACTTCAAGGATATTGTGATTTAGATTGGGCTGGAGATTGTGATTCTAGAAAAATCAATTTCTGGATATTGTTTCTCACTTGGTTCAGGAATATTTTCTTGGGTAAGTAGGAAGCAACCAACTCTTGCACTCTCCTCCATTGAAGCAGAGTACAAAGCAGCTTGTTTTGCTTCTTGTGAGGCACTCTGGTTAAGGTGAATTCTTGCAGATCTAGGCTTTCCATCAAATATGGTGACTGTAATCAAGTGTGATAATCAAAGTTGTATGGCCATTGCAAAGAACCTAGTATTTCATGCTCACACCAAGCATATAGAAGTACAGTACCATTATGTTCGTGAGCTAATTGAAGATGAAATTGTGGAGCTAGAATATTGCCCAACAGAGGCAAATTGTGTTGACATATTCACTAAAGCACTTGGAAGAGAGAAGCTCAATAGACATCTTCAACAGATGGGCATAAGACCAAGACCTACTTGATTTATCATTCGGTAAACATTGAGGGGGGTGTTAGTATATGATCAATGTCTACCCCTCATGATTGTATGCACATTTTGTAAGTTGAGGTCGGTTCAATCGGTATAAGCCGTGTATGGCAATTATGCAGGTGGTGGCCGCCCATGCTCCATGGAAGGCCACCCATGATCCTATATATACATGACTTATACACTATATGAGACATCGAATTGAGCTAGCATACCTCTACCTTGTATCTCCCTATCTAGACTTGTCTAGATCACCATTTAAGCTCTACCTTGAGAGCACACGGGTGGACAATGCCATCATCTTTGTACTTGTTGTTAGTAGAAAATTATGGAGGCTCTCCTATATCTATTATCTTCTCTGCTACTTCTCCTGTGTTATATTGTGTAACTATTGTCTTACATGCATACATATGGCACATACCCATGCACACACACATAAGCTTTGTTAAAATATATGTATTCATAAGGCTTGTTTGTATTCAACTTCGTAAGACTTCATAAACATAAGGAATTGAGATGATGAGATCTTTGATCAGTCCAAATCTTCATAGTTTTGCTGCCTACAGGTACTAAATAGAGTTTAGTCAAGGCAAACAAATTTATCAAAAAGGTTTGGGAGAGATTAGAGTTAACCATTATGAAAACAAAATGTTTTTATTTTTCTAAATGTTAATTTGAATGTGGAAATCATTCCGACATTTGCCCCCACCAAACCTGCACATCGTCCCGATGGGCCAACTTGCAGATCATTTACATAAGATGATAAAAAATGCTTCAAAATTCAAATTAAGTTTCTGATAATAAAGGAAATCTTTAAAATTATGAAAATGTGAATTGGAAATCATTTCATTCAATGCATGAAGTCAAAAGACAAATTTAGAAAATCCTATAATAGTCATTTAGATAGTCGTAATACTTACCATTCTATTAACCCTATTCAAAGTAACATTTAGTTTATATAAGTGTTCCAGCCTTTATCTCTTAGCCATTTGCCATAAGATACATCTAACTAATTCTTCTATAGCAGACCTTCGCCTCATATAGCCCGTAATACATTTTAGGAGTGATTTTGAGACCACAACTGAATCATGAGAATTTTTTTCTTTGTTTTTCTTTTTCTTTTTCTTCCTTTCTTTTTCTTTTTTCATATTGTAGCAACCATTAATGTACTGCTTTATGTATTTATTTTTCTCTTTCTTTTTCTCTTTGTAACTTTTTTGTTAAAGGCGAAAGGTTTAACCCCTATTCAGAGCTGAGGTTCTAGAAGCATGCTACAGTCAGAACTAGGATCTCATCAGCTAAACATTTCAGAAAATAAGGAAGCCTACTTGTATAAAGTAAATCTATCTTTACTAAGAGTCGCAATCCAAGTTTTCCCCTCTCCTATCCTCATAACAAATTATAAGTTCCCTAAATTTGACCTTTAACTCACATACACATTCCTACTTTGATTTCTTTTTCATTATCTACATAATTTTAATAAATTTCCTTTTATACCAGAAACACATCCATTCCTAACTATGAAATGCATGAAAAAGAAATTTTGATATTAAAATAAAGAACAATTAGAATTATTTCACCTGATATACTCATGCTTCATCTTCATTTTCATCTTCCAAGAAGTCTTGATCTAACTCGTAATCACTACTTGCCCTTCTTTTAAATAGCTTAATCCTCTTTCCTACAATCACATTTCTTAAAGGAGTTCTGTCAAGTTCCCTTAAAATATATGTACCTGTATCAAACACAGAAACAACAACATATGGACCAAACCATCGTTTAGTTAATTTATGGCATGCATCATATTGAGTCTCAAAAGTACTATCATAAACGAATACCCAATCCCCACTCTCTATCGATCGTGGCCTCAATTGATGTTTCTTGTCAAAGTAAATTTTATGTTTTTAATCGTGATATTTTTTATTTTTTAGTAGCCTCCCTTAAATTCTCATTACCTTGTTTCAATTGTTTAATTCTTAATGCTAATAAAGATAATCATTGGAGCTACAAGCTTTGGATCAACACATCCTATTTCATGTGGAAATAAAGAAAATGCCTTTCCATGATGCATGATCATCTTTCTAAATTGATCTTTTTCTATCTCTGAAAGAAATTCTTCTCCAAATTTAATATATTTCATAGTCTCTTCGTAAATGTATGACCTATCCTAGATTGATCTCTAAGAATAGGGTCCTTAGACACTCGTCTAAATATATCATAACTATCCTTAGGTAAGGGATGAGCTACATGTTTTATTTTCTTTTCGACTATTTTATATTTAGTTTCAATTTTAACTTCATGTTCTAGAAAGAAATTAGTAACAAATTCTTATTCCTTAATAGAGTCAAGAATAATCAATCTTGATTCTAGCTTTTCTTGGGAATCAATCTCAAGTTCTTCTATTAAAGTAGTACTTTTTGAGAGTTCAATTATACATTCAATATTTTCATCAGGTAAAATTAATCCTAAATTTTTAAAGTATTTTTCATTTCCTTTTCTAAATATTTTTGTAAGGTTTTGTTTTGTAACAAGATGCAAACTAGTAGGAGTGAAAACTAAATGATTTTCAAACTTATATACATCATTAGGTGAGACATCAAACCATTGTCCACTATTGCCCCCCTCAATAGTGGAATCTAATAGAAATTTTGATTGTAATAGGCCCCAAATTCTCTAACACGCGGTGAATCTTCACTCACATGAATGTATGAGTCAATGGGGTTTCTCCATAGATTCTTCCTACTTCTTGAATGATTAGGACAAATTGTCATGATTTGCAAGGAATCCATCCTAGATTTAGAACGAATTCTTTCATATGCCGATCCATCATTCATAGCTTTTGTTTCCATCCTCATCTTTGCTATAAATGGTTGCCCGAGAATTACTTCATAAGAACAATTGTCTTGAACAAAGAAATGAAATGCTTCTCGAATACCTTTTATCATAATAGGCACATGCATACGCCGATCCATCATTCATAGCTTTTGTTTCCATCCTCATCTCTGCTATACATGGTTGCCCGAGAATTACTTCATAAGAACAATTGTCTTGAACAAAGAAATGAAATGCTTCTCGAACACCTCCTATCATAATAGGCACATGCGTGCATGCACCTAATAAAATACCTAATCCATTATCGGATGTTCTCATTCTCCAGTCATGTTCTTTGTCAATTGGCCATCTAAATTTATCAAAGAATTTCTTTGAGATTATGTTTACCTTTGAGCCCAAATCAATCAGAGCTAGAGCTAACATGAATCTTTTTCATCAACAATCCGAATTTTTTCTTTTGGAGTTTCTCGTGCCTAGAAGGATGTATTAAATTGACTTTCACTTTTCATCATTTCATCATCAGGTTGTATTGGACCTAAAAAATTCTTATTTACACTTCCAGTTGTAAAATCCTCTTCCTCTTCATAGTCGCTATCACTAAATGTCACAACATCATTGATAGCTATGGTTTCCTGTGCTACATCTTGCGTATCCTCATCCTGTGGTAGTGGAAACCGTCTTCTTCTTATAAGTCTAATAAAGCTATCCTTGAACTCAGGTTTTGCGATCGAACACACTTGCTCAAGGGACATAGTGACTTGGCTTTTGAGTAATATATCATTAAGGATCTCCCTAGCATCATTCTTTTTCTCAAGCTCCGAGATCATTATTGCTCATGGAGCTCTCCTTCCTTTCTTTTGCCCTTTTTCATCACCTTGCTTTTGTTCGTCTTTTTGCTCATTTTTAGTATTTTGATTTTCAGTATTTTCATTTTTAGTTTTCCTCTTTTCATCTTTAGTTGGGGTATTTTGATTTTTCTGTGAGTGAATATTTTCTTGTGGTGGTTTCTTTCATTCTCTAATTAATCGTCTTTTCTCTTCCTGAGACAAGTTTGCAGTATCTTCAAATTGTACTCTTTTTTCATTATTATTATTTCTTTTCTCATTCTCTCTAGTTTGTCTTCTTGTCATTGTCCTCTCTCCCTCTTCTATATCATCTTGCATATCATCTCGTCTCCATTTCTCCCCAACATTGGCAATGTGAGAGTATACAGAGGCTTGGCCAATAGCAGATCACCATGCATATTTGCACATGATTTTGTCTATAGCTCTCACCAATGCCTCAATAGAATAAGGATTTTGGCTTGCAGTAGAAAGAGTCCATTCATTTGATGGCTTTAATCTAGCAATCGAGGTAGTGACAGTTGCATTGGAAATAGTTAAATTTTCATATAATTTCTTCATGCCTCCTTTGCCCCAATTAATGGCTAAAGGAAGTCATGATCTAAAGTCACATGATTTTCTATCAATTTCAACTACCAGCTGATTTTCTTTCGCACTTTTTAACTCATCATAGGCATATGTCCCATGTTCTTGACTATCACACCAAACATACCTTTTAACACCAGTTCCTCTTCTATTAGTATTTCTCTAGAAAGTTGGCTGAGCAGTGAACTGAGTAGGTGGAACGGGTTGATAAACTAGCCGAGGAGGAATAAATTGTGGCAGAGCAGGCTGTATGGGTGTAGTCATAGTTGCTTGGCCCAAGCCACTACTGCTAGCTCTAGGCTCACTCAAACTCATGGAATACACTTTATTGTTTAATCCAGATTGCGAAAAATGGTAAGTGCCCAAAAGATCTTCAATATTGTTCCTACCAATGTTTCTATTTGCATTGCACCCCAAGACCATACCTTTTACCAGGCTCTTCTATTCTTCGCTCAACTTCAGCTCTATCTTTTGGACTCAATATCTTAAGGAAATGAATAATAAGTTCACAATTTAATGCATTCCTATCTTCTTCAGGAAGTTGGGCAAATTGTCTCATAAGCTCTCCATGAAGATGAGTTAGAGATTCATTATTCTTAGGGGAATTTACCCATCGCAAAAATCCTTCTTGGCTATGCTGACTAAAATCCTCAAGATAAAACATTTTGTGTAGTTCTTTCCTAAACTCCTCCCAAGGTTTGCTAGCATGCACTTGAATTCTTTCAAGTATGGATCCAGAGACTACATTGCCAAATTACTTTACTAGTACGTCATCAGGTAATCTGCAGTTGCTCTTCAAATGCATCCATGTATTCAGTGATATTCAACCCAATAAATTTTCCCTTTTCTCATAGGATTGCTCGTACAGTTCATGTCCCTTGTTTCTCTATCATCATATTTTTAAACATTTCCTCCATCTTGGGTTCTTGATATCACCTAGAATGGAGTAATAAGTCTCTAATAGCGGGCTCAAACCACTCCCTGAATTGTCTAAACCTATCCCTAGATGATAAAGACAAGAATATTGACTTTACTAATACCTAGGATTTTCTAATAATATTGTTGTTTATCAATATATTTAAATTTTTCAACTATGTTACCTTGGTTTTGAAATTGCAATTACTCTAGTCTAAATTGATCTTTTATTTCTGTATTTTTCTTCCTAACCTTTTGAGTTTTTTATCCTAGATTTTACTTTAATTGTATATACACACGCACACACACACACACACACACACACACACACACACATATATATATATATATATATATATATATATATATATATATATATATATATATATATATATATATATATATATATATATATATTTCTCTTAATTTGTTTTTGAATTTTTGCATAATACTAAAAAATAGGAGAGAACAGGAAATAACAATAATTAACTAAATGAAGAAAGTAAAACTAACTTCCTAGAACAACAAACTTTTCGTGCAACAATAAAGTAAATTTTCTAATGCGTTTGAAGCTTTCCTTTGTTTTCTGAAAAAAACTTATGGTCTAACATGTAGTAGATATCATTCTTTACTGCAATGCTTAAAAAAAAGTCTTTTTGTGTTGATTTAATAAATTGCAAATGCAAGCAAAAGGACTCTTTCCTAATGCACTATGAGATGGAAACAATCCTTTTTGTTTATAAAGGCAAGAGATGTGTTTGTACTCAAATCAAAGAAGTTAAAGAACCAAGGAAAAGGGTATGTAGAAGCAAGATCTTCACTTGTCGTTGTGGCTCCTTTCTCCACTTACCTGTAAACATAAAGAATATATAAGGTTAAAGTTTTTAATCAATGCAAAAAACATACCTAAGAATTCTAAGCAATGGAGACAAATGTAGAGCAGAACTGACTTGCGATAGCCTCACTATGTGACTACATGCAAGGTGTTTCATAGCGTACTCTAGGATGTATGATGTGTTTCAGTATGTGAGAAGTGATTAACTATGGTTTAACAAACTATTTAAGACCAGCCTATGAATCTATTGTCCGTAAGATTGCACAGCTCTATACCTAGAAAGACCATATTCGTACGAATGCCAAACTAATGTTTCATTAGTTATACGATCTTTGATAAATTCGTCCAGGTCGTGTTCTAAATTAGCTATGTTTTTAGTCTACTTAGGTTGGGTATTACTTTTTATAGGTGGAGGCAATAGATTCTCAAAAATGGTATTCTCACTATTCACAAATTCAATTGACTCAATTGTAAACAAAGCTAGAAATCTAGATAAAAAAAACTCATATGACGGGGAGATTAAAGATTCATTAGTAATACGGTCCTTACCAAATTTTTCTACTTCTACACACACACACAACATACAACATGCACTCTATTAACTAACTCACACCACTCATGCACACACACTTACTTAACACACATATGCACTTGACTTCACTCACCTATGCACATAGTTATTGTTTTATTGCTCATTAATTAATTATTATTATATATTCAATTAAATATATTACTTATTAGTTAAATTATTTACTACCTATTCCCATATATAGATTCGTTATATATTAAATCAAATATTTTGATTAATCATATATCTAAGGAAATAGGAGCATATTATTTACATAGATTAAAATATATATTAAAATGTTATCTCTTATATTTGACACATATTTATATCACACATGCATATATATATTTATATATTATTAGGGTTAAAACTTATAAACATACACACTCATAGCACACATTCATAAGGTATGAAATCATATATTATTATGTATCCATACACTTTGATACATATATGATGTTTCTATTAAGGTTAAAACACACATATCTCTACAGATACATTTTAAGATACACTCTTCCCATAGACATATGTATGATCATATATATAGTTGCTCACATTCGCATATCCATACATAGACTTGCATTGGCACACACCTTCACATGCAATCATACATGCATAGACACAAGCATATAGCCACATAAATATCACAATACATTCTTACCCATGTATTCAACATCAATGCACATGCATACATATGGCACATACCCATGCACACACACACATAAGCATGGTTAAAATGTATGTATTCATAAGGCTTGTTTGTATTCAACTTCATAAGACTTCATAAACATAAGGAATTTAGATGATGAGATCTTTGATCAGTCCAGATCTTCATACTTTTGCTGCCTACAGGTACTAAAGGAGTTTAGTCAAGCTAAAGAAATTTATCAAAAAGGTTTGAGACTGATAAAATTAACCATTATGAAAACAAAATGTTTTTATTTTTCTGAATGTTAATTTGAATGTGGAAATCATTCCGACAATGGTGATAACATGTCAAGTATTTACTTGGCAATCAATTTCATGTTTCATGTGAGGAGTAAACACATAGAGGATCTCTACCATTATGTAAGGGAGAAGGTACTGAGCAAAGATGTGGAGATAAAATTCATCAGAACCAAAGAGCAAGTTGTAAAAATATTTACAAAGTTCTTGGATGCTTCTAAACTCAAAGGTTTCAAGGATGTGATAAATTTATAAGACATGGCTAAAGATAACTCCCAAATGAGCTTGAGGGGAGTGTTGAAGATAAATATGCAAGCTCATTTTCACATGAGCTATGCTTGGATAAATTCACCAAATATAAAGGTAAAGGTGAATATAAGTCTAAGGATGAAAAAAAGGGAAAAAAAATCTAGACAAAACCAATGATGATTCAAAGATACAATATCTGCCTTGTAGTGAGTGGCATGTAGTGGGCAATCAAATGAAAGTGGCGAGTTAAGAAAAAGGCATAAACTTTTTCACATGCTCATAATCTATAAAAGTGGGAGCACATTTTCAATAAGGAGAGAAAGAGGAAAGAGCCCCTAGTAGTCATATTGGATCTTAGAAGCCATTTTGTCATTTTGTCTTCTCATAGACTCTTTCTTGCCACACATCACTTGGAACACAATCAGGTTGTGAGGCTTGTTACACTTATGTGTTCCTCGAGTAGCTTTGATGTGAACCTTTTCCCTATACATGGGCACTTTTTACTCTAGTGCTGGCTAGAGGTTTTTTCCCCATGTTACCACATACTTGATACTCTCATATGTGGTGGTACTTTGTACTTAGGGATATTATTCAGCTCTTACTTCAGTTCAGTTCATCGATCAATAGAGAGAGCTATTCCAGCCATCATCTTCTCTGTGTGTCTTGCTACGTTTGTGCTCTTTGTGTGTGCTTCTCGTGTGTCTTTCGCACTTCTACACACTCCCAACAGTGGTATCAGAGCAGGTTCAGCTTCTTCTCAAGTTTTGGTTTTTCGCGTCGCGGCGCGCGCGCACTTTGACAGTGCAAATCGACTTCGGAGCATAGAAGTGTGAATTTCAGCAGCCCAGAAACATTTCCATCAGGCGCGCTGGGGTTTTACCCCCATTTCGAAGCCATTTGTGCAGTCAGAATCGCCATCAGAGTGACGGTTTGTGAGCTGAAATTTCAGCACTCATTTCAGTTTTCGTCAAAGTGAAGATTTTGTCACATTCTTGTTCCTTAGTGAAATGGCGGGCAGCAATGACTTGTTTGGCATGCTTCAAGCTGAAGATAAGCTTGATGGGACCAACTATCCGATGTGGTCTTACATGATGAAGCACGTTCTTGTTGCAAAACAACTTTGGAACATAGTGGCAGATGTAGATCGAAGACCGGCAGGTGCTTCTACTTCACAGTGTACTGTCACAGATGGAGCTTCTTCTTCGAGTACTGTGGTTTCTCCTTCTCCACCTACACAGGAGCAGCTTAGATGGGATGGAAAAGATGCTCAAGCTCATGCTTTGATTGCGCTTTCAGTGAAGCGTCATATAGTTCCACACATTCGGTCATGTTCTACATCACGACAGGCATGGGACACTCTTGCTTCTTTGTATGCCGTGCGTAATGAAGCAAGTGTTGCATACTTGAGGAAGCAACTTGAGGATGTATGTATGGCTGAAAATGAGTCAGTGGATGTGTATGTGACACACATCAAGGACTTGAAAGAGCAATTGGCAAACATAGATGAGATCATTCCGGATGCATCACTCATTTCTACATTGTTGAAAGGATTACTGGAATCTCTTCAAAGCTTTGCTACTACACTTCGTTTGGTTGCAAAAGGAAATCCTAATATGTATGCATTTGATGAGGTTGTGTCTCTTCTTTTGCAAGAAGAGCAATCTAGAGTGAATAGGAGTGGTTTGATTGAAGGAACGCAAGCACTTGCTATCTCACAAAAGGGGAAAAGCAAGTATGGTTCAGCTTTCGGTTCATCAAAACCAAAGCCTCAAGCTTCCTCTTCCACTCATTCCTCTAATGATGGTGATTTGGAAAAGAAGAAGAGATGCAAATATTGCCGGAAGGCTGATCATACTATTGATGAGTGTAGAAAGCTTGCTAAACGCAATGAAAAGAAGAAGGAATCGGGCATGTCTATTGCTGAAAATTCAGCAAATGCAAAGAATGATGAAGCTAACATGGCTCAAGATTTTTGGGCATGTGTTGTTACATGTCCTTATGATGCTTCTTTACATTCTAAATGTATGGTTGTGAGTGAGGCTGATTCGGATTGGTTCTTTGATAGTGGTGCTTCAAAGCACATAACATCATGCAAAAGATTTTTTGCCTCTTTGAAAGATGCACCTAAAGGAGGACATGTGGTGTGTGCAAACAATGCCTCTTATCCTATCATTGGAGTAGGAGAAATTGAGCTTACGGCTGCAAATGGAGGTGTGATTCTTTTGAAAAATGCATTGTATGTGCCCGGTATCAAGAATAACTTAATTTCAGTTTCGTTGATTGCCAAAGCTGGACTTCATGTACACTTTGTTGATGATAAGTGTATGGTTCATGATTTCAGCAATGGTGATGTTATCGTGATGTCCGGTACATTATGTGATGGTTTGTATCGCATGGATACATACAAGAGGGCTGCCTCGAATGACTTGGTTGCTCATACTTCTTCCATGGCTGAAATGGAGCTTTGGCATGCTCGTTTTGGTCATTTAAACTTCAATAGTTTGCTCTACTTGCAAAAGAAGGACATGGTTATTGGCTTGCCTACACTTGAGTCCATTGAAAAGCATGCATGTGAAGGTTGCATTCTTGGAAAAATGCATCGTGCTTCTTTTCCAAAAGATAGTCACACACACACTACAAGAAAATTGCAACTTGTTCATAGTGATGTATGTGGTCCCGTCAAGACTCCATCTTTTGGGAAGCATGTATATTTTGTTACCTTCATTGATGATGCTACTCGCCATACATGGGTGTATCCTATGAAAGCAAAGAATGAGGTATTTTCTTGCTTCAAAGCATTTTTAGCTATGGCTGAAAATTTTTCTTCACAAAAGCTTTTGACTCTACGCATGGATCGTGGTGGTGAGTACATGTCACATGAGTTTAATGCTTTTCTTCGTGAAAGAGGTATTTCACACCAATGTATGGTGCCATATACACCTCAACAAAATGGTGTTGCCGAGCGTAAAAATAGAACTCTGCTTGAAATGGCACGATGTATGGTTAAAGGAAAGCATCTTCCTCATAAGTTTTGGTTGGAAGCGGTCATGTGTGCAAATTATGTGTTGAATCGCTGCCCTACAAAAGCATTGAGAGTCATCACTCCTTATGAAGCTTGGAATGGTCATAAGCCTATGGTTAGTCATATGCGTGTGTTTGGTTGTTTGGCATATGCTCTTGTGCCATCACAACAACGTCACAAACTTGATGACAAGGCAAAGAAATGTAAATTTGTTGGTTATAGTGCTGAAAGTAAGGGATATCGGTTGTACCATCCATTGACGAACACAATTATTGTGAGTCGAGATGTGGTATTTGCTGAAAATTCAGTTTTCCCTCTACTTGAATGCAAAAAATTGCCAACAGTTAGCTCACAAGAGGTGTTCGATACACTCATGCCTTTGTTCCAAAATGGTGCGCTTGACTATGGCCATGTAGACCAGCCAACTGAGGTTCAAAGGGCTGAAAAATTCCAGCCAAATAGGGCTGAAAATGCAGAGAATTTCCAGCCAAACATGGCTATGTACGCATGTCTATCAAGAGTGCACAATCTATGCCAAAGTGGCTGAAACAAACTTTGCAGGACAGCAAATTGAGTGCATCTTTACTTGGTAGAACAAGATCAAGCTCTCACCATGCATCAAGTAATTTTGTGGATTATTCTCTTATTGCTACATCATGTAATGAAGAGCCACTTTCTTTTGAAGATGCATGTGACGATCCACAATGGATGAGTGCTATGCAATCAGAAATGGATTCCATACATAGGAATGGTACTTGGGAGTTATGTGAATTGCCAAAAGGAAAGAATGCCATTGGTACAAAGTGGGTTTATAAGATTAAGAGAAAATTTGATGGTAGCATTGATCGCTACAAAGCTAGATTGGTTGCCAAAGGATATGCGCAACAATATGGCATTGACTATGAGGAAACTGTTGCACCTACTTCACTCATGACTACCATTCGTACCGTGGTTGCATTGGCTACCCATCGAGGTTGGAAAGTGCATCAATTGGACATAAAAACAGCCTTCTTGAATGGAGATTTGCAAGAAGAGGTCTATGTGAAGCAACCTCCTCGATTTGCTATGAAAGGGAAAGAGCATATGGTTTGTCGCTTGCATAAAGCCTTGTATGGTCTCAAGCAAGCTCCACATGCATGGTATGACAAAATACATAAGCATTTGATTGCTCTTGGCTTCACATGTTGTCCGATTGAAAGCACACTCTATGTACGCAAAAATGGGGCTGATCTTATAGTGCTTGTTCTTTCTGTCGATGACATACTCTTGACTGGGTCATGTGATATGCATCAAGCAAAGTATGTTGAAAAACTACTTCAGCGTTTTGACTTTGAGGATTGTAAGCCAGTTTCCACACCAGTTGAGACAGGATTCAGGTTCTCAGTTGAGGATTCCAGTGATGCATTTGATACTTCTCTTTATCAGCAAGCTGTGGGATGCCTTATATATGCATGCAACACAAGGCCGGATATATAGTATGCAGTTTCCCAGTTGAGTCGATTCATGCATAGCCCTGGCACTAAGCATTGGCAAGCGGTGAAACGTGTGTTTAGATATCTTCGAGGCACTTTGAGCTTAGATCTCTTTTATGGCAGAGATGTCCAGCCATGCTTGCATGCTTTTACAGATAGTGATTGGGCTGGTTGTTATGATACTCGCGTGTCCACTAGTGGTAATTGCTTTTTCCTTGGAGACTCATGCATATCTTGGTTGAGTAAGAAGCAACCTACAGTGGCGACATCAAGTTGTGAAGCTGAGTACAGGGCAGTTTTCACAGCTACAGTGGAGTGTATATGGCTGAGACGCCTATTGATGGATCTTTGCATGGAGATTGATGCTGCTACGCATATTGTCACAGATAGTCATAGTGCTTTGGCTGTTGCACGAAACCCAGTGTTTCATGCACGGACCAAACATATTGAGGTGCATTATCACTATGTGAGAGAGCGCCTTCATGCAAGAGATATTGATTTGGTATATGTGCCTACACAAGATAATGTGGCAGACATATTCACCAAAGCTCTTCCACGGGAAAAGTTTGAAGCTTTTCGCAAAGCTTTAGGCTTGTTACCTTGTGGGGGCTGATCTGTCACTCTCTGTATGTGTTCACATCATTCGCTCCAGGGGGGTTTGTTACACTTATGTGTTCCTCGAGTAGCTTTGATGTGCCATCGTCTTCTTCGTGTGTCTTGCTGCGTTTGTGCTCTTTGTGTGTGCTTCTCGTGTGTCTTTCGCACTTCTACACACTCCCAACAAGGCTCATATCTCAGTGTATATGTAACCATTTCTTGTGTTTAAAAATTCATTGGAAAGCTTGTCTTTTTTATTTTTTCTATCATAAATATCACCTTCAAAGGATGTATATTCTGTGATTTATCAGTACGAGAGTAAAGTCAAGTTCTTCAACATACTTGTATGGACATGTAGTCTATTTAAATTAGTTGAGCTTCCCAACTTAAACTTATCCAAATCATTTGATTTTTATCTTGTTTGAAGTCCAATTCTTTAGCATACTTGTGTGGATAGGTAGTCTATTTTTTCAGTTCACTTTCCTAACCTAAAACATATCCAAATTAAGTGATTTATAGCTTGTTGGAAATCCATATTTGTCTATTTTGATTGACTAAAGCTAGAGGTCCATTTAAAATTTGACTTGAGAGCATAAAGGAATACAAGGTGTGGCTAATTGTCCAAGTGCATGACCTACAAGGGCTCACTACACAGTTCTTGTTGTGGATACGATAACTCATTCTCCACATGCATGTCATCAACATAGACAACAATGATTATAAGCACATCATTTGCATGCTTAACATATAAGGTTCTCTTAGGTGGAATGTTCTCAAAATCATGTTCAATTAAGAAGGCATATATCTTTTCATACCAAGCACATGGTGCTTGCTTCAAACCATATAATGCCTTTTTCAACTTGCAGACTTTGTTGTCATGCCCTTTGTGCACAAAAACATGAGGATGAAAAACATACACTTCTTCATGTAAGCCACCATTCAAAAAGCTAGTTTTAATTCCAATTGATGTACATTCCAACCATGATAGGCTGCAACTACACAGATGCTACCAATGGTAGTCATTCGACATGTGGGTGCAAAGGTCTCATCAAAATCAATGCCTCTTTCTTGAGCATAAATATTTGCAAAAAGCCTAGCTTTGTACCTATCAATTGTTCCATCAAGTTTTACGTTTTAGCTTGTATACACATTTAGTGCCAATGGCCTTTTTGCCAGGCAAGAAATCACATAAAGACTATGTACCATTCTTCATAATAGCATCATATTTTGATTGCATGGTAGAAGAAACAGACTCATTAGCAACTTGATGCAAAAGAAGCACTATGAGAGCCTGAATGGCAACAAAGTGTCATACATATCTTTAAGGCTAACTAATGTCTCTTTAGTACATGAACGTAAAGGCTGAATTGCACCTTCCAAAAAAACAACATCACGACAAACCAAAATGCGTTTAGTCTGTGGATGGTATAGATGGTAGCCTTTGGTTTTAGAACTGCACCCAACAAAACTACATTTCACTACTCTAGCATCCAATTTCATGCATTGTTGTTGAGGCACTAATGCATACACCAAACAACCAAAGACACACACATGAGCAGCAGATGGCTTGCAACTATGCAAAGTCTCATATGCAATGATAGATTGCAATGCTTTGGTGGGACATGTGTTAAGTACATATGCTGCACACATAACAACCTCAAGCCAGAAGTTATGTGGTAAAACCTGAGTTTTGATGATACACATTGCCATTTCCATGATGACCTATTCTTTCTTTTAGCAATTCCATTTTGTTGAGGTGTATATAGAATTGTACACTGATGTTTTACCTGAAATGCACTAAAATCAAAAGACATGTACTTCCCCCTCGATTAGAATGAAGGGTTCTCATTTCACATGCTGATAGATTTTTAGCCAAAACCAAAAACTATTTGAAGCACATAAACACTTTGAACTTTTCTTTCAGTGGATACACCCATGCATGCCTAGAAAAAGCATCAGTGAAAGTCATGAAGTAAAGGTAGTTCCCAAAAGAAGGTTTCTGCATAGGACCACAAACATCACTGCGAACAAGCTATAATTTTTGAGTAGCTCAAATAGATCCATCTTTTGGGAATGAGGAATGCTACATTTTGCCCAAAGTATAGCCTTCACAAACATGTTTACAAGGTGCCTCAAGTTTAGGCAAAGAGGACACCATTTTAGATTTCTAGAGGTGCAGCAAAGTATTGAAATTTAGATGACCAAAGCATGCATGCCAAATCTTTGCATCTAACATAGCATGAGAATCTTGAATTACACATGTTGAATCATTCATAGATTTTGGATAATCTATGAGCTTATACAACCCACAACATAAAATGCCAGAAGCAATAATGACATTGCCATTTGATATATCATGAGTTGTAAATTTGTCATCAACAAATTTCACAACCAAGCTGATCTTGGCTAATGCTAAAATTGATAATAGATTTTTCTTGATCCTTGGCACAAATAAAGCATCAGACAATGTAAAAGAATTACCATCAACATTAGTCAGAATGATCTTACCAATTCTCATGATAGGATAAGAGGAGTTGTTGGTGCATGTGATAATATTCCATCTAGGGGTAGGCTCAACTGAAGTGAAGAAACTGTGATGTGAGCTAATATGTTTGGTTGCCCCACTATCAAAGTACCAAACATTTTAGTCTAATACAAACACACATTTGTCTTGAGAAGATGGGTCATAACTGCAAACAATAGTGAGCAACCATCCAATGAAAATGAGCCTGCTTCTTTTGATGAAGCACACAATTCAAAAAATTGGATGGCCACTATGCAATCAAAATTTGCTGCTATTATGAAGAATGGTACCTAGTATTTATGTGATTTGCCTCCAGGAAAAAGGGCATTGGAACTAAATGGTTATACAAGATAAAATTTAAACATGATGCATCAATTGATAGGTATAAGTCTAGGCTTATTGAAAGAACTTGGAGAAGCTTGTAGGAGGTAGAAAAGTGTGTTTCGAAGCGACGAAGTTTGGTCTAGCCAACCGGCACAGGACCAGCCCTTGAGCTTATGGACACTCAAATAGACCTTATATCATGTGATAAGTGCAAAGAAATGCACTATGTACTTTGGGGCATCAATGAGAATTACTCAATACAAATCAGACAGGTTCGCGGGTCGACTAGCTCAAAAAACTTACTATCTATGGAAGAGACAATGAACTTCAAATGCTCATAGAGACCAGCATGATTAAAATTAGAAAAAATCTTTTTATGGGAGTGATACACATAGGTGTGAGTGTATATAATGCACAAAATTATAAGGAATAAGCAAAATATGCTATAGGAATGAATCAAACACTCAACGGTGGTATCTCCTATTTTTCAAGAATATGTAGAGATTGACCCCGAGACAGTTTCTCCCAATCTACTAAACCATGCTATGAAAATTTATAAGCACAAATTAGACACTAATATCTTTCCAATGAGCCATCTTTCACTCAATTTGGAGCTTTGGAGAGAGAGTAACAACCTCTCCAAGATTACTATTAGCGAAGAAGATGGTGCAGAAAATTGAAGGAGCAAGACAATGATGATCACAAGTGTATGTATATTGCTTCCATGTATTGTACAAGCAATTTCAAGTCTTTATATAGACTCTAGAAGTGATTGAGGAGTTCTAAAAGTGGATTTTGAATTCAAATGAAGGTGGGAATGGTTGTTGGAGGGAATCAATTCACTTTCCTACAATCTAGGAAAAGTGAAGATCTAGTTTGATCTACTTTTAGGTGATTGATTGCTTGATTGAATGCAACTCAACCACCACAAATTCGTGGGATTTAGGCTCTATCTTTCTACTTTTACATGTGTAAAACTCAATGCTTTTACAATGGTAAAATATTGATGAAATAATCTTTTAAAAAAATACAATAAATGAGCATAAGAAAAAGAACTCTCCAACATATATTCTTTCGATGCGATAGCCTTTGATGTAGATCAAATCCACCTCAAGCATAGTGTAAGCTTGATGTTCCAACACGTATTACAAAAGGTTATGCTCAAGAGAGAGGCTTTGATTTTGATGAAACCTTTGCACCCACCGTTGCTGAATGACCACCTTTCATAGCATCTGTGCACTTGCAACTCATCATGGTTGGAATGTACACCAATTGTAAATTAAGACTACATTTTGAATGGTGACTTAAATGAAGAAATTGAATGGTGACTTAAATGAAGAAATGTATGTATTTCATCCTCATGAGTTTGTGTAGAAAGGGCATGAAAACAAAGTGCGCTGGTCAAAAAAGGCATAATATGGTTCGAAGCAAGCACCACGTGCTTGGTATGAAAAGATACATGCCTACTTGATTGCACATGGTTTTGAGAATAGTCCAACTAAAAGCACCTTATATGTTAAGTATGGAAATGATGTACTTTTGATCATTGTTGTGTATGTTGATGTCATGCTGGTCATTTGCTGAATTTAAGGCTGATTTGCATGCCTCTTTTGTGACATCAGATTTGGGGTATTTGCATCATTGTTTGGGCATTCAATTTATGCAAGATGATGGAGGAATCATTTTGTGTGAAACAAGATATGTTTTCATACTATTGTAGTGTTGTGGCCTTGACAATGGCAAACCTATTGCCACTCCTATGGAATCAAGTTTATGGTTGATTCTTCATGATGATGGAGACTAGCAAGCTATTGGATGCTTGATTTAATTATGGATAAATTGGCCTGATATTTAGTCTATTGTCTCTTAGATGAGTTAGTTTATGCATTGCCTAGGTGTCAAGATTGGTAATCAATTAAGCATATCTTTCATTATTTGACTAGTACCCAGCTACTTGGATTGTTTTATCCCAAGGGGGATCATTATTGCTAGATTTACATGCTTTTTTTGACTTTGAATCGGTTGCTTTTCATGACACTTGTGTGTCCACTAGTGGTTTTTGCTTCATGCTTGGTAGCTCATGCACATCTTGGTTGAGCAAAAAGCAACCTACTATGGCCACTTCTAGTTGTGAGGCTAAGTATAGGGAAGCTTTCAAAGCAAATGTTGAGTGTGTGTGGCTTAGATGCCTTTTGGCTAATTTGGGTGTTGGTCAGTCTTCTATCATCACCATCTTCATTCGGATAGTCAGAGCACATTGCCAATTGCGAGGAACCCTATGTTCCATGCTCGTACAAAGCACATTGAGGTGGATCATTATGTCAAGGAGAGTTTCTCTATTGGAGAGATCATTTTGGCATATGTGCCCACAAAGAATAACATTTCAGATCTTTTCACAAAGGCTTTGCCTAGGGAGAAGTTTGAAGCTTTCCGCAAAGCTTTGGAATTTCTTCCTTTTTTGGATTAATCTATCTCCACATAGCTTCACACTTCCTATATATGAGTGCCAACTACTTGTTCACTACATCACTCATGAGGGGGAATTGTTGATATATTTAAGTAGTGATATGTGTGAACACACTTAGGACCGCTTAGGCACTTTTTTCTCTCTTTAGGAGGTTTTTTATACATTCACTTGGTAATTCATTCAGTATTGTGTTGTGCTCCAAGCTTCTTCTTCCTTGTGATGTTCGTGTGCTTTTGTAGACTTCAAAATCCAGCACATGGTGAGATTTTCTTAATTGGGAGACACCCGGATGTCAAGTCTCTTTGGTGATGCAGATAGAAGACTTACCCAACCTTGCCATAGAAGATGTATGCTAATTGTTCATAGGTACTCGATAAGCCTAGTTGGCTTCTTTTGGTTAAGTGGTTATATGTAATAGAGTGAGTTATTCACTATGTAGGCTTACATGTTAGTACTCGCAATTTTATGAGTTTTTTGACATTGGCCATATGCTCATTTCGTAGAAGAGAATCTGATAAAATTTTTCCAGATTTTGGTTTTTCCAACTATACAGTGGTTGATTTTACTCCTTGACAGACAATGGTTGATCTTATTGGTATGAACATATAAATTCTCACATTATCTCTTTGGTTGGTCATTAACGTTCATTGATCCATTTTTCTAAGGAAAACCTATCAAAGTCTCCCAAAACTTTATACTTGGTCATTTTCTTGAGCTTTCTTGGTGTTTGAACTCTTCTAGCTCCATTACTATTCTAGGCAGTTCTCCATCATCATGGCATCAGAGGTCTCAGGTACATCAAGTGGATTGGGGTCTAGTGCTAGTGTTCCCAAGAGGAGCTATAACTTGCACGGTAAATATAATTTCGAGATCCAAAATTTTGATGGCACAAACTTTGCTCTATGGAAGAATCTGATTCAAGATGTGATGAGTTTCAAAGGAGGTGATGCAAGCCAGTAAATGAAATCTCAAAGAAGCATGCTAACATGGATGATGTTGATTGGCATGAGTTGGATGAAATGACTAGGTCTACCATTCAATTGCACCTGGTAGATAATGTTTACTTTACAATATGAGACTCAAAGTGTAGAGGAGCTTTGGAAGAAGTTATGCAATACATATGAAAAAGAAACAACATCAAATAAAGTGTATTTGATGAGAATATTATATGATCTTTGCATGAAGGACAAAAATTCTATTGATGCTATATTCTCTTAGTTATAGGCTCAAAAAATGGAGATCTATAATGAAATGAAAGCAATCTTGTGTGCTATGCACCTTGCCATCATCATGGGATACACTTTGCATAGCTATTAGCAATAGTGAACTTGGTGGTAAACTGACCTATGATGACATATGTGAAGCACTCTTGAGTGAGGAGATCCTTGGAAATTCTATGGTTGGAACTCAGAGTGGAGATGCATATAATGTTCATGATTCTTACCAAGGAAAGAATCAACAACATGGCAAGAGAAATAACGAGGACAAAAATGGTCAATGGAGAAAGACTAGAAGTAAATCAAGGGAGAGGATATCGAGTGTCATTATTGTCGTAAGAAAGGACACATGAAGAAAGAATGCTATGCATTGAAGAATGCTAAAGATAAAGGAGTAGATATTGATGGGAATGTTAAACAATCACCTACACCATCTGCTTCGACTATGAAGATAGAAGACATTAATGTTATTGTTGATGATGTTGATGTGTTGACATTTGATAGAGCTATGCCCATTGATGTTCTTATGGTTGATTATCACACATGGTTGTTAGGTTCAAATGCTTCATTCCATGTGACACCACATAGACAATGGTTCTCTACTTACACAATAAAGTCTCTTGGTACTGTGAGACTGGTGAAATTACTCACACTTATTCATATGCACATATACACATATACATGAACATGCACGCTCACACACATGCACACACATACACATGCCCATCACACACCACATATACCACACAACACATCACGTACACTACACATACACATACCCATACACATACACATACACATACACCATACACATACAACATACACATACACATACACATACACATACACATTACACATACACATTACACATACACATACACATACACATTTAAAAACAATACACTACACATACACATACACAACACATACACATACACATACACATACACATACCCACATACACATACACATACACATACACATACACATACACATACACATACACATACACATACACATACACATACACATACACATACACATACACATACACATACACATACACATACACATACACATACACATACACATACACATACACATACACATACACATACACATACACATACACATACACATACACATACACATACACATACACATACACATACACATACACATACACATACACATACACATACACATACACATACACATACACATACACATACACATACACATACACATACACATACACATACACATACACATACACATACACATACACATACACATACACATACACATACACATACACATACACATACACATACACATACACATACACATACACATACACATACACATACACATACACATACACATACACATACACATACACATACACATACACAACACATACACATACACATACACATACACATACACATACACATACACATACACATACACATACACATACACATACACATACACATACACATACACATACACATACACATACACATACACATACACATACACATACACATACACATACACATACACATACACATACACATACACATACACATACACATACACATACACATACACATACACATACACATACACATACACATACACATACACATACACATACACATACACATACACATACACATACACATACACATACACATACACATACACATACACATACACATACACATACACATACACATACACATACACATACACATACACATACACATACACATACACATACACATACACATACACATACACATACACATACACATACACATACACATACACATACACATACACATACACATACACATACACATACACATACACATACACATACACATACACATACACATACACATACACATACACATACACATACACATACACATACACATACACATACACATACACATACACATACACATACACATACACATACACATACACATACACATACACATACACATACACATACACATACACATACACATACACATACACATACACATACACATACACATACACATACACATACACATACACATACACATACACATACACATACACATACACATACACATACACATACACATATACATGCACATACACTTACACATACACATACAGACATACACATACACATGCATACACATATGCATATGCACAAACATATCTACAAAGACATAAAAGGACATGCATGCATGAATTATTGTGTATATACATACACATACAAACATTAACACATACTTATACACATGCATATGCATATTCACATGCATGCACATACACATGGATTCAAATGGAGATGCATGCACATACATGCTCATATATATATATATATATATATATATATATATATATATATATATATATATATATATATATATATATATATATATATATATATATATATATATATATATATATATATATATATATATATATATGTGTGTGTGTGTGTGTGTGTGTGTGTGTGTGTGTGTGTGTGTATATATACATACACATACACATACACACACACAAAACATACTTATACACATACACATACATATGCACATACATACATATACACATACATACACATACACATGCACAAACGTACACACACATACACACATACAATTACACATACACATGCACATACATACATATACACACACATACACATGCACATACACACACATATGCACATACACTTACACATACATGTTACTGTTAGTGTCCATGTGAAAGGACAAATTGCCACTGGACACTTCTTTGTATATGTTCTTTAATAAAACATATAGTGGCCTGGTCAGTTACAGACTGTAAGTTTGATCGCATTTGTAAGACCTAAGAAGTTTGTCTTCGTGCTCCTTGTGTACTGTAATTTGTGCGTATTCTGCAGCCTCTGTGCAGAGTACTGTGTGCGGCCTTAGGAGCTCGGTTTTCTACTCCAAGCATATCATCCTGAAGCTCTCGAGAAGGAGAAAGCACTATGGTGCATCGGCATCGAAATACTTCATTGGTATCAGAGCAGTTCGAGGCAAAAGCTTTGTTCCTTTTGTGTGAGCGAAGCAAGCATCCCCCTCCCAAGGCCTTCTCCAAGGCTTACGACGAAGGCGGCGACCAAGGCATAGACCTCGGCATACCTTGTCATCCGAGTCACCGAAGTCACCATTGGTGCCGTTGGCTGTGCGCGAGGGAGGACCTCAACGATCAAGGAATATAGTGGTTCCCTGTACTTCTCGGGAGCTCACCCACCCCAATATTGTTCCCCCCGAAGCTCGCTTAACCGTGGCAATCTCTTGCCACTAAGCTGCACTCTTGTGGTGTCTGAAGAAGGGGAAAGACTAAGGTTGACATTACCTTGAACATGTTTTGGTCCCTCAAAGCTTCATTCTTTGCTTTCAAAGCCTAATTTTGAAGCATTTTTGGGTGTCTTTTGGAGCCATTTTGGAGTACTTCTGCACATAGTTCTCTTCACACAGGTCCAAGAACATCAAGAAGAGTGTTCTTTGTACTTCTTCGACAATAAATATCAACCTTTGGGGCTGTGTTTTCAGCCACACTCGTAAAACTACAGGTTTCTTGAAAGGTTTCAGTTTTGGTGGGAGTAGTTGCTGCAACTTTATGCAGGTTTTTGAGCCTAAAACATCAGAGTTGATAGACACTTGCAAGTGTTATTGGCTAGTTTTTGGGCTGTGTATTCAGCTTTTAGTTTCATTTTACTGCATATATTGAGCACATACACACTATGTATGCTTCTATGGATACCACTTATGTACGTCCATGTGGTCATTGATATAGTGGTTACGTTCTTTGCATAAAGCCTTTTACATTTGATAAAGAGGGTCGTGGTGAGGTTTTCTTAATTGGGAGACACCTAGATGTCGGGGTCTCTTCGGTAATGCAGGTGGAAGACTTACCCAGCCTCACCATAGGAGATGTATGATAGTTGTTCATAGGTGCTCGATAAGCCTAGTTGGCTTCTGTTGGGTAACTGGTTATATGCAGTGGAGTCAATGATTCACTATGCAGGAAAACATGTCAGTACTTATAGTTTTATGATATTTTGACATTGGTGATATGCCCATTTTGCAAAGGATACTCTGGCAAATTTTCTCCAAATTTTTGGTTTATTGAACTATACTGTGGTCGATTTACTCCTTGATACACTTATTCGTTGGTGTTCAGAATCATCTAGCTCCATTATCATTCTATTCAGTTCCTACCATCATGGCATCAGAGGTCTCAAGCACATCTGGTGGATCAGGGTCTAGTGCTAGTGTTCCGAGGAGGAGATATAACTTGCAAGGCAAAGACCATTTTGAGATCCGAAAATTTGATGGCACAAACTTTGCTCTATGGAAGAATCAGATTAAAGATGTGCTGATTCAAAGGAGGCAATGGAAGCCAGTAAATGGAATTTCAAAGAAGCCAGCTGACATGGATGAAATTGATTGGGATGAGTTAGATGAAATGGCCAGGTCTACCATTTGCTTGCACCTAGCAGATAATGTTTACTTTACAATATTAGATTGTGAAAGTGCAGAGGAGCTTTGGAAGAAGTTGTGCAATACATATGAAAAAGAGACGACATCAAATAAAGTCTATCTGATGAGAAAATTATATGACCTTCATATGAAGGACACAAATAGTGTTGTTGTGCATCTGAATGAGTTTGATGCTATATTCTCTTAGTTATAGGCTCAAAAAATGGATATGGATAATGAAATGAAAGCAGTATTGTTGTTATGCACCTTGCCATCATCATGGGATACGTTTTGCACAGCTATTAGCAATAGTGCACCTAGTGGTAAACTCGTCCATGATGACATATGTGGAGCACAGTGAAGAGATTCATAGAAAATGTATGGTTGGCACTCAGAGTGGAGATGCATATAATGTTCGTGATTCTTACCAAGGAAACAATTGTTGAGATATCAAGCTCAACATGTGATGATCCAGGATGACACGTACCAGTTTTCGTTTCTTTGACATGAATAGTGGTCACGCCGGTATATGTCAGGGATACTTCATTGAGCTTTATTAGATTTATCTACCGAGAGTGATGGCATATTTGTTTCTTGCCAGTTCACTCATTCGCGGACATTAGGTTTTTTCCTTATGTACTGGTCTTTATATATTGCACTTGTTGTATTCTTGTTTTTAGGTCATTCTTGTACATTCCTTTTATGTAATAGAAGAAGAAGAAGATCATTCTTCCCTGTCTCAATTTGTGTGCGTGCTTCTCCTTGAGAGTGAGAGTGTGTGTGTGAGCTCTCTTCCTTATCTCCTTCCTCGTGACAAGAATCAACAACATGGCAAGAGCAAGAACAAGGAAAAGATTGATCTACGGAATAAGAGTAGAAGTAAATCAAGGAAGAGGGATATTGAATGCCATTATTGTCATAGGAAAAGACACATGAAAAAAGACTGTTATGCATTAAAGAATGCTAAAGGTAAAGGGAAGAATGTTGATGGGCATGTTAAACAGTTACTTGCACCATCTACTTCGACTGTGAAGATTGAAGAAATCAATGCTATTTCTGATGATGCTGATGTGTTGAAACTTGATAGTAGTATGCCAACTTAGGCCTTAATGGCTGATTCTCTTTCCCACACCTGGCTGCTAGATTCTAGTGCTTCTTTCCATGTGACACCACATAGAGAATGGTCCACTAATTATGCAGCAAAGTCTCTTGGTACTGTGAGACATGGTGGCTCTTACCAATGTGATGTTGTGGGGATTGGAGATGTGGTTCTGCAATTCATTGATGGTTCAAAATTTACTATGCATAATGTATGCCATGTACCTCAGTTATCACGTAGTTTGATGTCAGCTAGTACTGCCAAAGGTCTGTAAGTGGCACAAGAGCTGTGGACACGGAAGCCACCATATTATGATCATCTTCAAGTTTTTGGGTGTGAAGCATATGTTCATATACCCAAGAATCTTAGACAAAAGTTGGACCATAAGTCAAAGAAATGCATTTTTCTTGGATATGGTCGAGAAGGACAATTTGGATATCGCTTATGGGATCCTGAAACACGGACAGTGATCAGAAGTAGTGATGTCATTTTCAATGAGTCTAAGATGCATAAACAACCCATTAAGGAGGTTGGAGTGAGAAGAGTGGTGTTTGAGGATACTAGTCCTCCGGTTAGCATGCATAAAAATGCTGCACATAGGGATGTTCAAGAGAATGTCCATTCAGATCAGTCTGCACATGCTCCTGTTCAACAACCATTGAGACGTTCTCCACGTGTGTCACACCCACCTGATAGATATGTTCCCGACTTAGATTTTGTTATGCTAACAGATGCCGGTTAGCCTTCTTGCTACAAAGAGGCTATGCAGACAGAGGATCATGTCAAGTGGGAGAGTGCCATGAAGAGTGAGTTGGATTCTATTCACAAGAATGGTACTTGGGATTTAGTACCTTTGCCAAATGGTAGGAAAGCTTTACCATGTAAATGGGTATATAAGATGAAATTCACATCAGATAGTGCTTCTCCAAAGTATAAAGCACGACTTGTTGCAAAGGGTTTTAAGCAACAACATGGCATTGATTTCGAGGGAATCTTCTCTCCAGTGGTCAAGATGACTACCCTACGCATGTTTCTTGGATTCGCTGCAATGGGCGACTTAGAGTTAGTCCAAATGGATGTGAAAACTGCTTTCTTGCATGGAGATCTTACAGATGAGATCTATATGGAACAACCAGAGGGTTATGTAGTTCCTAGCAAGGAAAGTCTAGCTCAAGAAGAGCTTGCATGGACTTAAACAGTCCCCTAGACAATGGTACCAAAAGTTTGATGCTTTTATGAAGTCTAAAGGCTATTCTCGAAGCAATGAGGATCATTATCTCTACAGAAAGAGATGCTCAGATGGCAGCTTGATATGTTTAATACTTTATGTCGATGATATGTTGATTGGTGGGAAGTCCTCTTATGACTTGTCAATTCTCAAAAAGAAGTTGAGTCAGACATTTGATATGAAGGATTTGGGGGATGCCAAACATATTCCTGGCATGCACATTACTCGTGATAGGAGTAAAAGATGCATATACTTGTCTCAAAGTGAGTACATAACCAAAGTACTTCACAGGTTCAATATGCAGGGTGGAAAGGCATTAAGTACACCTTTACCCACATATGTGAAATTGAGGAAGGATGATTGCCCCAAATCAGAAGAGGAAAAGGAATTCATGACCAAAATTCCATATCAATCTACTGTTGCTAGTATCATGTACGCTATGGTAGCTACAAGACCACACGTTGCATTTGCAGTGGGAGTTGTGAGCAGATATATATCTAATCCTAGCAAGAAACACTGGGAAGCGGTCAAGATGATTTTGAGATATCTGAGTGGCACTAAGGACAAGTTTCTATGCTTAGGTAGAGGGAAAGCATCCATTATTGGTTACACAGATTCTGATTATGCTGGTTGTGTAGACAATCGTAAGCCTACATCAGGGTACATTTTTCATTTTGCTGGAGGTGCTATCTCTTGGAGATCTTGTCTTCAAGAATGCACATCTATTTCCACCACAGAACAGAGTATGTTGTAGCAAGTGAGGCATGTAAGGAAGCATTGTGGCTTTCTCGTCTTGCTTGTGATATGGGTTTACCTCAGCATGTACCTCGCTTGCTTAGTGATAGTCAGAGTGCCATTGCTTTGGCTAAGAATCTGGTCTATCATGCAAAGACCAAGCACATCGAGGTGAGGTATCACTTCATTAGAGATTGCTTAGCCACTGAGCACATTATTCTTGAGAAGGTTCATACTCAAGATAATGCTACAAATGCTTTGACTAAAGCTCTACTACAGGATAGCTACTTGATGGGGGTTACTTGATTCTTGATCTTACACAGTCACTTGTATACTGTGTAACATGCCCATTAGGTAGGAGGTATAGTTTGTATACTTACACTCAAGTATTCTTTATCATTCTTTATTTTTCTCCCATAGTTACTTTGGCCATGTTGGCCTTTAGTGGGAGATTGCTACTATTACTGTCCATGTGAAAGGCCAAATGGCCACTGGACACTTCTTTGTATATGTTCTTTCATAAAACATATAGTGGCCTTGTCAGTCACAGAATGTAAGTTCGACCGCATTTGTAAGACCTAAGAAGTCTGTCTTTGTGCTCCCTGTGTACTGTGTTTTCTGCATATTCTGCAGCCTCTGTGTGGAGTGCTGTGTGCCGCCTTAGGAGCTTGGTTTTCTACTCCAAGCATATCGTCATGAAGCTCTCGAGAAGGAGAGAGCACTATGGTGCATCGGCATTGAAATACTTCAATACACATGCACATACATACATATACACACACATACACACACACATGCACATACACACACATATGCACATACACTTACACATACACATGTACATACATACATAAACACACTCATACACATACACATACACATACACATACACACATATACATATGAATACACATGCATATATACCTACACATACACATACACACACATACATATACTTATACATATACACATACACATACACATACACACACATACATACACTTATACATATACACATACACATACACATACACATACACATACACATACACATACACATACACATACACATACACATACACACATACACACATACACATACATATGCACATGCACATGCACATGCACACATATGCACATACACTTACACATACACATACACATACACACATGCATGTGCATAAAACATATCTAGATGCACATATATACACACACATATACATGCATATAGACAAACTTACACAAATATAGATATATACCTACATGTGCGTACATACATTTTATACACACACAACTACATGCACATGCATACATATATACAAACAAACACACATATAATACGAATGAATTATATAATTAAAGTACTAAATCACAAATTATAAACAGTAATAAAAATCATTAAAAAAATATTTTTCATTTATTAGTACCATAGACACAATTCAAAACATAATTGGAATGGGAAAATATATATATAAAGAAAATATGTATGTCAATGTAAAATATTTATTCAATGGAACATGTCAGTCATCTTGATCATGATCATCCACATCATCATGTAAGTGCCATCGTCATGATCCCATCATGATCATCATCATGATCATCCTCATCATCATGATCATTTGCATGTTCTGATGTATCTGTAGTGGCATCATGGGTAGAGAAGTGAGCACTCTATGATGATTGAGATCATCCCACCTATGTCTATCTCCCCACCTCATCCATATCTGCCTCTCCATACTACTCTTGTATTACATATAACAAACATAAATAAATAAAACATATAAAACATCAATAAAACTAAAATAATTATATGAAATTTAATAATACTCACAAAAGCATTTGGATAATCTCGCATGTAGTCACTCAGATGTTGATATCCACAATGTGTAGCAAAATCGATTTCCTTTTTCATAGTATATTGACCATAATCCTTTCGCTCCATTGAAACAAATAAAAAATATGAATGATTAGCATTTTAACTAAAATAAAAAATATGGTTTCAATAATACATATACTTACAAATGTAGCTACAAACCCCTGATGGCCCATTTGTTCTAAGTGCGATGTATGACCTGACTCAACTCTCTTCTTTTAGAAGCCTACATTTATTTAATGAAACAAAAATACATAGATTAAATGTAAAACATTTATGCAACATATGAGAATTATAATTCATAATAATATAAACTATTAATTTGTATACCTTTTATTGAGGAAATGATTCCTAAAGACACAGATGTTTGCCAAAAAACTGCCATGTCTCAGGTGGTATGTTAGGTCTTCTCTTATTGTTTTTTCTACCATACAATATCTCTTATTAATCTCAAACAAAACAAGATCAGAATATAAGAAAAACTTTAAATTTATAAACATGCATACATAGACACACATACATACACTAACACATACATACACTAACACATACATACACTAACACATACCTACACTAACACATACATACACTAACACATACATAATTACACATACATACACATACCCACACATATACATGCACACACATACATCCTAAATACATACCCACACACATACATACACACACATACATGCATACACATACACTTACACATACATACATACACTTCACATACATACATACACACACACATACATGCATACACATACACATGCATACACTTACACATACATACATATCCACACATACACATACACACACATACATGCATACACTTACACATACATACATATCCACACATATACATACATACAAACACACATACATGCATACACATACACATGTACATATACATACACTTACACATATATACATACACACACATACACATACCCATACCTATACATACATGCACATACATACTAAATACATGCACAGATGCACATACACACAAATACACATACACATATACATACACTTACACATACATACATACATACATACATACATACATACATACACTTACACATACATACATACAAACATACACATACCCATACACACACATACATGCATACACATACACATATACATACACCTACACATACATAGATACACTTACACATACATACATACACACACATACACATACCCACACATATATGTACACACACATACATACTAAATACATGCACACATACACACAAATACACATACACATATACATACACTTACACATACATACATACTGCACTTACACATACATACATACACACACATACACGTACTTACACACACATACATGCATACACATACACATATACATGCACTTACACATACATACATACCCACACATATGCATACATACACGCACACACACATACATGCATACCCATACACATATACATACACTTATGCATACATACATGCACGTACACATACATACATACACACACATACACATACCCACACACATACACACACACATACATGCTAAATACATGCTAAATACACACACACATACACATACACATACACATACACATACACATACACATACACATACACATACACATACACATACACATACACATACACATACACATACACATACACATACACATACACATACACATACACATACACATACACATACACATACACATACACACAAATACATATACTCCAAGACACATGCATACACACACATATATAAAACACAAACATACACATACACATATATACACACATACATACACTTACACATACATACATTTACACATACTACATGCATACAGACACATACATAATAAATACATTCACATTTATAAACATGCATACATATACACACACATACACATACCCACACATATAGATACACACACATAATTAATAAATACATGCACATATACACATATATGTATGCATCAAGACACAATAACATCAAGAAATGATTTAAAGGATAAAAAATCAAAACCAAAGTTATGGCCAATTTTTGATAGAAATCAACAAGAAACAACTTATGCACCTTCTCCTTGGATACTTAT
>CM035412.1:2629209-2656709 GCA_020310875.1 Ceratopteris richardii
GTAGCTTGTACATAGTGATGTCTGTGGTCCTATGCATACACCTTCTTTTGGAAACTATCTTTACTTCGTGACTTTCATTGATGATTTTTCTAGGCATGCATGGACATATCTTCTCAAAGCAAAGTCCGAAGTGTTTATGTGCTTCAAACAGTTTCTGGTTATGGCTGAAAATCTGTCAGCATGTAAAATGGGCACCCTCCATTCTGATAGAGGGGGGGAATATATGTCTTCTAACTTTAATGCATTTCTGGCTGAACATGGGATAAAACATCAGTGTATAGTGCCGTATACACCTCAATCGAATGGAGTTGCTAAATGGAAGAACAGCTCACTCATGGAGATGGCGAGGTGTATGGTCAAGAGTCAGGCTTTACCACATAGTTTTTGGCTTGAGGCTGCCATGTGTGCAACATATGTACTTAACAGGTGTCCCACTAAAGCATTGTAGTCTATCACTCCATATGAGGCTTAGCATGGTCGCAAGCCATCTGTTGCTCATCTGTGTGTTTTTGATTATCTGGCATATGCATTAGTGCCTAAACAACATCACAAGAAATTGGATGATAAAGTAGTAAAATGTATTTTTGTTGGGTACAGTTCTGAGAGCAAAGGCTATCGTCTATATCGTCCACATACTAAACACATTTTGGTTAGCCGTGATGTTGTTTTTGTGGAAGATGCTATTCCAGCCTTTACTCATGTCGGGGACATCTGTTAGCTCCAAAGACATCTATGATACTTTGCTTCCTCTTTTTACTGGTGGAGAGTCTAGTGCTTGTCCTAATGAGGCCACTTCTAAGCCATTGCAGGTTTCATGTGATGATGTAAATCATTCCATTTCTGATGCAGAGTTGCATGATGCACTTGTTGATGAGAGAGCTGATATTGAGGAGGCAAAAACTATGCCAAAATGGCTAGAGAAGACTTTGTGTGATAGCAAATTAGATGCACCTTTGTCATACCGCACTCATTCAGGCTCTCACAATGCGTCTTTTGCATCAGATTGCTATGCTATGGCTGCATCTAGTCTATGTGATGAGACTAAACCTGTTTTGTTTGATGAAGCACAAAATTGTGAACATTCAATGGCTGCAATGCAATCTGAATATGATGCTATCATGAAAAATGGTACGTGGTCTTTATGTGACTTGCCTCTTGGCAAGAAGGCCATTCACACCAAGTGGGTATACAAGCTGAAGCATAAACCTGATGGAATAGTTGACAGGTATAAGGCTAGGCTTGTTGCAAAGGGTTACACACAAGAAACATGCATTGATTTTGATGAAACCTTTTCACCTGCTTGCCGAATTACTACTATTCGTAGCATCTGTGCACTTGCAGCTCATCGTGGTTGGAATGAACATCGATTGGATATCCAAACAACATTTTTGAATGGTGATTTTCATGAAGAAGTGTTTGTTTTTCAGCCCCATGGCTTTGTGCAAAAAGGGCATGAAAACCATGTGTGCAAGTTAAAGAAGGAATTATATGGTTTAAAGCAAGCACCACGTGCTTGGTATGAAAAGATACATGCCTATCTAATAGCACATGGTTTTGAGAACAATCCAACTAAAAGCACCTTATATGTTAATCATGCTAATGATGTGCTTTTGATCATTGTGGTGTACGTTGATGATATGCTGTTCACTGGTCCTCATGAGAACCATATTGCTGATTTCAAGGCTCATTTGCATGCCTCATTTGAAATGTCTGATTTGGGGCATTTGCATCATTATTTGGGCATTCAGTTTATGCACATTGATGGTGGAATGGCTTTGTGTCAAACGAAATATATTGACATATTATTGTAGTGTTTTGGCCTTGAAGGCTATAAACCTATTGCCACTCCTATGGAGACAGTTTACGATTGAGTCTTCATGATGCCAGAGATGCATTTGATGCTGTTCTCTATCAACAGGCTATTGGATGCTTGATTTACTTATGCATTACTCGGCTAGATATTCAATTTGCTATCTCATAGATGAGGAGGTTTATGCATTGCCCAGGTGTCAAACATTGGAAGGTAGTTAAGTGCATCCTTTTCTACTTGAGTAGTACCCGACTACTTGGATTGTTTTATCCGAAGGGGGGATGACAACCGCCAAAGTTGCATGCTTTTTCTGACTTTGATTGGGCTGGTTTCTATGACACTCATGTGTCCAGTAGTGGTTTTTGCTTCATTCTTGGTAGCTCATGCATATCTTGGCTGAGAAAGAAGCAACCTACTGTGGCCACTTCTAGTTGTGAGGCTGAGTATAGGGCGACTTTCACAGTGACTGTTGAGTGTGTGTGGCTCGAACGCCTTATGGCTGATTTGGGTGTTAGTCAGTCTTCTGCCACCACCATCTTCACTGACAGTTAGAGCCCATTGGCACTTGCGAGGAACCCTGTGTTCCATGCTCGCACTAAGCACATTGAGGTGTATTATCATTATGTCAGGGAGAGGTTCTCTGCTAGAGAGATCAGCTTGGCATATGTGTCCATGTAGGAGAACATGGCAAACCTTTTCATGAAGGCTCTGCCCAGGGAGAAGTTTGAACCTTTCCGCAAAGCTTTGGGCTTACTTCCTTTTGTGGATTGATTCCACATACCTTGGCACTTCCTTATACATGAGTGCCAGTTCCTTGTTCACGACATCACTCCCAGGGGGGATTTGTTGATATATTTAGGTAGTGATGTGTGTGAAAACACTAGGACCACCGGGGCACTTTTTTCTCTCTTTAACTATTCGTGTGCTTCCGGAGACGTCTAGCTCCAACTCTCTCTCTCTCTCAATATATATATATATATATATATATATATATATATATATATATATATATATATATATATATATATATATATATATATATATATATATATATATATATATATATATATATATATATATATATGTGTGTGTGTGTGTGTGTGTGTGTGTGTGTGTGTGTCGAAGATAGACACTTACACACACACACACACACACACACACACACACACACACACACACATATATATATATATATATATATATATATATATATATATATATATATATATATATATATATATATATATATATATATATATATATATATATATATATATATATATGTAAATATATGTGTATATATATTTGTGTGTGTGTATGTGTATGTACACATGTGTACACGAACACACACACACACACACAGATATATATATATATATATATATATATATATATATATATATATATATATATATATATATATATATATATATATATATATATATATATATATATATATATATATATATAAATAATAAAAGCAATGCATACCATGCATTATCGAGATGATGTCTCATAACTATCTGCATCTTTTTAAAACACCACTTGTGAGACCATCCAGTGCCAAATTCTATCTCCAATGAATGAAGTACATACTTTTTTTCTCTTTCATCAAACTCACAACAAAAGAGAAAAATCATATAATTCAAGCATAAAATATTTATCTCAATTTATATGTAAACTTTATACTTACATCCATTTCAAGTGAAAAAAATGCAAGTAGGAGTTAGATAAAGCTCTCATTCTTCTTTTAAACTCGAACCCATGCCTCATGTATAATATATTACCCTTAGGTTCTATGTCACACTCCAACCCTAGGATACCTATGCATGTCCTCATAGGCACCTTTGTTGTGCTTTTACGAGTTGGAGGTGGTATAGGTGTCTTGAAAATAAATAGATAAAAATGGATAAAAACATGTGTTATAATATCATTAAAAATATCAATTTATGAAAAGAAAACATACTATGAAAATAATTCTCTTCGTGCAAATGCAGCCATAGGGGAGCCTTCCTCTAGCGGCTGGGTAAGCATCTATATGGTAAAGTCTAATTCTTCATCAGGCATGTCTTCATACTCATGCATGACAACCCCTAAGGAATGACGCAGAACTTTCCCTCTCATGAGATTCTTTATGAGAGTAAATTTTGCCTTTCTCTTTCTACTACGATCCATAATATATGTATATATAAAACAAAATGGATTAGAAATATATATATATATATATATATATATATATATATATATATATATATATATATATATATATATATATATATGTGTGTGTGTGTGTGTGTATGTGTGTGTAATATGTGTGTATATGTGTATGTATGTGTATGTGTGTATGCATATATATATGTGTATGCATATATATGTGTATGCATATGTATGTGTGTATGCATGTGTCTATGTGTATGCATGTGTTTATGTATGTGTGTGTATATGTGTGTATGTATATGTGTGCATATCTATATGTATGTATGTTTGTGTATATGTGTGTATATATATGTGTGCATATCTATATGTATGCATGTATATGTGTTTGTATGCATATGCAGGTTTGTATGTGAGTGTATGTATGTGTGTATATGTGTGCGTATGTATGTATGTATGCATATGCATGTGCATTGTCTATGCATATGCATGTGCATTGTGTATGCATATCTATGTATGTGTGTGTGTCTCTATGTGTGTGTATGTATATGTGGGTGTATGTCCCTATGTGTGTGTATGTATATGTGTGTGTATGCGTGTGTGCATATGTATGTATAATGTGTGTATGTATGTGTGTATACATGTGTATGTGTGTGTATACCTGTATGTATGTGTATGTATACATGTGTATGTATACATGTATATGCGTGTGTATGCATATGTATGTAGAGTGTGTATATGTGCATTTTTATATGTGTATATGTGTGTACATTTGTGTGTATGCATGTGTATGTGTGTCTCTCTATGTGTTTATGTGTGTCTCTATGTGTGTGTATGTATAGGTGGGTGTATGTATATGTGTGTGTGTGTATGTATATGTGTGTGTATGCATATGTATGTATAGTGTGTGTATGCATGTATGTGTATGTATGCATGTGAGTGTATGTGTGTGTTTCTATGTGTGTGTATGTATGTGTATGTGTATGTGTATATGTGTATATGTGTGTTGTATATGTATATGTGTGTGTATGTATGTGTAGGTATCTATATGTGTGTCTAGGTGTGTGTAAGTATCTATATGTGTATGTGTATGTATGCATGTAAGTGTATGTATGCATCTGAGTGTATGTGTGTGTCTATGTGTGTGTATGTATGTCTAAGTTTTCGTATGTATATGTGTCACTCTAGCACAATGGTGAGTACCAACGTGAGGAGATACACCTCATAAATGTCAATCCGAGGAGACATGAGGACCGGTATGAAGACCGTGAGCAAGTGATGGCACAAGTGCGTGAGTGAAAGCACACAAGCATGCACACACATACACACATGCGCACAGAGTAAGAGCAAAGAGCGGAACAATGGAAGATCTTCGATTACACAAGAGCTCTCTTACAAAGCTGAAAACTACAACAAGCTACCCTCAAAAATGAGCTCTCCAGCCCTTTTTATAGTTTTTGAGTGGTTTTGGCCCTGTCCAGACCTAGTGTCCAACCTAGTTAAAAAATAGGTTCCAGGGCTTATTTGGGGGCTCAAACGAAGTCTAAAAATTATGAAAATTGATAGGATGGTAGTTATAATACTCCTCAAGCTCAAGGACTCCTCGGCTTGAACAAAATGGAGTTACAAAAATGGAAAATGGTATTTACAATGGTTTTTAGTGTAAAAATCACTATTTTTGTAGGGATTTCTTCTGAAAATTTGACATGTGCTTCTTGGAGCTCCCTACTTGCTCCTTCTTCTTGTGTGTCCACTTCCTTGATGCACTTCCATGCTTTGTCCTTGATCTTGAGCTTCAACACTCCCCCCCCTCTTGAGTCTGTCGTCCCTGACAGACCCTTGTTGTATTGGTCGTTCCATGTAGTACGTTGAGAGGTAGCGTCCTTTACGTCCAACAGGGGCGATCCATCTTCCCAATGTAGCCTGGTCATTTGTCTGGTTCTTCACTTTGCCACTGCTAGCTCTTGCAGTTTGTAGTCCCTTTGTACGTACTTCTGCCTTGTATTCCATCTTCATGGTGCATTTGTGAGCTATCCAAAATGGCTAGTTGCTCAAAGGAGGTCGTCAATGGTGATTATGAGCAACTCTCGATGGTGGATGGCTTCCTTGCTCTTGTAGTGGTCACCGTGATGTCCTCTGATTCTTCCAAAGATGGCTTTCATAGTTTTCATGCCAAGTACTTGTAGCCCATAATGGATGATGGGTAAGTGCATTAGTGCATGGGTTGAACAAAATATGTGCCTTGTGCCTGGCCTTGTAATGTGGCCCTACGTATGCATACTTGGAAAATGCATGGCAAGAAGTATGGTGCAAGAGATTGGGTCTTGAGCTAAGTGCTCAAGGGTATGTTGACGAAGAGGTTTCCTAATCTATCATGGTTATAGTGTTGTTGAAGCATACACGTCTTACCATGGTGAAGGGTCCGTTGATCTTCATCTCTTCGTGTTGTAGTTCCATCATGGTGTTTGACCATCGGCTTGTCTTTTTTGTTGATGGATGTCCTTGCTGAAAGTTCGCTGATGAGCATTTTCAAGCACATAGTCCTCTTGTTTGCTTTTTTTTTTTTTTTGGTTGTTGCACACGATGGCATCAAACAAGAAGAAAGAGGTTAGTATCAATAACATATTTTACATGTGGAAATTGTGTTTCATGTGCCTGGGATTTCTCAATTGTGTCTATGCACGGCCGCATAATGTGGCCCTATGTTGATACATACTTTGGAAGTGCATGACCTCAATGGTGCAAAAGACAAGGTTATGCCAAAGGCACATGGTTGCTGCATGTCGAGGCTTTTGATGTTACTCGCATAGTTGATGCATTCTTTGTTTGGAGGTGTCGATTGGATCTCGAAATGATGTAATCCTCCTAATGGGAACCCATTTCCGAATAGTATTTGGCCCAGTAGAGATCACCTCAGGCCACTTCTTCTTTGGATGCTGTCCAAACTTTGGTATCCAGTGTGGTTGGCTCTTTGGTTTTGTGGATGCGGTGGGTGCTTTCGGCTTCCAAACCCATATCCGTGATGATTGCCTGCTTACTTTTGCAGAAGGGTTGATTTTATCTTCGTTTGGTCTTTGTGCTCTATTCTTACCTTTTTCTTTCCTTGGCTTCTTTGTTGATACCTTTTGTATGGTGGGGAGCATAGGTTGTTGCGTATGTAAGAGCTTCTTAGGTACCCACATCTGTAATCGTCCTTGTTGAGCTCCAGCTAATTTTTTAGGCACCCAAATTTGTACCTTATTGTGGTCGGCCTTCATCGATTGCTTCGGTACCCAAAGTTGTTGGATTCTTCGTGCTTGAGCATGTCGTAGGTTCTTGGTTCTTGTCTTCCAATGGTTGACTTGCCTGGGTGGGAATTGTGTTGGCAAGGCAGGTGGTTGCTCGCCTTTTCGTACCCAGATCTTCTTCATGTCCGGAACTACTTTCCTCTCGAAGTATCTTCGTCTATTGGATATAGCAGTTGTCATGTAGCGTTGTGCTTGCCTCTTTGATTGAGTTGTGGTGACAACATTAGTCTGTGCACAAGAGGAGGAGTTCGCTTGTCTTTGATCCTGTTCTTCCCTGATTGAGTGCTTTTGAAACATAGAGCCCTTGACACATACAACATCTTTTTTTCTAAGATTAGTCCTTGAAGAACTATGAGGAGGTGCTTCATCTGGATTTGTGAGCATGCAATTTTCTAACTCTAATGTAATGCATTGTTCATGTACCCAAACGTGAAGAATTTGACTTCGTAAGTTCAAGTTGACTGCCTGGTCATAAATCCAATCTTGACCCAAGACAAGTGGCTCTGTAAGGTCCTCATCATGACACACTAACATTTTGAATTTCATTGGAACATCTTGAAGGTAAATGGGAAGTTCCACCTCGCCCAAACAAGGGGTTTCCACACCTCCCAATCCTATGAGATAGGCTTCTATGGGCTTGATGTCCAATTGCAGGTCTTGGCAGTATGAAAGTCTAACTGCACTACTTGCTGCACCTGAGTCAACCAATGCTCTCACAGTCCTTACACTCTTTCCTTGTCCTACTTCTATGGTCACAAAGGGACGTCGGCCAATTATTCGAGAAGTAGTTAGGTTCGATTTTTGGCACATGTCCATGTGATATTTGGGAGCTTTTGTGTTGACATCTAGGCCTAGTCGCCGTAACTTATTTCTTCTAATGCGCTCTCTAGCCTCTGCTTGTGCTTCTTCTCTAACCCTTATCTCCTCTTCTTTTCGCTTCTTAGCAGTGTTGAGTCTCATTAGCATTTCCTCTGTAAGAGGTTCTTGATATAGCTTGAATCGGCATCCACTAATATAGTTTGGTAGGATATCACCTTCTAAAGTGGCCAATTGAACCGCACCGCTAGAGGAAATTCGATTAATGATCATGGGTCCGTATCCTCGTTTTTCCAACTTAAGGGCATGTTACTTTAGCACTAGATCTCCTTCTTTCAATCCTTTATCCTTTATATGGGCGTCAAAGTATGCCTTTTGCCGTTTCTTTGCAGCATAAATGCCTGCTGCTGCTCGTAGCCTCGTCTCACCTAAGCGTTCTAGATCAAAGATCCTAGAAGACAACTCATGTCCATTCCACTCATGCTCTTGTGCTACTCTTAAAGCTGGGATTAGGAAATCTAATGGTAGCACAACATTCTGTCCGAAGACCATCTGAAATGGGGTGGCATTGAGTACCGTTTTGTAGGCAACTCGATATGCCCAAACAACATGATGAAGTTGTTTGTCCCAATGAGAGCGTTTATTATTCACCAGTTTTGTCAAGACATTACATAGGATCTTATTCGTGCTCTCGGCCTGTCCGTTGGCTTGTGGGTGATAAGGGGCAGACTTCTTGTGTATCACCATGAATTCTTGAAGGAGATTTTCAATGACCTCATTCAAGAAGTGCGTACCTCTATCACTAACCAACTCTATTGGTAACCCATATCTAGTGAACACATTTTCGAATAAAAACTTAGCCGTTGTTTGAGCATCATTCTTTGTTGTGGCTTTTACTTCTACCCACTTGGTAAGGTAATCAGTGGCTACAATAATGTATTCAGCATGGGAGCTTTTAGCTGGGGGGTTAATAGGACCAACAAAGTCTATACCCCACTTCGAGAATGCACGCCCTCCCATCATTGGCCTCAAAGGCATCTCATCTTTTCTGATTGGATATTGTGCTCGTTGACATGTATCACAATTCTTCACGTAGGTATGGGCATCCATGTGAAGAGTGGGCCACCAAAGTCTTGAGAAAAGGATGGTCTTGATTACTCTGTCAGGCCCAAAGTGTCCACCTGCAACACCACTGTGTGCAGTTTCTAAGACTTTCAAGTAGTCTGATTCATGAACGCACAGTCTTAGGTATCCATCCTTGCCTCTCCGATATAGGTTGTGTCCTACTAAGGCATAGTCCCGAGCCTCTTGCTCCATGCTCCGTTTTCTTGCTAGTCCAACCTCATTGGGTAATGTTCCCGATCTCATGAATTCTACCAATGGAGCACTCCAGTCTTGCTAGTCCAACCTCATTGGGTAATGTTCCCGATCTCATGAATTCTACCAATGGAATTAACGATACATGATAGAGAGTCGCATGCTCCACTGGGGGTCTCTTTTGGCATAGTGGACAATTCTTAATCCACTCATGTATTTCTTTGTCCATGCTAGGCCAATACACTCCTAAACATTTTAGATTCTGCCATGTTCGCTGTTGACCATAGTGATTTCCTAGCAATCCTTCATGGGCTTGTTGCAGCCAACTACTATGTTCATCATCCTCGACACAACAAGCTAATACACCATTTGTATCTTGTTTGTACATGCTTCCTGCTAGTATTTGATATTTTTGTGATTTTACAATTTCCTCTTTGTTTGCTTTCACGTTCTTGTTCGCTGGTCCGAAGGTTAGGACTGGTACTAACTTATTTGCCCATTTAGGAACAACTTCTAAATTGAACAAATAAGCATCCGGTAATTCGTCAGACACTCCTTGCGGTGGTTCTCTTGAAGTGATGCGAGAAAGATGGTCCGCCCTAAGGTGGGTCCTACCTTTCCTGACAACCACTTCAAAATCGTATTCCATTAGTAAAAGGAAGCATCTTACCAAGCGGCCTGTATTGCAAGGTTTATTGACCAAATATAGTAAAGCTTGATGATCAGTGAAAAACTTGAACTTATTGGCCAATAGATAGTGTCTAAACTTTTTCACAGCATATACCATGCCTAAGCCTTCTCTCTCCGTTGTGGTATAATTTCGTTCAGCTGCATTTAATTGCCTACTAGCATATGCTATCGGCAAATCTAGGTTTCCTTCACCTGTGGGTTGTGCTAGCACACATCCTATTGCATGATTGGATGCATCCACATGGACATGGAATGGTTTACTCCGATCAGGAGTGGTCAGTATTGGTGCGGAGCACAAGCGTCTTTTTAGCTCAATGAAGGATTTTTCACATTCATCATTCCACTCAAAATTTGCCAACAATCCATAAAGAGGTTTGGCTATGATGGCATACATGTGGATAAACCTACGGTAATATCCACAATGGCCCATAAAGGCTTGTACCTCTTTAAAATTCCTTGGCCTTGGCAGCTCTGCTATTGCTCTTACTTTGTCCTCATCTGTTGAAATTCCATTCTTAGAAACAATGTGACCTAAGATTTTACCTTGTCGTACCATGAACACACACTTCTCTGGGTTCAGACACACTCGATAATCTCTACACTTGTTGAAGATTTGTCTGAGCTCAGGGATGTGGTATCTTCTTTGTTGGGAATGAGCACATAAGTCATCCACATATACTTCTAAGTTCTTTCGCAAGAACTCTTTGAAGACATGTCACATGAGCCTTTGGAATGTTGCAAGTGCATTAGTGAGCCCAAATGGCATCACGCGGAATGCAAAGATTCCCCACTCAGTGGCAAAAGCCGTTTTGTGTTGATCTTCAGGAGCAATGGCCACTTGGTTGTAACCTGAAAATCCATCAAGGAAGCTATAAACTTCCTTGCCTGCAACACGCTCCAATAAATGTTCAATGATTGGAAGTGGATAACTATCTCTGATCGTAGCGGCATTAACTTTTGTAAGGTTAATACACACTCGCAACTTTCCGTTCTTTTTGGGCACCACTACAATGGGGGACACCCATTCAGTATGCTCAATCTCATAGATAAATCCAGCTTCAATCAACTTGTCAATTTCTTCTTTGATTTTAGCTGCATAAGTGTCATTATACGTGTAGGGCTTTTGTTTGGTGGGTTTGGCATCCGCAGTCATGGGGATCGTATGAGAGCAAATTTTTGGATCTACTCCCTTCAAGTCTCTATAGTGCCATGCAAACACATCCCTATATTCCCTTAATAGAGCTACAAGCTCCGCTTCTTCTTTTGGACTTAGGTCATCTCCTATGTACGTACATCGCTCTTCATTCCCTTCAATGGTCACTACAATTTTTTTGGTCTTTTCTTTATTGTCATATGCTTCTCCTATAATGGCCTCTCTCTTAGGCATTCGTACCAGAATTTTTCGGTCTTCCACTTCATATTTCTTGAAGTTTTCTGGTACTTCAAACAATGATTCCTCTTCTTCTTGTTTCACTGCTTTTCCTTTCATTTTCTTTTTACTACCTTCACTTCCTTCCTTTGGATTTATCGTTTTAATACTTGTGAGGGGTTCTTCTTCTTTTTGGGTTAACACTCCTATGTCTTCTAAATAGTGTTCCTCTGAGTCAAAGTAAGTATCCATCACAATGGATTCTAGATCATCGTCATTCTCTTCTTCTTCTATGAACTCACTAGGATCACACTCTTCCAACAGGGGCTGACACATGAACACTGAAATATCATAACCCTCCTCATCACAATGAGGTGTCCATTGTTCTTCCTTGACTGCAATGTCCATGGTAGCTAAGATTTCTGCCCAACCATGAGGCTCAAATTCCTCATCTGGAAATATCATTGGTGTATAGGCTGGGTCTTTGATTGGTCTATCTCCTGGGGAAGTTCCTTCTTCTCTTGCTTTTAGGCGCTTTTCCTCTTCCTCCGCGACCTTGCACATCCACAAGTGAGTATCTTCATGCAACCATGATGGATCAGGTGAACTTCCAGAATGCACGGAGATAGAATCTTCTTTCGCTTTGTGGATAGGATTCCACTGTAGGGGTGGTACATCTCTGAAGGTGTAATCCTTCAAATTGACCTTGGTTGTGACCCCTAAGTGTTGTAAGTACAAGGAGTTGGTTCCCCAATCCTGTACTATTTGCAATTGTTGTAGGAAGGGTCGTCCTAGGATCATCTCGTAGACATTATTTTTTTCAAAGTCACATATAGAAAATGTATGTTCAAACTCTACACCACAAGTGGTTAGAGTTATCCCTTCAAGCAATCCTAGAGGTCTTTCAAAATGACCATCTGCCATTTGAAGCTTCATTCTTGTTGGTCTTAATGTGGGTTTGCCCCATCGCTTCCACAAGGAGGTGGTCGCAATAGCAACACCAACACCTGAATCTACGATTGCTTTGGTTGTGTAACCTTGATAGGTGATTGGAAGATAAGTATTACCTTCTTCACCTTCACTCATGTCCCCTATTTTGTCTAGAGGTATCTCTGGTACTTTCTGCTTAGGGCCTACTTTTGGCATATTGGAATCAAGTTCTGGAACTTGATCCTTCACATGATTCCATAGCTCCGGTTTTGCCTTGAGCAGCTCCTCTACAGTGAGATGACATTGAACCTTAGTGTTCTTCACAACATCAATGTTTCTTGGAATCACTGAGTCTTCATTTCTTACCAATATTGTGGGAGCTCTGATCTGGAGAGATTCAGATTCCCATGGGCCTGTGAAATGAGGCAACTCTTGTAAAGAATTAGATTCAAAATCTAATCTCTCATCCTCTTGTTGCTCTGTTTGATCTCCATAGATAGACGGAATGTCTTGGGGAAATTGATCATGAAGATCATCAATCTCAGGAATAGGAGGGGAGTTACCCTTCTCCTTGGCCCATTTCTCTTCTTGTACCCGCAAGAACTCTTGAGAATACTGTTGAATTGAAGGAGGTATTCTAGCATCCGTGGAATTAGGAACATAAGCTCCCATTGGTGGTGAGCTTCCTCTCTCAATAACTGGTTGAGCCTGTGGAGGTAAAGAAACTTGTGGTTTGTTTACCAACTGCTCTAATCTTTCTAGTAAGCCCTGGAAATGCAAATCCGGTTTGACAGAGTTTGTTTGATTGAACTTTTGACTAATCTCGAGTATAGCTTGAGCTTGTTCTACCATTTTCATGCACATTTTCATCCGTTCAATCTCTAAATCTGCTCTGGGATAACTCTTGTCTAGGTTTGCTGCTGTTGGCCCTTCCTGAAGGCGAGCCTGGTAGGCCTTGAACATCATGTCCAAGCCTTCTGGGGTTGGATCTGCAAGAACAGACCCTGGTTGTGGGTTATTTACAGTGGGTGGTGGGGTGGGATGAGGTGGAGTGGATGGAGCTTCGGCATGCGAGGGGCTTTGAGATGCAATGTCCTCTATTTTTGTTTTGGCATCTTTTAGGCTTTCTTCTATTTCATATATCTTTTTGTTCCACTTGCGATTAGCCTTCTCTCGGGTATCCTTCCATGTTCTTGGTTTCCTCTTACTAGGCTCTCCTGAGTCACTTGGCTCTGGCTGCTCAGCTGTTTTATCTTGTTTTAATGCTTGTGCCCTAGTAACTGCATGTACAGGAGCCACATTACTACTACTTGAACTTGACTCGGCCACTAAGCCTACCACATTGATGGCTGTGACCTTGGGTGCACTAGAGGGATTCCTGGGACACTCTCTAGGAAGATGTTCCTTGCCGCACTCAGGACAAAAGCCTTGTATTGTGATGTTTTGTCCTAGTCCCAGAGTTGGTTGGTGGGGACATTCACGAATGAAATGGTCGCCCTGACATCTAAAACATGGTCCTCTAAGGGCTTGCGGTCTTACTTGTCTCACTTGAGGCCTAGGATTTGGATTCGTATACATGACATTGGAGTATTCTGGCTCCCAATTTTGTTCCATCGGTGGTGTCTCATACTGATATGGAGAAGTCTCACTTTGCTCAGGTGACTCTATGTAATAAGCTTGTGAACTATCTTCATGGAAGTAGTCTGAACTATGAGTATGAGAGTTTTCTGGTATCAATGGGGTTAGCGGTACCAATGCTCTATTAGGGTTCTCCTCCGCCATCGTATACTTAACTGGGATCACATTGGCAGGAGCTGGTGGTTGGTTTCCTAGGACTGGTTGTGGCCTATATGGTGCCTGATATTGCTGTTGGTATTGAGGTTGGTGTTGTTGTTGTGGCCTATAATATGGATGTTGGTACTGGTTCTGATACCTACCCTGTTGGTAAGGTTGCTGATAATTTTGTCTAAACGCTTGCCTGTTATAGGGACAATCTTGAGCCGTGTGGTTCGTATATTTTCTTTCAATAGTGCAATATAGAGCATTAGGGTTTCCTTGGGGCTGAGCCATCATTGGGCAAACATTAACCATGTGATCTCCTCCACATGTATAACATCGCTTCAATGAGGTGACCCTTGGCATTTGTCTATTTTGAACTCCTAGCTTTTTGGCCACCTTCTCAGCTATCTCATCTATCTCACTGGAGGTTCTAGTGGTATGACTAGTAGAACTATCAGAGTCCTTATAGATTTTGGATAGTCCTAACTCCTCACCCAAGTTGTCTTCTATGCCAATGCATATCCGTACACACTCTTCTATGGATCTAGGCTCTTTCAAGTATACATATGACCTTAGTTTTGTGCTCAATAGACCATCTAGAAACAAGGCCACTTGTTTGGCTGATGTGGGTAATTCTGGTACAGGGCATCTTTCCAAGTACTGTCGAAATCTTCTTCCTGCAAGTCGCACTGTTTCTTGGGGTGTCTGCTTGAAGCTGTGGATCAAGGATGATGTGTTATGTCTGATACCGCTTTTGGAAAATTCCACAATGAAAATTCTTCTAGCAGCTGACCTATCTCTCTATAGTTGCGACTGTTTAGAGGTTGAAACCAAGCTAAGGCAGTACCCTTAAGAGTCAAACCAAATGCCTCGAACTGGGTGAATAAGTCTTCAACCTGTTCAGCCCTTAGCACTTGTTTGAACTCGGCCACATGATCATAAGGATCTCCAAATCCATCAAAGTAGTTCTTCATTGTCTTAACCACTTGAGAGGGTCTAAGGGTTCTTGAGTGCTCTCGTGGTCTAGGCAATGGGAAATCATGATCATCTCTTTGATGCCTATGAACTCTATGTCTCTCCCTTTCAGGTCTTTCCGTTCCATATCCTGATCTGTCTCTGCCCACAGTGTCTGCAAAGCTTACCTCCGGTCTCTCTTTAGTTCTTTCCCTCTGGGTTTCATGAGCCTTGGATGATCCGGCTCCTTGGAGGCCCTGGGAAACATTAGATCTTGGTGGAGGGAAAATTGATTCACCTTGCCAAGTGTAAGCATGTCTGTCATGATCTGATACCAAGAATAATTTTTGAGATGTGTGATCTAGATAGACAACTTTCCCTGGTGTCTCTGGATCCTTGAACTCATAGATGGTGACTACTGGGCTGGGTTGATCTGGCCTAAATCTCCAAAAGGCTTCCTCCGTTTCTCTATTCACGAATAGTTCTATGCTTTTGTTATCTTGAGGAATCCATTCTGGAGTGAGCACTCTGGTTAAGACTGACTTACCTCTAGGGGTCTTGGGTTCTCCTCCTAGGTCCCCTTGCTCTAGGTCTCCTATCTCATTCTCAGGAATGATATTTCCAAACTCATCTGTCCTATCTGGTAAGTTGGTAACCACATACATGGTTCCTTCCTTATCAATGTAAGCACCCTCTTCGAACTTGACCACTGGGTGTTCAAGTCCAAAGGGTTGGTCAGGATTTTTGAGTTGAACCACTGATCGTCTTAGCCCATCCTCATAGATGCGAGCACCTAATTGGTTGGTCCTGATATACTCCAATTGGGTCTTATAGGGACCTTCTAGGGTCTGTACATAGGCAGTACCTGAGCTACGTGTGGCTCTTTCCATGCCAAAAGACATTTCTGAGTCACTTGTCTCTGAACTTAGTGTGTAAGGATAACCACTAAGCTGTTGAGCCCAAGACTTGGCTGTATGGTTGACACTAGCCTCAGATGACCTAATGCTTTGTCTGTCCTTGCCTAAGTGTCTGCCAGATCTCAGGTTCATAACCCTTGGCTTCTAGTCTCAGAGTTCTCTTATATTGCTCAAAATCCTTTGGAACACCCTGGTTTTCTAGTTTCCCTGAGGGTCAACTTCAAAATGCCCTATCTAATAATCCTGGTATTAATTTTACCGTAACCAGTGGAAGCTTTGGTTGTACTCCCCACGAGCTTTCCAACAAAACCAAAATCAACCGGATTCCGTATGAGAAAGTTATGCCAGTTCAGGGTTCTAGGGTTTAAAACAGGGAAACACGATCTCTCTGGGAACTCAGAACAGGCGATACGATACCAGATTTTCCCACGATACGATACCTTTGTCTTACACGATACCACTTTTGTTGGAGCAAGTCTATGACAAGCCTAAGTATTGGCTTGAGTCTCACAAAGTCTTAGAAGAAGCTTTAAAAAGAAGACTATGTAAAGTTCACTTGTGAACTACCTCTTGTAACTTTTGAAGAGTTTACTTAATGTAAAAGTAAGAGAATCTTAAGTGGTTGAGTCCACTTGATCAAGAATGGAAAGAGGAGCCACGAATTCGTGATTTGTGGTAGGTAGAGAATCAAATCAATCATTGATTGATTGGAGAGTGATTAAGGGAAGTTAGCCTCCCAAACTCAACTATAAATAGATGGCAGTTTTAGTCGTGGTTAGAGAGACCTATGTGAAGGCCTCCAAGAGCTGAGCTTTATGCCATATCAAGGTGTGATTACAAGGCACACATATGTATCAGTAAGTCATTGTATTGTACAAGAAATATACTTTCATTTTCATGATTATTTGGTTTCATCTTTCCATGTTCTTGTGAAGTGTACTACTCACTGCCATTACTCTCAGTTTTCTTAGTCAGCTTGCAGAGATGTTTTCTCTGAGCTTGGTGCACCATTTTCAGTGATTTAACTTGGTAAAGTTAGCTCTATAAGTCTACTATATGCTCATAAATTTTCATGTCATTTGGATGTTGCAATCTTCAGTTATGTTCATTTGAAGTCAACAGGGTCTGTTCATCTTCACCTCTCTGTCAGGTACCCGACTTTTTCACTCATCTTGTCAGAGGTGTTTCTCAGTGGTTACTTATTCAAATTCAGTGATTTAAAGCTTGTTGAATTCAGCTTACGGTCTAGTATAACCATACAAATTTTCATGATCATTGGATTTCTATATTTTGAGTTATGGTGATTTTTCTGTTCATTGGTCTATTTCTGTAGCAGCCCGTGAAAATCGGGATGATGTCATCACTTGTTAAAACTCATTCTCAGTGTGTGCTTTGTTATTTTTGATGAGATTACTCTTGAAAGTTAGCTCTTTAAGCTAACTAGAGTTCCCCAAGAGGAATTAAGCTAATTGCTGCTGTGCTCAGAGAATTATGTAAAACACTGGACAGGTGTATGAACCAAGAATAGGAAGTTTTCACCTCTGAGCTAACTCCAACTTATCTGTTTTGATCTATCTTTTTGAGAGTGATCTTCCAAGGTACATAGGGTGTCTAATACATCCATTGGCAAGCTAAAAGGGCCCACCATATACTCCTGGAGTTCATTTGGCTGGTGTAGATCAAGGATTTTGCAACACCTCTTCATCTTCAAGCACATACCTATCCATCTCTTCACAGTGGTATCAGAGCAAGGTTGGACAACATGGCAGATGGATTTCCTTCATCAATTGACAAATTGGATAGAGGTAATTACTCAGCTTGGTCATTAAGAATGGAAGCTTATCTCCAAGGTAGAAGTTTATATGGTTATGTGGCTGGAGATGAAGTTATGCCAAGTTTCAGGAACAAAAGTCAACCAAGACAAGAAGAGCAAGAAAGATTGAGCACATGGTGCTCCAAGGATGCACTTGCAAGGTCTTATCTCCTCAACTCTATCTCAGATTTTTTGTTGCCTCACATTAGAAGTTGTAAGACATCTCAGGAAGTGTGGGATGCACTTGAAGCTTTCTTTTCTTCAAGTACCAAAGCTAGGAAGCATCCACTATGGCTGGAGTTCACAACTCTCAAGAAGGCTCCCAAACAAAATGTTACTGATTTTGTCACAAAGCTCAAGGACATAGCGGATCAGTTGGGAAGCATTGGAGAGGTAATAGATGAAGAGCAAATTGTAAGGCAGGTCATCAATGGCTTGAAGGCAGATGATAAGTGGGAAGCATTCACCACAGCTATGGATTTGTACATGGACATGCATGTACCTGATTTCAACACACTCATTGGACAACTACTTACTCAAGAGGCAAAGCTTATCAAAAATGGAGAAAGCTCTAAAGGTAATCAATCTTCAGCTTTATACACAGATAAAAGCAAGTCTAAAGATAACAAAGGAAAGGCAAAGAAAGTGGATGATGAAGCAGGTACATATCAAGCTAACTATGCAGGTAGAGGAAGACATGGCAGAGGTAGAGGAAGAGGAGGTAGACAAGGCAAGGGGAGATCCCAAGACTCCAACTCATGTTCTATTTGTGGATTAACTAATCATACAACTGAAAATTTCTTTAGGAATTCCAGGAATCAAAGAAGCAGAGGATACAATAGAGGAAGTTATGGCTACTCAAGAGGAAGGTTCAACAACTACCATGGCAACTACAACAACTACAATCATTCAAACTATCAAGGAGGCTACAAAGGAAGGAGAGACTACAATAACTACACAGAAGACTCAAACAAAGAGGATTCATTATTGATCATGAACATGGCTATGCCACAAGGTAAATCTGATGAGCATGTTTTCTACATAGATTCAGGTTGTTCAAATCATGTGGCAGGGTTATCAGATTTAGAAGATCCAAGGAATAAGCATGAGGTACAAACAGGAGATGATACAAAACATCCTGTGGAGAAAATAGGCAATGTCAAAGCACCTGATGGAAACATCAACCTACTCAGTAAGGTACTCTATGTCCCTACCATTACAAAGAATTTGATAAGTGTTGGGCAGATAGTAGAGAAAGGGTTGCAAGTCAGGTTCACAAAAGCAGGAGCATTTGTTGAAGATCCAAGTCAAGGATTCAGAAGAATTGCAAAAGGTGAAAAGACAGGTAGATTGTTCACATTTGAATTACAGGACACTAGAAACATTTCTCTCTTTAATTATGGTAGTCAGACACTCACAGAATTGGAAGTATGGCACAAAAGGTTAGCACATATTGGTGAAAGGTCATTAAAGCAAATCTGCAGGGACCAAAGTGTACTTGGACTTCCTAATTTGTCAAAACAACATATGATTTACAAGTGTAGTGCATGTCAATTTGGAAAGTCTCACAGGTTACCATTCATGAAGAAAGGTTATATGCATGGAGATCTCTTGGAGTTGGTTCATACAGATGTATGGGGACCTAGCAAGGAAGCTTCAATATCTGGATCAAGGTATTATGTTTCCTTTATTGATGATTGCAGCAGATGGACTATCCTATTCTTTATGAAACACAAAGATGAAGTTTTTTCATGTTTCAAAAGATATTTGGCTCTTGTGGAGAATCAAATAGGTAAATCACTAAAAAGGCTAAGGTCAGATGGAGGGGGAGAATATTTCTCCCATGAGTTTGATTCTTTTCTTCAAGAAAGAGGAATCAAAAGAGAGGTAACTACAAGGTACACTCCTGAGCAAAATGGAGTGGCAGAAAGGAGGAATAGGACAATTGTTGAAGCTGCAAGGTCTATGTTAAATGAAAAGCATTTACCTAATTACTTATGGGCTGAGGCTGTATCTACAGCCACTTACTTGATTAACAGGTTGCCTTCAAATCCCTTGATGGGATGACTCCATATGAGGCTTGGAATGGAAGAAGACCAAGCTTAGATCATTGTAAAATTTTTGGATGTATTGCTTTTGCTCATGTTCCTTCACAGGTTAGAGGCAAGATGGATCCAAAGGCAGAAAGGTGTGTATTTATTGGATATGACAACAATCAAAAGGGCTACAGGTTATACAACCCTACCAACAAAGGATTCTTGGTGAGCAGAGATGTAGTTTTTGATGAGAACAATTCATGGTATGAAGATTCATGCAGGAAGATCAATTTACCATATGATCTTGAAGAAGATTTTCCAAAGCTTGGTAGAGAACAATCAAAGATTGAAGAACAAGACACCTCAGAGGATGATGAAGAATCTCACATGGAAAAGATCAAAGCATGGAAGTCTAAAGGTAAAGCAAAATTGCAGGAACTTGGACATGAGGCAGAATCATCACATCATGGCCTAAGAAGATCTATGAGGGAAAAGAAAAAACCAGAAAGGTATGGGTTTGACACCTCATTAGTAACTAAGCATTCTATCTACATAGCACAGGACATAAACCAAGAGGAGCCATCATCATTTGAAGAGGCCAAAGCAAAAACAGAATGGAAGCATGCAATGAAGGAAGAGATTGAAGCACTTGAGGAAAACAACACTTGGGATTTGGTGCCCAAGACTTCATCCATGAAGGTAATAGGCTCAAGATGGGTCTATAAACTCAAGAAGAATTCTGATGGTTCCATTAACAGGTATAAGGCAAGGCTTGTAGCAAAAGGCTTTGCACAAACTCAGGGAATTGATTATGAGGAGACCTTCTCTCCTGTGGCAAAGATGCCTACTATTAGGGTTTTGCTTAGTATTGCCTCTTCCAAGAATTGGAAGATACTTCAACTAGATGTAAAGTATGCATTCTTGAATGGTTGGATAACAGAAGAGGTATATATGGCACAACCACCTGGTTTTGAGAATCAAGTTTATCCTGATTATGTGTGTAAACTTAACAAAGCATTGTATGGTCTCAAGCAAGCTCCAAGAGCTTGGAATTTCAGGCTTGTTTCATTCTTGCAGGACAAAGGCTTTCAACCAAGCAAGGCAGATCCTTCACTCTTTATTAAAAAGAGTAATTCTGAGGTCATCTACCTATGAGTATATGTAGATGATATTATATTGACAGGAAATGATGCAGATGGTATGAAGAAGATCAAAGATCAAATGAGAGAAGAGTTCAAGATAAGTGATTTGGGTTCACTTACCTACTTCCTAGGTTTGGAAGTTGTCTACAAAGATCATGGTTTGTTTCTCACTCAAAGAAAGGACATTAAGGACATGTTGGCAAAATTCAAGATGCAAGATTGTAAGATTGCAGGTACTCCAATGGAGGTCAATCACAAATTGAGCTCACATGAAGGTGAACTCATAGAGGACATCACATCATATCAAAGTCTAGTGGGTAGTCTCAACTATGCCACATTGACAAGAGTAGATATATGTTACAGTGTGAGTGTGCTAAGTCAATTTATGCACACACCAAGGAAACCACATATGGATGCAGCCAAAAGGATTCTCAAGTATCTCAAAGGAACCATAAATGAAGGACTTTATTATCCTTATGTATCTGATTTAGGTTTGAAGCTATTTTCTGATGCAGATTGGGCTGGCTCCAAGGAAGATAGAAGGAGCACTTCAGGTTATCTTACCTTTGCAGGTTCAAAGCTTATTTCATGGTCATCCAAGAAGCAACCCACAGTTGCTCTCTCTTCTACTGAAGCTGAATATAGAGGTCTTGCCATAGCTACACAAGAAGCTATGTGGATGAAGACATTATTCAAAGATCTTGGATTGGAGTTTGGAACTCCAACTATTTTTGGTGACAATATGAGTTCTATTCACTTGGCTGCTAATCCTATTTTTCATGCAAGGACTAAACATATTGAAGTTCATTATCACTATGTACGAGAGAAGGTTCTAAGCAAAGAGATTCAAATATCATATGTGTCCACTCATCAACAATGTGCAGATATTCTAACCAAAGCATTGGATGGTACAAAGCTTTGCAAATTCAAGGCTATGATAGGTTTGCAGGTAATCTTGGAAGATTGAAGACCTCAAGCATACTTGGCTTGAGGGGGAGCTGTTGGAGCAAGTCTATGACAAGCCTAAGTATTGGCTTGAGTCTCACAAAGTCTTAGAAGAAGCTTTAAAAAGAAGACTATGTAAAGTTCACTTGTGAACTACCTCTTATAACTTTTGAAGAGTTTACTTAATGTAAAAGTAAGAGAATCTTAAGTGGTTGAGTCCACTTGATCAAGAATGGAAAGAGGAGCCACGAATTCGTGATTTGTGGTAGGTAGAGAATCAAATCAATCATCGATTGATTGGAGAGTGATTAAGGGAAGTTAGCCTCCCAAACTCAACTATAAATAGATGGCAGTTTTAGTCGTGGTTAGAGAGACCTATGTGAAGACCTCCAAGAGCTGAGCTTTATGCCATATCAAGGTGTGATTACAAGGCACACATATGTATCAGTAAGTCATTGTATTGTACAAGAAATATACTTTCATTTTCATGATTATTTGGTTTCATCTTTCCATGTTCTTGTGAAGTGTACTACTCACTGCCATTACTCTCAGTTTTCTTAGTCAGCTTGCAGAGATGTTTTCTCTGAGCTTGGTGCATCATTTTCAGTGATTTAACTTGGTAAAGTTAGCTCTATAAGTCTACTATATTCTCATAAATTTTCATGTCATTTGGATGTTGCAATCTTCAGTTATGTTCATTTGAAGTCAACAGGGTCTGTTCATCTTCACCTCTCTGTCAGGTACCCGACTTTTTCACTCATCGTGTCAGAGGTGTTTCTCAGTGGTTACTTATCCAAATTCAGTGATTTAAATCTTGTTGGATTCAGCTTACGGTCTAGTATAACCATACAAATTTTCATAATCATTGGATTTCTACATTTTGAGTTATGGTGATTTTTCTGCTCATTGGTCTATTTCTGTAGCAGCCCGTGAAAATCGGGATGATGTCATCACTTGTTAAAACTCATTCTCAGTGTGTGCTGTGTTATTTTTGATGAGATTACTCTTGAAAGTTAGCTCTTTAAGCTAACTAGAGTTCCCCAGGAGGAATTAAGCTAATTGCTGCTGTGCTCAGAGAATTATGTAAAACACTGGACAGGTGTATGAACCAAGAATAGGAAGTTTTCACCTCTGAGCTAACTCCAACTTATCTGTTTTGATCTATCTTTTTGAGAGTGATCTTCCAAGGTACATAGGGTGTCTAATACATCCATTGGCAAGCTAAAAGGGCCCACCATATACTCCTGGAGTTCATTTGGCTGGTGTAGATCAAGGATTTTGCAACACCTCTTCATCTTCAAGCACATACCTATCCATCTCTTCACAACTTTGCCAATGATACGATACCAAAATAGGAGACGATACGATACCAAAATAGGAGACGATACGATACCACAAGGTGCACGATACGATACCAACCTCACGATACGATACTTGGTTGGTCCACGATACGATACTAGTTAACAAGCGATACGATACCGCTTAATAGACGATAAGATACATTCCAGGCGATACGATACCACTTGACATGCACGATACGATACCGACTCGGCGATACGATACGAACTTTCATGCGCGATACGATACGAACTTTCATGCGTGATACGATACCTTTAGCTAGACGATACGATACCGCCAAGTACATGATACGATACCAAAATTTAGACGATCGCGATACCAACTTGGCCGACGATACGATACTGTACGATCAACGATACGATACCAAGACTGGCACGATACGATACCACCGGGGTGACCGCGATCGCGATACCAGCACTTGACGATACGATACTAGAATGGTATCGCGGTACCTCAAATGGGCATGCACGATACGATACCTCGACAAGTATCGCGATACACGGGAGTTTTGGTATCGTGATACCAAATCTCAATCGGACACGATACTTGGAGATTTTCACACCCAAATTCAAAAATTTTTGCAGATATGTGTACCTTCTGCCCTCCTTGTCACTCCTATCAGCCTGTAGATGCAAAATATATCTCCAAACCGGCGATACCACCCGCGCGATACCAGATGCTGTTCCTCTCACGCCGCGATACTGTCGCCCAGATTTTGGTGTTTTTGAGAGTTGTTTCAAGTGATTTTCTTCGGCGCTTTTGGTTCTCAGCTCCTCCTAAGCTTGTTTCTCACAGCCACGAGTAAAAAACGAGTGAATGTAGTGGCAAAAATGGAAAAAATCAGAGAATATGAAGAGGGAAGGAGATGGTGATAATGATGAAGATGAAGAAGAGGAAAAAACTCAGAAATTGAATTGAAAATGGTGATTTTTTAACCTTCCAACGTCGCGACTCTACGTCTTATCGTCACACGCTCGTCCTCCAAGCTCTCTCCCCGGCAACGGCGCCAAATTTGGTGTCACTCTAGCACAATGGTGAGTACCAACGTGAGGAGATACACCTCATGAATGTCAATCCGAGGAGACGTGAGGACCGGTATGAAGACCGTGAGCAAGTGATGGCACAAGTGCGTGAGTGAAAGCACACAAGCATGCACACACATACACACACGTGCACAGAGTAAGAGCAAAGAGCGGAACAATGGAAGATCTTTGATTACACAAGAGCTCTCTTACAAAGCTGAAAACTATAACAAGCTACCCTCAAAAATGAGCTCTCCAGCCCTTTTTATAGTTTTTGAGTGGTTTTGGCCCTGTCTAGACCTAGTATCCGGCCTAGTTAAAAAATAGGTTCCAGGGCTTATTTGGGGGCTCAAACGAAGTCTAAAAATTATGAAAATTGGTAGGATGGTAGTTCTAATACTCCTCAAGCTCAAGGATTCCTCGGCTTGAACAAAATGGAGTTACAAAAATGGAAAATGGTATTTACAATGGTTTTTAGTGATAAAAATCACTATTTTTGTAGGGATTTCTTCTGAAAATTTGACAAGTGCTTCTTGGAGCTCCCTACTTGCTCCTTCTTCTTGTGTGTCCACTTCCTTGATGCATTTCCATGCTTTGTCCTTGATCTTGAGCTTCAACAATATGTGTATGTGTGTGTATGCATATGTGTGTCTATGTGCTTGTGTGTATGTATGTATACATATGCATGTGTATGTATGTATATATGTGCATGTGTGTGTATGAATGCATCAAAGTATGTATACACATGTATGTATGTATGCACATGTGTGTATATGTATATGTCTATGTGTGTGTATGTGTGTCTATGCATGTGTTTGTATGTGTGTGTATGCATGTGTTTGTATAGTGCGTTTGTGTGGTGTGTATATGTGCATATGTGTGTATGTATGTGTGTGTGTATGCATATGTGTGTATGTATGTGCATGTGTGTGTATGCATGTGTCTATTTATGTATGCATATGCATGTGTGTGTATGTATGCATGTGAGTGTATGTGTGTGTATGTCTAAGTGCGAGTATCTATATGTGTATGTGTATGTGTATATGTGTATGTGTGTGTATGTGTATGTGTGTATATGTGTGTATGTATGCATGTGTGTATATGGGTATATGTGTGTATGTATGTGTGTGTATGCATATGTGTGTATGTATGTGCATGTGTGTGTATGCATGTGTCTATGTATGTATGCATGTGAGTGTATGTGTGTGTGTCTATGTGTGTGTATGCATATGTGCAAGTATCTATGTGTGTATGTGTATGTGTATATGTATATGTGTGTGTATGCATATGTGTATGTATGTCTACACATGTATATGTGTGTATGTATGTGTGTGTATATGTGTGTGTATGCATATGTGTGTATGTATGTGCATGTGTGTGTATGCATGTGTCTATGTATGTATGCATGTGTGTGTATGTATGCACGTGAGTGTATGTGTATGTGTCTATGTGTGTGTACACATATGTGCAAGTATCTTTGTGTGTATGTGTATGTGTATGTGTATTTGTATGTGTATATGTGTGTATGCATTTGTGTATGTATGTATGTATGCATATGCATGTGTGTGTATGCATATGAGAGTGTGTGTGTCTATGTGTGTGTATGTGCATATGTGTGTATGTGTATGTGTACATGTGTATGTGTATATGTGCATATGTGTGTGTATGTGCATGTGTGTATGTATGTATGCATATGCATATGCATGTGTATGCATGTGTGTGTATGTATGCATGTGAGTGTATGTATGCATGTGTGTATGTGTGTGTGTCTATGTGTGTGTATGTATGTGTAAGTATCCGCATGTGTATGTGTATATGTGTATGTGTATATGTGTATGTGTATATGTGTATGTGTATATGTGTATGTGTGTCTATGTGTGTGTATCTATGTGTAAGTATCTATGTGTGTATGTATATGTGTGTGTCTATGCACTACTAGAAACTGGGGGCGTAGCAATGCCCCCCATTGAAAAAGAAGCATGTTTCATCGCTTATGTGACGAAAGCCTTGCATAAGCGATGAAACTATTTTTTATTAAAAAGAAAGAAAGCCGACCTTCAGAAATCGATTGTGATGTTTGAATGTTGCATAGGCGATGTTTGGGATTCGAGAGCATCGCAAAACCGACACTCTGGAATGTTAAAAAAAAGTTCTGATTTCACCCGGCACATTTGTGCCAGGATTGAGAAGAGAGAGAGAGAGAGAGAGAGAGAGAGAGAGAGAGAGAGAGAGAGAGAGAGAGAGAGAGAGAGAGAGAGAGAGAGAGAGAGAGAGAGAGAGCACGCACACGCACATTCCTCCTAGCGATGGTTGGAGAGAGGCAAAGGTATGTAGACACACACACACATACACACACAGATTTACACACACATATACACATGCATACACACACATATACACACATAGACACACATATACACACATTGACACACACACATATACACATAGACACACACTCATACACACATAGACACACACATACACAGACACACACACACATACACACACATAGACATAGACACATACACACACATACACAAAGACACACACACACACACACACATACACATGCATACACACACATACACATATTTTCACACACATACACATGCATACAGACATAAAATGTACACACATAGACACACACATACACACACATACACACACATACACACAGACACACATGTACACACATGGACACACACACATACACACATACACACATGGACACACACACATACACACATGGACACACACACATACACAGAAACATACACACACATACACACACATACACACACACATAGACACATAGACACATAGACACATAGACACATAGACACATAGACACATAGACACATAGACACATAGACACATAGACACATAGACACATAGACACATAGACACATAGACACATACACACACATACACACACATACACAGATTTACACACACATACACATGCATACACACACATATATACACACATAGACACACACACATAGACACACACACATACACACATAGACACACACACATACACATAGAGACACACATACACATACATATACACACACATAGACACACACACATACACATAGAGACACACACATACACACACATATACACACACATAGACACATAGACACATACACACATA
>CM035412.1:2664209-2961709 GCA_020310875.1 Ceratopteris richardii
TGTCTATGTATGTATGTGTGTGTGTTTATATGTGTGTGTATGCATTCGTTTGTATGTGTGTGTATGCATGTGTTTGTATAGTGTGTTTGTGTGTGTATATGTGCATATGTGTGCACATATGTGTGTGTATGTGTGTATGTATGTGCATGTGTGTGTATGCATGTGTCTATGTATGTATGCATATGCATGTGTATGCATGTGTGTGTACGTATGCATGTGAGTGTATGTGTTTGTGTCTATGTGTGTGTATGTATATGTGAAAGTATCTATATGTTTATGTGTATGTGTGTATGTTTGTGCATGTGTGTGTATGTATGTGTCTATGTATGTATGCATATGCATATGTGTGTGTATGTGCTTGTGTGTATGTATGTATACATACGCATGTGTGTATGTATGCTTACCTCTCTTGCTCCTCCTTCACTCTCTTGCTCCTCCTTCGCTCTCTTGCTCCTTCACTCTTTTAGTTGATCCTGGAACAAATGTTCAGAGAAATCATTTTTTTTTCAGTTCCCAGTGTAGCGCTTATGCGATGCTAAAGCATTGCAGCCAGTTGTCACCGTCACTACAAGCATCGCTAGTCTTCAATGCTATTAACAACGTTCTTTATTAGCATCATATAAGTGATGCTTGACATTGCTTATGTGATGCTTTGGTTTTTTTTCTTCTTTTGGGGCAATGCTTTCTAACATGAGCATCACATAAGCAATGGTCCGGGCTTTTTTTTTTCAATTGGGTGCATCACTACATCCCCCTTATTCTTGTAGTGATAATTGAAAGACATAATGGCTCCTTATATCCTCTTGATTTTTGAAAGAATTCATTAGATGAGTATTGTTCCTATTGACACAAACACCAGGGTGATAAAGTTGATTCATGAGAAAGGACCCAAGGATGATCAGGATAACTTGATGCCCATATTTTGTTTGAATTCTTTTTATATAAGAATTTTTTCATAATTCACCCTTTCTAACAGACTTAGTACTATCCTAGATAAAATTCTTCTTCCTTAGTAAAAAGGTTTCATTGGAGGCATATTCATTTTCGATGCTATCATTTCTGTCTGAGAAGGTATGGATTGTGTAAATAACTTATATGCTGTCTTCCAAAAATTAAGGTGGTATTGGAATCTTATGCCCCTTGAAAATGGCTAAGATAATGGCCCCTTGAAAAGGTGGTATTGGACTCTTATGCCCCTTGAAAATGGCTAAGCACATGATTGCTAAGTGGATTTTTAGGGTTATGGATTCAATGGACTATTGGAATTTTCTTATTATTAAAAGAATTCAAGGCTACAAGGCTTGGAGGAACAACAATTTGGGCGACATAGTGGCCTCTCCTTGTTTTTTAACTCCTATTGAAAAAACTAATCCACTCCCTCTAACTTTACCAATAATTTTTCTTGGTTTCTTTTGCAAGAGTCCATATGGACAAGATGTTTGGCTTTTAGCTCTTGATATAGTTTTTGGCATTAAAGAGCATAAGTGTCTAAAACTTGGATTCTCTGTTTGGAAAGACTTCTAACATAATGGATTTGTGTAAGTAATGACTTTATTTTGTCTTTGAATTATATTTCCCTTGGTCATAAAGAGGTCCTTCTCAAGTATAAAGAGTTGTGCAGAGAGTGTTGAGTTGGGTAGTTGATGGGTTTTCTCTATCCATTTTAATAATTGTATAACTTAGGAAAACCATGTAATCTTGATGTACTAAAAAAGATCACATTAAGACCTTTCATTTACCACATCAAGACCTTCAATATGCCTTCGTTTGGTACTTTTTGTATTCAGAGCCAATCTAATGATGGTTGTTTTGCTTATCTCCAAGATTATGTTGAACCGTGTGATGATATGTCGAGTCATATATTCTGCATGTGTCAAGAAGATTTCCTCGAGGGGAGGTATAGATACCGCTCGGAACTCGGAGGTACGCTTGGGGAAGAAGGAGCTCAGGAATGCGGCTAGAACTTGAGACAGGATCAACGCCGCTGCGTTCAAACTTCGACGCAATCTCAGCATCGCTTCCACAACTTTGATGCGGTTGGCAAGATGCAGGCTCTGGCCTTGACTCAATTTTGAACAGCGAAATGAGCTTCGTAGCCATAACGCACACTGCACAATACAGTGCGCAGCCAGTAGTGGCAGTCTGCAGATTAGCGTGTTGTTTGGTTCCCTCCTTCGCCTTTCGAGTCGTGCGAATACAGTTCAGAGTCCAGACCTGTTGGTACTCAGAAAATGGCGGCAACTTGCTATGCCTATCAGTTGCTTTTGGTAAACTTGAATCAAGTAAACTGCGTTTTTCGTCGATGTACTTCAGAAAATGTTGATCAATTCATGGCCTATCGATCATGCCGCATAGGAACTTGAAGTCTGTGCACCGATAACACGGGATGGTTAGGCAAGTCTGTCTAAAAGCTTCCGTGCGGGGATAGACCCAGAGAATGGTGGTTGTGACTCGTCATACTCACGAGTCACACACACTCATGATTTTTTGTATCGAGAACTTGAAGTCTGCGCGGGAACTGAAAGGGATGAGTAATGATTAGACAAGAGGCGCGTAGAAGATTCGGCACGGAAATCGACCGGGAGCCTTGACCCTTCAGGCTTCATCCCAGGAGCCAGATCAAGGCCAAAAAGTAGAACAGGTCGCAGGTCGCATCTTCTTCTTCTTCGGGGTTTCTCTCTGAAGAAGATGGTGTGGCTTCTTGATCGCGTCCGCTCGCCAAGGTGAGCTTCCTTGGTTGAGGAGCCGACAACGTGGGGTTTCAAGCACCGACTTCAGAGCATGCAGGCAAACGTAATTGACTGCGTCTCGACATGTCTCCTCGATACTGGACAATGGGCATAGTGCCCCAAAAGCGGAGCCCCCTCCATGAGAGCCTAGAGGACACCCTCATGCCATTTGCAAATCGTGTGCCGAGCATGAATCATATATGAAACTACTACAAAATAAGATTGAGTTGACAGAATGCATCTCCTTGAACCCAGAATTGGCAGCGATGAAGTATTGCATCTCCTTGAACCCAGAATTGGCACAGATGAAGTAGAAGGATCCACCTAAATGCTCCCCAGACTTCTATTGCTCATGATGTCAAATCTGGGATCATGGAGAGGTTCATATAAGATAGAAATCATTGTACAAATCATTGATGTAAAGGTTTATGATCTGCTAATCACTGTACAAAGAGAAAAGTTGTGGGCACTTTATATAAATCATTGAGACAAATCGGGTGCCATATCACCTTTCATTGCGGATCCAAACTTTGTGGCTTTCACATCCTCCTTCCTGTCAAAAGAGTGAAAGCATCATGAACGGAAAGCTTATTTGTATTGTCCTTTGGTAGTGTCTTCATTTACAATTTGCATATCACCATCGTCTCTCCCATCTTCGAGAATACCTTTGGTATTCTGCTTGGACAACCACTCCTCCCTAGACAGGTAGATCAACCTTAGGTACAAATCTTTTGGCAGCTTGGTTGGAACAAAATGACACATCAGTACATGTACATGAGAACCTACCACTATGAAGTTGATCACCAGCTTAAGCATATTCAAGATCCACCAGCACTTCTTTATTCTCATCCAGAATTTCCATCTCAACACGTTCTCTTGCACCTTCAAGAAAATCAGTTTTTTTTGTTGTATTGCCCTCAAAAAGATTCTCTTGGCAACTCTTTAGAAGCCTAACATCAACTATTAAGAAAATCAGTGGTTTGTTTTGTATAGCAAAGTTACCAGCACTTTACTCATCCAAAAAGCACATAATTGAATAGATCGTTTGGACCCATGTCCAATTTATATTTCAAGGTAAATCGTGTTATTAGCGGGGGAAAAAAGAGAAATTTAATGAGATATGAAACTAAAAATTCTATATTTAAATACTAGCCTTGTGAACATAAAAATAGCCCAATTATTTCTAAACCCTAGTCGGGACTGTGAGCTTCTTTTGCCATATGTACGATCTTACAATGTAAACTCAGATCTCAACTTCACCTACATACGCTGTTAATATGTGAAATCAGAGCACAACTTCGCCATCCTCATTACCAGCTACGCTTTGCCCTAATCGGAATCGCCCTCACATCTAAGGCACATTCAGCAAGCTATGTGCTTCACTCACCAGGTAAGAATTAACATCACTTGGCCTGTAGCTTTGTGTGTGTGAGAGAGAGAGAGAGAGAGAGAGAGAGAGAGAGAGAGAGAGATTGGTGTCATAATACGCAAGCCAAGGCAAGAGTGAACTATCTTACTGCACCTGAACATTTTTATATCCCATTCTCTACATGTTGCTACATTGTTTCGAATCCATATTTTCAGCATTAGCTCATGAATGAGCTGGTCATCATCTCTTTTAAGTTACACATATCTTAGAAAGGACTGCTTAAAGGCAACTGATTTAAATTTGCTCGAAAACAATACATTGGCTTAGGGCCCACAAATATCCTACCGTATCTTGCTTTGTCGCATGTAGAGCGTCTCATGGATACTATACCCTTCACCTGTGCAACTGTTTTTCCAATCAAATTCAAGCTATAAGAGAGATTAGGCTTTAGTTGTTTTTCCAATCAAATTCAAGGTATAAGAGAGATTAGGCTTCGGCCGAACTTCCTCTTAAAAAAAAAGATTATTACGTATCAGAAATATGATGATGATATGCACAATTGAAGTTCCACGTAATATCTTCAAACCCCCTCTCTTCAATGACTATGCAAGCCGTGTTATCTTTTTCGAGGCTTAAGAAGAAATTATTTGAAGTACAATCTTTGCACTTAACAATATATCTTTATGCATACATTTTGTATTTGAATTTGTCTCATGTGGAATTTGCTCGTCTGAATATCATCATCTTTCGAGAGCAGACCGTAAGAAAATGAATATTTTAGTCTTTCTTCTTTGCTTAATTGAATGACAGAGAAGAGGACGCACATTTGAATAGTAGTAGATGTTAGTAATGTGATGAAAGCAACTCGAAGTTTTGAAAGGGTAATATGTAGAATGGTGAAACAGGTAGTGCAACCTCTTGATGTGCGGGATATAGGATTGATGTTGACATACTCATTTTAACGTTGGGATGAGCTTGCCTTGGCAACATGAGCAACACTTGTACGAATCTGATCTACATGGAAAACTTGATTAGTGTGTGGGTGCTAGAATTGACTTGGCTTGTGTGGGAAAATCCGCATATACCCGGTGGTGTAACTCATCAAAGCTACTAGAGGTCAACCTTTGGAAACTAAATGCAACCTTTATAGATTTGATCTATTGACTGAACCAAGAGCAAAAGAGGTTGGCCTTCTTGTGGAAGGGTTGAATTGCATTTGGTATACTGGTTGATTTGAACCATCAACCTAGATCCATTTAATTGTTGGGGAATGAATCCAACCAATTTGGGGGGAGCACGAAAGTTGAACTTGTTGTTGGTGACAACCCATTAGCATGGGAGAAACCCAAATTGATAGGCAAAGAGAAATGTGACCTATTAGGTTGAGGGAAAGTCGAATTATGGCTAGGACTAGACTCGACCTACTGGTTGATTTGACCTCCTCATCCCAAGGCTCAGGTCGATGTGCTTTTGTACTTGGTGAAAAGGGGAGAAGGAGAGTTGAATTCTTGGTTAAGGAACTGGATCTACTTGCTACACCTAGACACATAATATGAAGGTCAATGTAGTGCAAAGATTGAGCAAGTTAAGGATGGAGTAGAAAATTCATGGTAGAATGGCAAGATAAGACAAGAATGATTTATTATAAAAGGTATTTTACTCATATGATGAGGGACTAATTAGGGCATCTAGACCAACTTCCTCAATAGTGATCCTTTCTCATCCACCTTGTGGCATATGCACCATGGGATTGATGAGGTGAGGAGATTTTGGGAAAGCTCCTCCCTCCATACATGCCCCTTATGTGCTCATGCATAGGGAAAGCATATATGGCGCTCCAAATGTGTCTATAAAGGGATGCTCATGGGTCACTTGATACACTTTTATGAAGACCCAAGGAGATGGGAAAGAAGAGAACAACTATATTATAAGGGAACTCTACAATAGAAATGCTCCAAGTGGTGGGTCACCTCCTACAAGTGGAAGAGTTTGGGAGTGGAAACTCAGAGGGAGGAGTGGTGTAGCCATGACCACTTTGTGCACTCTTGGTGAGGGTAATTTCCATTGGATGTCATTGTTATCAGCTTATAACTACTAGAGCACCTTTCTCAAAGTACACCTTGTACTCTCTAAGCTACTTAGTTAGTGTATTGTTGCATAATTATTATCTCTATGATCATTGTACCATTACACTTGCTCTTTGATCTTTGCATCATCACTATTTGTGCTTATTAGATCCATAATGTAAACTATCCTTGTAGTGAGTTTCTGGTTCTAATGAGGGTGAACCTCTCACTTTTAAAGTGGCAAAGTTATGTGAACACAAGAAGAAGCATTAACTAGCCATGTAGGAAGAGATAAAGGCCTTGCATGCGAATGATACTTGGGGATTTGGTTGAGTTTCTTAAGGGTAGGAAGGCCATTCCTAACAAGTCTATACACAAAACCAAGATTGTGGATGAAAATGCCAAGTACAACACAAGATTCGTTTCTAAGGGATATGCCCAAAAAATAGGGCATTGATTTCCAGGAAGTGTTTGCTCTAGTGCTTAAAATGAACACTTTATGTGTGTATTTATTGTTATATTTAGGTAGTGATGTGTGCGAACACTATAAGACTATCAAGGCACTTTTTTCCCTCTTTAAAAGGTTTTTTCCCCTAGCTTGTATATACGCCTATTACGCTAATGGGCCACTTATCTTTGGACATTCTCTTGGTAATACATTCAGTATTGTGTGTTGTGCTCCAAGCTTCTTCTTCTTCCTTGTGCTATTTGCGTGCTTCTGCAAACGTCAAACTCCAACAATTGGTACTAGAGCAGGTCGCCATTTCATCTAGGGCATTTTTGACACCCCTCCAGTCACATCTCAGAATCATACAAAATTTTGTGGACATACTCAGGCGATTAGGAATTCAAAGCAACTTTGCTATGTGGTGTCGAAATCATGATCTGACCTCGTTTTGGCCTTCGAAGGCACTATCGTAATGCTTGTGTAGGTAATTTTGCCTTTTTGTGCCAAAGATATATACAAGTTTTAGTTCACTAGTATAAGCATCTCAAAGTGTGCTATATGTTTAGTAGAACTTGATAGGGTATTTCTGTTCAACTTCTTGAGATACTGTCCTTATTTTGCATCAAGGTATTTTAGTCAGTGACCATGGCTGAAAGCAGTGATGTATTCTGTATGTCGGTTGTTGAGGATAAGTTGGATGGTACCAATTACCCATTATGGTCTCATGTGATGCATCATGTATTGGTTGCAAAAGAATTGTGGAATATTGTGGAGGATGTTGAAAAACGTCCTATTACACCTCCAAATACAGTTATTGAAGGTGATGCAAATTGAAGATGGCGATATTCTTCATGTTCATGTCCTTGATACAATTCTTGTTGCGCCTACAATAGAGCAAATTCATTGGGATGGCAGAATGCTCAAGCACATGGATTGATAGCCTTGTTTGTCAAACCCGCCATTATTCCTCACATTCACTCTTGCAGAACAACAAAGGATTCTTAGGATACACTTACCATTTTATACTAGGCAACGAATGAAGCTCATGTTGCTTACCTCCAAAAAAAGTTTGAGAGTGACCAATCAATGAAGGAGATTCCGTGGACATTTTTTTCACAAAGATCAAAGATTTGAAGGAGCAGTTGATCTTTACTGATGAAGTCTTGCTTGACACTTCACTTATGGAGACTGTTTTGAATGGTCTTCCAAATTCATATCAGAGTTTTGATTCTACTTTTCGATTGATGATGAAAGATAATCCAAATGCCTTAACATTTGAGGAGTTAGCAGGAAGGTCACTGTTGGAGATAGATGTCTGCAGAAGCACGCGAACATCACAAGGAAGGAGAAGAAGCTTGGAGCACAACACATAATACTGAATGTATTACTAGAGAATGTATAAAGATAAGTATCCCATTATGGCAATAGGTGTATATACAAGTCGGGGGGAAAAAACCTCCTAAAGAGGGAAAAAAGTGCCCCCGTGGTCCTAGAGTGTTCACACACATCACTACCTAAATATATCAACAAATCCCCCCTGGGAGTGATGCGATGAACAAGGAGCTGGCACTCATGTATAAGGAAGTGCCAAGCTATGTGGAAATCACTCCACAAAAGGAAGTAAGGCCAAAGCTTTGCAGAAAGCTTCAAACTTCTCCCTAGACAGAGCCTTTGTGAAAAGGTCTGGAATGTTCTCCTACGTGGCCACATATGCCAAGATGATCTCCCTAGTAGAGAATCTCTCCATGACATAATGATAATGCACCTCAATGTGCTTAGTGTGAGCATGGAACATAGAGTTCCTTGCAACTGCCAATGCACTCTGACTGTCAGTGAAGATGGTGGTGGCAGAAGACTGACCAACACCCAAATCAGCCATAAGGCGTCTGAGCCACACACACTCAACAATCACTGTGAAAGCTGCCCTATACTCAGCCTCATAACTATAAGTGGCCACAATAGGCTGCTTCTTGCTCAACCAAGATATACATGAGCTACCAAGCATGAAGCAAAAGCCACTAGTGGACACACGAGTTTCATAGCAACCAACCCAATCAGAGTCAGAAAAAGCATGCAAGTCTAGTGGTAGTGATCCCCCCTTGGGATAAAACAACCCAAGTAGCCGAGTACCACTCAAGTAGCGAAAGATGCACTTAACCGCTTGCCAATGCTTGACTCCTGGGAAATGCATAAACCTGCTCATCTGTGAGACAACAAACTGAATATCTGGCCGAGTAATGCATAAGTAAATCAGGCACCCAACAACCTGCTGATAGAGAATAACATCAAATGCATCTCCAGCATCATGAAGACTCAATCGTAAAACTGTCTCCATAGGAGTGGCAATAGGTTTACAATCGTCAAGGCCAAAACACGGTAATAATGTGTCAATATATTTTGTTTGATACAAAGCCATTCCACCATCAACGTGCATAAGCTGAATGCCCAAATAATGATGCAAATGCCCCAAATTAGACATCTCAAATGAGGCATGCAAATCAGCCTTAAAGTCAACAATATGCCTCTCATGAGGACCAGTGAGCAACATGTCATCAAACTAAACCACAATGATCAGAAGTACATCATTAGCATGCTTAACATATAAGGTGCTTTCAGTTGGACTATTTTCAAAACCCTATGCAATCATATAGGCATGTATCTTTTCATACCAAGCACGGGGTGCTTGCTTTAAACCATATAATGCCTTCTTTAACCTGCGCACCTGGTTTTCATGCCCTTTCTACACAAAGCCATCGGGCTGAAAAACATACACTTCTTCATGCACATCACCATTCAGAAATGCTGTTTTAATGTCCAGCTGATGTACATTCCAACCATGATGGGCTGCACATGCACAGATGCTCCGAACAATAGTCATACGACAAGTAGGTGCAAAGGTCTCATCAAAATCAATGCCTCTTCCCTATGCTTAACCCTTTGCGACAAGCCTAGCCTTATACCTGTCAACTGTTCCATCAGGCTTACGCTTCAGCTTGTAAACCCAATTAGTGCCAATGGCTTTCTTGCTAGGAGGCAAGTCACACAAAGACCAAGTACCATTATTTATTATAGCATCATATTCAGATTGCATAACAGCCATCCAATTTTTTGAATTTTGTGCTTCATCAAAGGAAATAGGCTCAGTCTCATCACAGAGACTAGATGCAGCCATAACATAGCAATCTGATGCAAAAGAGGAACTATGAGAGCCTGATCGAGTATGATATGACAGAGATGCATGTAATTTGCTATCACGTAAAGTCTGCACCAGCAATTTTGGCATAGTTTTTCCCTACTTAATATCAGCTCTCTCATCAACAAGTGCATCATGTAAATCTGCATAAAAACTTGAATGATCTGCATCATCACCTGAAACCTGCAAAGGAACCTATCCACCTGAAACCCCATTAGGACCAGCACTAGGCTGTCCACCTGTAAAAAGAGGCAGCAAAGTATCATACATGTCTTTGGAGCTAACAGATGTCTCCTTAGTACATGAAAGCAATGGCTGAATAGCATCTTCCACAAAAACAACATCACTGCTAAACAGAATGCATTTAGTCCGTGGATGATACAAACGATAGCCTTTACTTTCAAAACTATACCCAACAAAAATACATTTTACTGCTTTATCTTCTACGATGTTGTTCAGGCACTAATGCATATGCCAAACAAATAAAAACATGCAGATGAGCAACAGATGGCTTGCAATCATGCCAAGCCTCATATGGAGTGATAGACTGCAGCGCTTTAGTGGGACACTTCTTAAGTACATATGTTGCACACATGACAGCCTCAAGCGAGAAACTATGTGGTGAAGCCTGACTCTTGACCATACACCTCGCCATCTCCATGATTGAACTATTCTTTCGTTTAGCAAATCCATTCTATTGAGGTGTATATGACACTGTACACTGGTGTTTTATCCCACGTTCAACCAGAAATGCATTGAAATCAGAAGACATATATTCCCCCCCTCAATCAGAACGGAGGGTGCCCATTATACATGCTGACATATTTCCAGCCAAAACCAAAGACTGTTTGAAGCACATTAACACTTCAGACTTTGCCTTCAATGGATATACCCATGCATGCCTGGAAAAATCATCAATGAAAGTCACGACGTAAAGATAATTTCCAAAAGAGGGTGTCTGCATAGGACCACATACATCACTATGTACAAGCTGCAATTTTTGAGTAGCCCAAATTGAACCATCTTTTGGAAAGGATGAACGCTGCGTTTTGCCCAAAATACAACCTTCACAAACATGTTTTCCAAGTGCCTCAAGTTTGGGCAAAGAGGACACCATTTCAGATTTCTACAGGCATAGCAAACTAGCAAAATTCAGATGACCAAAGCATGCATGCCAAAGCTTTGCATGTGACATAGCCTGAGAATCATGTACTGCACATGCCGAATCATTTACAGATCTTTCATAGTCTATGAGCTTATACAGCCCACGACATAAAATGCCTAAGCAATAATCACATCTCCATTTGACAGATCATGAAGTGTACATCTGTCATCAACAAATTTCACAACCAAGCCAATCTTGGTTAATGCAGAAACTGATAACATATTTTTCTTGATCCCTAGCACAAATGAAGCATCTGACAAAGTGAAAGAACTACCATCAGCATTAGTAAAAATGATCTTACCAAATTCCATAATAGGATAAGAGGAGTTGTTGGCGCATGCAACAGTATTCCCTGTAGGGGCAAGCTCGAGTGAAGAGAAGAAACTGTGCTGCGAGGTAATATGTTTGGTCGCCCCACTGTCAAAGTACCAAACATCTGAGTCCACTGCAGACATGCACTGCTCATGAGAAGATGGGTCAAAACTGCAAACAGTAGTAAACGCCCATTCTTCTTCCTCCACAAGATTAGCAGACTCTGTTTTTGGTGTAGAGGCCTCTACAACAACTATTCCAACCTCTTTCTTCTTTACCTCTTTAGCAGCCAGTTTTGGACAGTTCTTTATGATATGATCATTCCCTTTACAGTACTTGCAAAACAATTTCTACTTTTCTCATTTCTTCTCATCTTTATCTTCCTTCTTCGAATGTGCAGCATTTGCAAATTTCTGCTTACTAGTTGCTTGCAATAGAACAGAGACTAACTCCTCAAATGACAAGGCATTTGGATTGCCTTTCATCATTAACCAAAGACTAGAAGCAAAACTCTGATATGAATCAGGAAGACCATTCAAAACGGTCTGCACAAGTGAGCTATCTGGTATAACCTCATCAATAGAAATCAACTGTTCCTTCAAGTCTTTCTTCTTTGTTAAAAAACTGTCCATAGAATCACCTTCATTCATGTGCTCACTCTCCAACTGTTTTCGGAGGTAAGCAACATGAGCCTCATTCCTAGCTTGGTACAATGTGGTAAGTGTATCCCAAGCATCCTTAGTTGTTCTACAAGAGCGAATGTGAGGAATAATGGCACGTTTGACAACCAAAGATATCAATGCATGTGCCTAGGCATCTCTGCCATTGCAACGAATTTGCTCTACAGTAGGTGCAACAAAAATTGCAGCACGAACAAGAATATGCAGAATATCATCATCTTCAACACCTTCTGCATCAACTTCAATATTTGCAGTTGTAACAGTTGCAGGTGTGATAGGATGTTTTTCAACACCCTGCACAATGTTCCACAGTCCTTTTGCAACCAATACATGTCGCATCATATAAGACCAGAATGGATAGTTGGTACCATCCAACTTATCCTCAATAGCCAACATACAAAATACATCACTGCTTTCAACCACGATCGGTGACTAAAATATCTTGATGTAGAAAATTGAATGTATCTCAAAAAGTTGAAAAAAACTGCCAAGACGAATTTCACTAGACATGTAGCACACTTCGAGACGCTTATACTGGCGAACAAAAACTTGTATATACCTTTGGAACAAAAAGATGAAATAGCTTACACAAGCGCTGTGATAGTGCATTCGGAGGCCGAAACGAGCTCAGATCCAGATTTCGGCACCACATAGCGAAGCTGTTTTGATCTCGAAAACATGCTGAGTATGCTCATCAAAATTCATGCGATTTTGAGACTGCAACCGGGGGAGTGTCAATGGCACCCTAGATGAAGCGACGACCTGCTCTGATACCAATTGTTGGAGATAGACATCTACAGAAGCACATGAACAACACAAGGAAGGAGAAGAAGCTTGGAGCACGACACACAATACTGAATGTATTACTAGAGAATGTACAAACATAAGTAACCCATTAGGGCAATAGGCGTATAGACAAGCCGGGGGAAAAAAACCTCCTAAAGAGGGAAAAAAGTGCTCCGACGGTCCTAGAGTGTTCACACACATCACTACCTAAATATATCAACAGTCACTCTAGGCAAAACAGGTCCATTATGGGTGTTGCAGATGAAGCTTTCCTAGCTAGTCAGAAGGGCAAAGGTACATGGAGCTCTTCTACTAGTAAGCAAAAATCTACTAATTTTGCACAATCAAAGAAGGATGACAGAGATGAGAAGAAAACAGAAAAGCAAAAATTGTTTTGCAAATATTGTAAAGGAAATGAACATGTCATAAAGAGTTGTCCAAAACTCGTTGTAAAAAAGGTAAAGAAGAAAGAGGCTAGAATGGTTGTTGCAGAGGCCTCTACACCCAGAACAAAGTCTTCTAATCTTGTGTAGAATGAAGAATGGGCATTTACTACTATTTGTAGTTATGACCTATCTTCACATGCACAGTGTATGTCTGTAGTAGACTTAGATGTTTCGTACTTTGATAGTGGGGCAAGCAAACATATTACCTCATAGCATAGTTTCTTCACTTCACTTGAGCTTGCCCCTACAGGGAATACTATCACATGCGCCAACAACTCCTCTTATCCTATTATGGAAGTTAGTAAGATCATTCTCACTACTACTGATGGTATTTCTTTTACATTGTTAGATGCTTTATTTGTGCTATGTATCATGAAAAATCTGTTATTAGTGTTAACATTAGCCCAAGATTGGCTTGGTTGTGAAATTTGTTAATGACAGATGTACAATTCATGATCTGTGAAATGGCGACATCATTATTGCTTCTGACATTTTATGTACTGGGCTATGTAAGCTCATAAATTATGCAAAATTCGAATGATTCAACATGTGCAGTTCAAGATTCTCAGGCTATGTCAGATGTAAAGCTTTGGCATGCACACTTTGGTCATCTGAATTTCGCTAGTTCGCTACACCTATAGAAATCTGAAATGGTGTCCTCTTTGCCCAAACTTGAGGCACTTGGTAAACATGTATGTGAAGGCTATATTTTGGGAAAAATGCAGCATTCCTCCTTCCCAAAAGATGGTTCAATTCTAGCTACTCAAAAATTGCAGGTTGTTCATAGTGATGTCTATGGTCCTATGCATACACCTTCTTTTGGAACTATCTTTACTTCATGACTTGCATCAATGATTTTTCCAAGCATGCATGGGTATATCCATTGAAAGCAAAGTCAAAAGTGTTTATACGCTTCAAACAGTTTCTAGTTTTGGCTGAAAATCTGTCAACATGTAAAATGGGCATTCTCCATTCTGATCGAGGGGGGGAATATATGTCTTCTGATTTTAATGCAATTTTGGTTGAACGTGCGATAAAACATCCATGTACAGTGCCATATACACCTCAACCAAATAGAGTTGCTGAAAGAAAGAACATGTTACTCATGGAGATGGTGAGGTGCATGGTCAAGAGTCAAGCTTTACCACACAGTTTCTAGCTTGCAACTCTTATTTGTGCAGCATATGTACTTAATAGGTATCCCAATAAAGCATTGCATTCTATCACTCCATATGAGGCTTGGCATGGCCATAAGCCATGTGTTGCTCACTTGCATGTTTTTGGTTGTCTAAAATATGCATTAGTGCCTGAACAACAATGCATGAAATTCCCTTTTGTTGTTTGAATTCTAATGAATGCTTCCTTTTGCCAAGATATAGCTCACTCCTACCCCTTTTTTTTACAATAGTGGTACTTTTTTTCTTTCAAAATAGCTATAGATGATTCATTTATATCTAGTTTAACAATCTTAGAGAGTGGGAATTCCACAAAAATATCATTTTCATGGTTTTATTTGTTGCAAATAGGGAATATAGGTGCATCATGGTGATCAAACTCTAGTGCTAGCATCTTCATCAGAATTAGTGATAATGGTGAGAGGCACAAGAGTTGGTTATGAACATCAAAACACACTTTTGTGGATTTAGACACACTTGACACTCTCTACATTTATTGAATATCTATCTGAGTTATGAGATGTGATTCGGTTGTATATGGGAATGAGCACACAAATCATCCACATCGAATTCTAAGTTTTTACTCAAGAACTCGTTGAACACATGACACATGAGCCTTTGAAATGTAGCAGGTGCATTTATGTGCCCAAAAGGCTGTTGATATATTTAGGTAGTGATGTGTGTGAACACACTAGGACCACCGGGGTACTTTTTTCCCTCTTTAGGAGGTTTTTTTCCCCCGGCTTGTATATACGCCTATTGCCCTAATGGGCTACTTATCTTTGTACATTCTCTAGTAATACATTTAGTATTTTGTGTTTGTGCTCCAAGCTTCTTCTTCTTCCTTGTGCTGTTCGCGTGCTTTCACAGACGTCTAACTCCAACAATTGGTATCAGAGCAGGTCGTCGCTTCATCTAGGGTGTCCTCGACACTCCTCTGTTTGCAGTCTCAGATTCACACGAACTTTGGTGAGCATACTCAGGGTGTTTCAGAAATCAAAACCACTTCGCTCTGTGTGCCAAAATCGTGATCTGAGCTCATTTCGACCTCCGAACGCACTATTGCAATGCTTGTGCAGGCTATTTTGTCTTTTTGTGCCAAAGGTATATACCAGTTTTTGTTCGCCAATTTAAGCGTCTCGAAGTCTGCTACAGGTGTAGCAGAACTCGTCTGGGCAGTTTTGTTCAAATTTTTGAGATACAATCAATTTTATGCATCAATGTATTTTAGTCACCAGCCATGGCTGAAAGCAGTGATGTATTCCATATGTTGGCTGTTGAGGATAAGTTGGATGGTACCAACTACCCATTATGGGCTTATATGATGCGACATGTATTGGTTGCAAAAGGATTGTGGAACATTGTGCAGGGTGTTGAAAGACGTCCTGTTACACCTCTGACTACAGGTACTACAAATACAGGTGCTGGAGCTGATGAAGATGGTATCGAAGATGATATTCTACAGATTCCTGTTCGTGCTGTTGTTTCTGCTGCACCTACTGCAGAGCAGATTCACTGGGATGGCAGAGATGCCCAGGCATATGCATTGGTAGCTTTGTCTGTCAAACGTGCCATTATTCCTCACATTCGCTCTTGTAGAACAGCTAAGGATGCTTGGGATACACGTACCACATTGTACCAAACTAGGAATGAGGCTCGTGTTGCTTACCTCCGAAAACAGTTGGAGAGTGAGCACATGAATGAAGGTGATTCTATGGACAGTTTCCTAACGAAGATCAAAGACTTGAAGGAACAATTGATTTCTGCTGATGAGGTTATACCAGATAGCTCACTTGTGCAGAACGTTCTGAATGGTCTTCCTGATTCATATCAGAGTTTTGCTTCTACTCTTCGGTTGATGATGAAAGGCAATCCAAATGCCTTATCATTTGAGGAGTTAGTCTCTGTTCTGTTGCAAGAAGATCATTCCAGGCAAACTGGTCCATTATGCGAGTTGTAGATCAAGCTTTCCTGGCTAGTCAGAAGGGCAAAGGAAAATGGAGCTCTTCAACTAGTAAGCAAAAATCTGCTAATTTTGCATATTCGAAGAAGGAAGATAAAGATGAGAAGAAATCAGAAAAGCAGAAATTGTTTTGTAAGTACTGTAAAGGGAATGATCATATCATAAAGAACTGTCCAAAACTGGATGCTAAAGAGGCAAAGAAAAAAGAGGCTGGAATGGTTGTTGCTGAGGCCTCTACACCAAAAAACAGAGTCTGCAAATGTTGTGCAGGAAGAAGAATGGGCGTTTACTACTGTCTGCAGTTTTGACCCATCTTCTCATGATCAGTGCATGTCTGTAGTAGACTCAGATGTTTGGTAGTTTGATAGTGGGGCAACCAAACATGTTACCTCGCAGCGTAGTTTCTTCTCTTCACTTGAGCCTGGCCCTATAGGGAATACTGTTACATGTGCCAAAAACTCCTCTTATCCTGTTATGGGAGTTGGTAAGATCATTTTGACTACTACTGATGGTAGTTCTTTCACTTTGTCAGATGCTTTATTTGTGGCAGGGATCAAAAAGAACCTGTTATCAGTTTCTGCATTAGGCAAGATTGGCTTGGTTGTGAAATTTGTTGATGATAGGTGTACAGTTCATGATCTGTCAAATGGCGATGTGATTATTGCTTCTAGCATTTTATGTCGTGGGCTGTATAAGCTCATAGACTATGAAAGATCTGAAAATGATTTGGCATGTGCAGTAAATGATTCTCAGGCTTTGTCAGATGCAAAGCTTTGGCATGCACGCTTTGGTCATCTGAATTTTGCTAGTTTGCTATGCCTGCAAAAATCTGAAATGGTGTCCTCTTTGCCCAAACTTGAGGCACCTGGAAAACATGTTTGTGAAGGCTGTATTTTGGGCAAAATGCAGCGTTCCTCCTTTCCAAAAGATGGTTCAGTTCGGGCTACACAAAAATTGCAACTTGTACATAGTGATGTCGGTGGTCCTATGCAAACACCCTCTTTTGGAAATTACCTTTACTTCGTGACTTTCATTGATGATTTTTCCAGGCATGCATGGGTATATCCACTCAAAGCAAAGTCCGAAGTGTTCATGTGCTTTAAACAGTTTTTGGTTTTAGCTGAAAATCTGTCAGCATGTAAAATGGGCACCCTCCGTTCTGATCGAGGGGGAGAATATATGTCTTCTGATTTTAATGCATTTCTGGCTGAACGTGGGATAAAACACCAGTGCACAGTGCCGTATACACCTTAACAGAATGGAGTTGCTGAACGAAAGAACATGTCACTCATGGAGATGGCGAGGTGCATGGTCAAGAGTCAAGCTTTACCACATAGTTTCTGGCTTGAGGCTGTCATGTGTGCATCATATGTATTGAACAAGTGTCCCACTAAACGGTTGCAGTCTATCACTCTATATGAGGGTTGGCATGACCGCAAGCCATCTGTTGCTCATTTGCGTGTTTTTGGGTGTTTGGTATATGCACTAGTGCCTGAACAACATCGCAGAAAGTTGGATGATAAGGCAGTAAAATGTATTTTTGTTGGGTACAGTTCAGAAAGTAAAGGCTATCATCTGTATCATCCACAGGCTAAACGCATTCTGGTTAGTCGTGATGTTGTATTTGTGGAAGATGCTATTCTACCATTGCTTTCATGTACTAAGGAGACATCTGTTGGCTCCAAAGACATGTATGATACTTTGATGCCTCTTTTTACAGGTGGACAGTCTAGTGCTGGTCCTAATTGTCACGAGGAAGGAGATAAGGAAGAGAGCTCACATACACACTCTTACTCTCAAGGAGAAGCACACACACAAATTGAGAGAGGGAAGAATAATCTTCTTCTTCTTCTTCTTCTATTACATAAAAGGAATGTACAAGAATGACATGAAAACAGGAATACAACAAGTGCAATATATAAAGACTAGTACATAAGGAAAAACCTAATGTCCGCGAATGAGTGAGCTAGCAAGAAAAAAATGTGCCATCACTCTCGGTAGATAAATCTAATAAAGCTCAATGAAGTATCCCTGACATATACCGGCATGACCACTATACATGTCAGAGAAATGAAAAACTGGTACGTGTCATCCTGGATCATCACATGTTGAGCTTGATGTCCCAACACTCCCCCTCAAGCTCAACACCATATCCTGTAATCCAAGCATCTTCAGAAACTTCTTCAACTTCTCAGCTCCAAGTGCTTTGGTGAAAATATCAGCAACCTGCTCATCTGTTCTCACATAAACAAGATCAATATCACCTGCTAATACCTTCTCTCTGATGAAGTGATAATGTACCTCGATATTCTTTGTTCTAGCATGGAAAACAGGGTTCCGTGCTAACTGTATGCTGCTAAGATTATCACAATAGATAGTGATAGGCTTTTGCACTTCCACACCTAAATCTGCAAGTAACATCTCCAACCATGATGCCTCACATGCTGCCATTGCAGCACCTCTATACTCAGCCTCTGTACTCGACAAAGCAACAGTGGGTTGCTTCTTACTGCTCCATGTAATAGCTGCACCTCCAAGTGAGAAAAGAAAGCCACGATCTTCTATCTGGAGTACTACTAGCCCAATCTGCATCGGTGTATCCATGAACCTGCAAGTCTACACCAGCTTCATAAAACAATGCATAATCCAAAGTAGCACTCACATAACATAGAGTGCACCTCAGAGCATCCAAATGTGGCTTCCTGGGAACTTGCATAAACTGACTTTCAAGTCCAACATTGTAGCTTAAATCAGGCCTTGTAATTGTAAGATATATAAGACTTCCCACAATTTTCCTGTACATAGTAGCATTTTCCAATGCTTCACCTGATGTAGTATCCAATTTCAAATTCTGATCTAAAGGCATAGAAATTGGCTTACAATCAGCCATACCATACTTTTGCAGCATATTCAAGGCATATTGCCTTTGCGACATCCATATACCTATTTCTGTATGTATAAACTCAATGCCCAAGAAATAGCGCAACACACCAAGATCTTTCATGTTGAATTCCTGCATAAGAAGTTTCTTTACCTCCTTGATGCTTTCTTCATTATCACCACCTACAATCAAGTCATCAACATAAATAGCCACAATAGTGATGCCATCATCAGCCTTCCTTGCATATAGTGAGTGATCTGCATCACACATAGAAAACCCAATGCTAGTTAAGTAATCAGCAATCCTTGCATGCCATGCACGCGGAGCCTGCTTCAGCCCATACAAAGCCTTTTGCAACCTGCAAACATATTCTGGATGCTTTGAATCTTCATATCCTTGTGGCTGGTCCATATATACTTCTTCCTGTAACTCACCATGTAGGAAAGCATTCTTCACATCCATCTGATGCAAAGTCCATCCTTTTGCTGTAGCTAATGCAACAAGTGTCCTAACAGTAGACATTTTAGCTACAGGGCTGAATGTTTCCTCATAATCAATGCCATATGTCTGTGCATATCCTTTAGCTACCAATCGTGCTTTATACCTGCTTATGCTACCATCAGCATTATGCTTTACCTTGTAAACCCATTTACAGCCTATGGGTTTCTTTCCTTGCGGCAATGGAACCAGCTTCCATGTATCATTTCCATAAAGTGCAGCCATCTCCTCATCCATAGCTTTTTCCCAATCTGCATTACCAATTGCATCTTCAAAACAAGAAGGTTCATCATCTTGTATTACCTTTGTCATGTAGGCACAATGGCGAGCCATGTAACTATCATATGTCAATCGTTGCACTGAATTACGCATCCTCCCAGATCTTCTTGGTCCTGGGTCACTTTTCCTTGTATCATTTGCATGTGCCCTTCTTACTCCTGGAGTCTTCACAGAGGGCAATCCAAGTTCCTCATCAAGACTCTTTTCTGAACCACTTGAATCTCCATCAACGTCTTCAAAACCTGCACATGTTTTATGACCAGCAGAAGGCTTTTCTTTACCTTTCTTGGATGTATTTGATGAATTTGCTGGACTGAAATTCCCACGTAATCTTCCACTCCAAGGATTTGAGTTGGAACTATTGCTTGGTGATGCATCCGGTCCACTCAAAACCTGAGATTCTGCACTTGATTTTTCAGCATTTTCTTTGTCATTTGATTCAAGACTCAGTCCTTCTTTGGCATCTACATAGAAGCTTGACATTTCATCAAATACCACATCTCTGCTCACCTTTACCTGTCGTGTGAGTGGGTTATAACATTTATATCCCTTTTTCTCAAGGGAGTATCCAATGAAGACACACTTTTCTGCTTTTGGATCAAGCTTCATCCTCAATTCATCTGGGACATGTACATATGCAATACAGCCAAACACTTTCAGATGTGATAAGTTTGGCTTTTTACCTGTAAACTTCTCTTCGGGTGTAACTTGATGTACAGCAGCAGTGGAAGTTCTGTTCATGATGTGTAGTATGCACAGCTTCTGCCCAATAATAATGAGGCATATTCTTGTCAGCCATTAAGGCTCTTGCTATTTCTGCAATATGTCTGTTTTGGCGTTCAGCAACACCATTCTGTTGTGGTGTGTACCTACATGAAAACTGACGCCCAATTCCACGATTTTTTAGAAAACTACTGAACTCATTTGACATGTATTCACCTCCTCCATCAGATCTTAATGTCTGAATGTACTTTCCTGCCTGCTTTTCCACCATAACTTTAAAATTATGGAAGTGAGTAAACACCTCGCTCTTCTCTTTCATGAAATATACCCATACTTTGCGTGTATGGTCATCAATGAAAGTAACATAAAACCTACAACCACCCATAGATGTGGTCTTTGCTGGACCCCAAACATCTGTATGTACTACTTCTAGTACATTCTCACTAACATGCTTGTCATGTGGAAATGATGCTCTTGACTTTTTACCAAATTGACATGCTGAACATACCTTTTGCATTTCTGCAACTTTGAAATTTGGTAGTCCATGGACAATCTCTTTTGACTGCATCAGTTTCAGCCTTCACAAGTTTGCATGTCCAATCCGTTTGTGCCATATCTCTATATCTGCAATAACTCCTGCACCTTTTGCAAACATGGCTGCATTCATTTCAGGAATCTTCACATTTAAGGTGAACATCCTACCCACTTTGTTTCCTTTGGCAACCAATCGTCCATCCTGCTTGTACTCTTCTACATATAATCCATCAGCATTGAACCTGACTTGTAATCCCTGGTCAACCATTTTTCCAACAGAAACCAGATTCTTTGTTATATTTGGAACATGAAGCACATCAGCGAGATGTTTTACCTTTCCGTCCTCCATAGACAATGCTATGTTTCCTGTATGCTCAATAGGATGCGATGTATCATCACCTGTTTCAACATATCCAGGAACTGGCATTTTTTGCAAACTACTAAACCATTCTGCATGACTGGTCATGTGATTTGAAGCACCTGAATCAACATACCAGACATTATCATTCGATTTTGAAACACCAGCAAACATCGTATTCATCATGTGATGTTGAACCATAAACAGCTTCTCAGAATCATCTGCACTTGTGGATGCATAGTTGTTTTGTTGCCTTCTATTATTTTGATTCTTCAACCTGCAATCACGTTCAAAGTGTCCAGGTTTACCACAATTCCAACATCCTTTACTATCATTACCTGAATGATTTCTTTGGAAATTTCTGCGACCTCTTTGACTCCCCCTGCCTCGAAACTGTCCTCTTCCTCCTGCATGATTCTGTTGTTGACCTTGGTCTTGGTTATTGTTTCCTCTTCCACTTCCAAAACCTCTACCTCTGCCTCTTCCTCTGCCAGAGTAGAATACCTGCTCAGAACTAGGCTTTCCTTGGGAGTTTGAATCCTCACCAAGATTCTTTTCTTCAATAATCAGCATAGATACCAAATCAGCAAAATTCGAAATATTTTCCCTGGTCTGTATAGAAGTTCTGAACTGCTTATATGCAGCTCCTAAACCACGAAGGCACACTTCCACCTTATCATCATCATCTACATTCATGCCAATAGATGCAAGTGACTCACATATGCTTTTGATTTTTAGAGTGTAGTCTCGTACCGACATGCTCTTTTTCTCCAATGTATGCAGCTCGTTCTTGAGTTGCAATTTCCGTGCCTTTGTATTGGTCTCATACAAAGTGACCAAACTGTTCCAAGCCTCTTTTGGATTCTTGGCATCCTATATGTGTCCAATCATGCTATCCTGTATGCTAACAGATAGCCAATACATTACCTTTCGTGCTCCTTGATTCCATTCCTCATATGCTCTTACCTGTTCTGCAGTCCGATTCCTTTCTGGTAACTGCGGAGCAATGTCATTCTCTCCTTCTATGTACTTCCAGTAGCCTTTTCCCATCAGGAAATTCGTCATTCTGAATCTCCAAGCATGGAAGTTGTTCTTGCCCAGCTTATCGCTCATAAGTTGACTCATTCCATCTGCGTTTGCCATGGTGTACTTCTGCTTGAACACTGTCGCACTATGACGTGACAGTTCGATCTCAGAAAAACACAGTTTTCGTGTATCAATAGTACACGGAATCGCTTGAAATTCTGGATCTGGAATATATGAGTGTCGTCAAACACAACGCAAATTACAGTTTTTGAAACTGACCTGGTTTTTTTGTGGGCCCCACCTTGCGGGCTCAAAACGGAGGTCGAGATGGCTTCGAAACTTCGATCTGACGCCTTGCCGTGTAGTCTTCACCGTCGCCTTCTCCACGGCTCTCTACAGCCACGCTGGCTCTGATACCATGTCACGAGGAAGGAGATAAGGAAGAGAGCTCACACATACACTCTCACTCTCAAGGAGAAGCACACACACAAATTGAGAGAGGGAAGAATAATCTTCTTCTTCTTCTTCTATTACATAAAAGGAATGTACAAGAATGACCTGAAAACAAGAATACAACAAGTGCAATATATAAAGACTAGTACATAAGGAAAAACCTAATGTCCACGAATGAGTGAGCTAGCAAGAAACAAATGTGCCATCACTCTTGGTAGATAAATCTAATAAAGCTCAATGAAGTATCCCTGACATATATCGGCGTGACCACTATACATGTCAGAGAAACGAAAAACTGGTACATGTCATCCTGGATCATCACATGTTGAGCTTGATATCTCAACACTAATGAGGCAACTTCTCAGCCTTTGCAGGTTTCATATGATGATGCAGAACATTCCATTTCTCATGCAGATTTACATGATGCACTTGTTGATGAGAGAGCTGATATTGAGCAGGCAAAAACTATGCCAAAATGGTTGGTGCAGACTTTGCGTGACAGCAAATTAGATGCACCTTTGTCATACCATACTCGTTCAGGCTCTCATAGTGCCTCCTTTGCATCAGATTGCTATGCTATGGCTGCGTCTAGTCTCTGTGATGAGAATGAACCTGTTTCTTTTGATGAAGCACAGAATTCAGAAAATTGGATGGTTGCTATGCAATCTCAATATGATGCTATAATGAAGAATGGTACATGGTCTTTATGTTATTTGCCTCCTAGCAAGAAGGCCATTGGCACTAAGTGGGTATACAAGATGAAGCGTAAACTTGATGGTACAATTGATAGGTATAAGGCTAGGCTTGTTGCAAAGGGTTATGCATAGGAAAGAGGCATTGATTTTGATGAGACCTTTGCACCTACATGCCGTACGACTACTGTTTGGAGCATTTGTGCACTTGGAGCCCATCATGGTTGGAATGTACATCAGTTGGACATTAAACAACATTTCTGAATGGTGACTTGCATGAAGAAGTGTATGTTTTTCAGCCCCGTGGCTTTGTGCAGAAAGGGCATGAAAACCAGGTGTGCAGGTTAAAGAAGGCATTATATGGTTTAAAGCAAGCACCACGTGCTTGGTATGAGAAGATACATGCCTATCTGGTTGCACATGGTTTTGAGAACACTCCAACTGAAAGCACCTTATATGTTAAGCGTGCTAATGATGTGCTTCTGATCATTGTTGTCTATGTTGATGACATTCTGCTCACTGGTCCTATTGAGAAGCATATTGCTGATTTCAAGGATGATTTGCATGCCTCATTTGAGATGTCTGATTTGGGGCATTTGCATCATTATTTGGGCATTCAGTTCATGCAAGTTGATATTGGAATGGCTTTGTGTCAAACGAAATATATTGACACATTATTGTAGTGTTTTGGCCTTGAAGACTGTAAGCCTATTGCTACTCCTATGGAGACAGATTTACGATTGAGTCTTCATGATGCTGGAGATGCATTTGATGCTGTTCTCTATCAGCAGGCTGTTGGATGCTTGATTTACTTATGCATTACTCGGCCAGATATTCAATTTGCTGTCTCACAGATGACCAGATTTATGCATTGCCCAAGAGTCAAGCATTGGCAGGCAGTTAAGCACATCTTCCGCTACTTGAGTGGTACTCGGCTACTTGGGTTGTTTTATCCCAAGGGGGGATCACTACCGCCAGCTTTGCATGCTTTTTCTGACTCTGATTGGGCTGGTTGCTATGACACTCGTGTGTCCACTAGTGGCTTTTGCTTCATGCTTGGTAGCTCATGTATATCTTGGTTGAGCAAGAAGCAGCCTACTGTGGCCACTTCCAGTTGTGAGGCTGAGTATAGGGCAGCTTTCACAGCTACTGTTGAGTGTGTGTGGCTCAGACGCCTTATGGCTGATTTGGGTGTTGGTCAGTCTTCTGCCACCACCATCTTCACTGACAGTCAAAGCGCATTAGCAGTTGCGAGGAACCCTGTGTTCCATGCTCGCACTAAGCACGTTGAGGTGCATTATCACTATGTCAGGGAGAGGTTCTCTGCTGGGGAGATCAGCTTGGCATATGTGCCCACGCAGGAGAACATTGCAGACCTTTTCACGAAGGCTCTGTCTAGGGAGAAGTTTGAAGCTTTCCGCAAAGCTTTGGGCTTACTTCCTTTTGTGGAGTGATTTCTACATAGCTTGGCACTTCCTTATACATGAGTGCCAGCTCCTTGTTCACCGCATCACTCCCGGGGGGGATTTGTTGATATATTTAGGTAGTGATGTGTATGAACACACTAGGATCGTCGGGGCACTTTTTTCCCTCTTTAGGAGGTTTTTTTCCCCTGGCTTGTATATACGCCTATTGCCCTAATGGGCTACTTATCTTTTTACATTCTCTAGTAATACATTCAGTATTGTGTGTTTGTGCTCCAAGCTTCTTCTTCTTCCTTGTGCTGTTCAGGTGCTTCCACAGACGTCTAACTCCAACAAAGGCATCACACAAAATGTAAAGATACCCCATTCAATGGCAAAATCTGTATTGTGTTGATCTTCTAGGGCAATGGCTACTTAGTTGTAACAAAAAAATACATCAAGGAAATTATAAACTTCCTTGCCTGTTACATCTCTAATAGATATTATGTGATAGGAAGAAAATAACTATCTCGTATTGTGGTAGTATTGACTTTCACCAAGTTAATACACACATGCAATTTGCCATTTTTCTTGGGAACTACCACAATGGGGATATTCATTCACTATTCTCAATCTTATGGATAAAACCGGCTTCTATCAACCTATCAATTCCTCTTTTATTTTAGTTGCATATGTGTCATTTTATGTGTATGATTTTTGCTTGGTAGGCTTGTCTTCTAAATTCATAGGGATCCTATTTTAATAAATGTCTAGATCCACTCCTTTTAGATCCTTGTATGTCCAAGTGAAGAAATCTCAATATTCTTGTAAGAGATCCATGAATTCTTGTTCTTCCTTTGCACTCAAGTCATTTCCAATGTATGTAATTTGTTCTTCTCTGTGCTCAACTATTACTACTACCCTTTTTTTTTTGTTCTTTGTTATCATAAGCTACTCCCATGAGATCTTCTTGTCATGGCATTTTCACATGATCTTTCTATCTTCAATCTCTTATTTCTTGAAATTTTTTGGCACCTTGAATAAGGATTCTTCTTCTTCTTCTTCTTCTTCTTGTGTATATGAATTCTTTTTGCAATTCTTTTTCTTGCTTTCCTCAGCTTGCATGGTTAGTAATACATTATTTTTACACTCATTCCACTTGTGGGCCTTAGCATCTATCAGGTACAAATATTCTTCTTTTGATTCACAAAACTGATATATTAGGATGGATTCTAGATCCTCATCATTTCTTCTACTTCATACATAATTGTCCTCATCACAATGGGGTTTCCATTATTCTTCATTCAGATCTATGTCCATTGCTGATAAGATTTCAAACCAATTATGGGGTTCAAACTCTTCATCTAGGAATATCATAGGTACATAGGATGGGTCTTGAAGTGATCTATTATTCTTAAATGCTCCTATGTTTTGGGATTCTAATCTTCATTTTTCTTCTTCTCCAAGCTTACACATCCACAACTGGATTTCCTCATGCATCCATGAAGGATCTGAGCCTATGGAGTGTACCGATTCCATGTCCTTTTGAGTGGATTGCACTAAATCAGACACAAAATCCACTCTCCTCTTTATGGATTTCATGACATCTTTATGGATTGGATTCCATTATAGTGGTGGGATATCTCTATGAGAGTAATCCTTAAGGTTGAACTTGGTAGTTTCCCTTAAATGTTGTAAGTACAATGATTTGGTTCCCCAATCTTGCACTATTGGTAATTGTCTCATAAAGGTTTTATCCAAGATCATTTCATAAACATGATTCTTTCCAAACTCACATATCACAAAGGTATGTTCAAAATCTACACCACAAGTAGTGAGAGTGATCCCTTCTAACAATCGTGGCAGATTTTCTATATGTCCATCTTCCATTTGTAGTTTCATTTGTGTGGGTCTCAATGTTGGTTTGCCCCAACATTTCCATAAGGGCATGGTGGCAATGGCAAATTCTACTCCTAAATCTAGGATTTTCTTGGTTGTGTATCCTCCATAAGCGATAGGTAGATAGATGTTTCCTTCTTCTCCTTTTGCTTATATCTCCTATCTTATCGATGGGGATCTTTGGGATTACCCTATGGCATTCTACCTGTGAGAGGGAATTAGCAAGTTTTGGCACTTGGTTTGCTACATGTTGCCACAATTCTGGTTTAACCTTTAAGATATCTTCTAAAGTGATATGAAACTACACTTTAACGTTCTTTACAACCTCTATATACCAAGGTAAAATTGAATTTTTTTTTCTTACCATATCATTGGAACTCTGATTTGAGTAGACTTTTATACCCAAGGGCTTGTGAAATGTGGCGATTCTTGTAAAGAATTGGACTCAAAGTATAGTATGTGACTAAATTGAACATCTTCTTTCTCTACATGTATAGAGGGATATCTTGAGGAAATTGATAATGAAGATCATCTATTTCTTAAATGGGTGGGGAAGTCATCTATTTTGTATGCCACTTTTCCTCTTGGATTTCTCTCAAGAACTCTTATGAGTATTTGTTAATGGAAGGAGGAATCTTGTAGTTTGCTTAGGAACATGAGACTTTACTAGTAAGATTCCTCCTCGTTTGCTTTCAATTAAATGAGCCTTTTGAGGCACTAAGTTCTTAGATTTGGACATTATTTGCTCTAATCATTCTAATAACCCTTTGAAGTGCAATTTTGGTTTAACAAGGTTACTTTGGTTAAAAATTTGGCTAGCCTCAAACATTGCCTAAGCTAGTTCAACCATTTTGATGCACAAGTTTGTTCTTTCCACCTCTAGATCTGCTCTAGGCTATCCTTTATCTGTCTGGTGCATTTGGTCCTTCTCTGAGTCATTCTTGATATGCCTCAAACATCATGTTTGAGTCTTCTGGGATGGAATCTAGTAATATTGAACCTAACATAGGTATAGATGAAGTTTCTAATGTGACCTAGGATGTCAATCCTATGATCTTCATCTTGGTCTCTTTTAGGCTACCTTCTATTTTTGCTAATTTCTTTGACCACTTTCTCTTTATTCTCTCTTTGGAGTCTTTCCAAGACTTGGTTTTCCTTTTACTAGACTCTCCACTCTCACTAAATTTTGATTCTTTCTCTCCATTTCCTTGTTGGGCTTGCTGCAAAACTTGTGCTCTAGTGATTGCTTGTATGGGAAATAAAATGCGTGGGGTTTTGTTTGAGCTCTATACTATGCATATCACATTAATCAATATAATCTTTAAGGAATTAACTTGATTCTTGGGCCATTCACATAGGATGTACTCCTTACCACACTTTGAACAATATCCTTGAATGGTGAGATAGTGTGGTTGACCTCCAGGTGGGGGATGTCAGCATTCACATATGAAGTGATCTCCATAGCATCTATGGCAACGTGCTTTATAGGCTTGTGGTCTCATTTGTCTCATTTGAGGTCTAGGTTCAGGATTAGTGTACATGAAATTGGCATAATCAAGTTCCCAACTATATTCCTATGATGGGTTCTCGTATTGATAAGTTTCAATACATTCTAGCGATTCATTGTAGTAGGTAGGGACACACTCTCTATGTGATGAATCAAAACTATTTGTGGTTGTGTCATTTTTGTGATCAAACGAGAAACTGGTAACAAAGCCCTATCTAGATTCTCTTTTGCTACCACATACTTGATTGGTATTAGATTCGTGACCTAGCACTGGTTGTGGCCAAGGTTATGCTTGGTATTGTGGCTAGTAATTCTATTCTGACCTATAGTCTTGAGATATCAAGCTCAACATGTGATGATCTAGGATGACACGTATCAGTTTTTCATTAGTCTAACATGTATAGTGGTCACACCGGTATATGTTAGGGATACTTCATTGAGCTATACTAGATTTATCTATCGAGAGTGATGGCCCATTTGTTTCTTGCCAATCACTCATTTGCAGAAATTATATTTTTCCTTATGTATTGATCTTAATATATTGCACTTGTATTCTTGTTTTTAGGTCATTCTTGTAAATTCCTTTTATGTAATAGAAGAAGAAGAAGAAGATCATTCTTCCTTGCCTCAATCTGTGTGTGTGCTCCTATTTGAGTGTGAGAGTGTGTGTAAGCTCTCTTCCTTGTCTCCTTCCTCGTGACATGGTATCAGAGGCAGTGTGGCTATAGAGAGCTCATGGAGAAGACCGACGGTGAAGAGTACGCGAGAAGGCGTGGAGAAAGCGCGATTCACAAACGACCTCAGATTGCTACAAAAATTGGCATGAAGGTAGAAGACCTCAAAATATTTTCAGAAGTTATCCCTTTAGGGCCACTCGTTTTTGTCAGATTGAAGTTTTGGAGCCATCTATTTCGAGCCCACAAGGTGAGGCCCATAGAAAAACCAGGTCAATTTGAAAAACTGTAACTTGCATTGTGTTTGGCAACATGCATGTATTCCAAATCCAAAATTTCAGGTGATTATGTGTAGTGTTGATACATGGAAACTATATTTTTCCGAGATCGAAATGTCATGTGATAGTGCGACATTATTCAAGTAGAAAGTGCTATTTGTAGTGTTTTGCAGTGTTGTGAATAGCTTTAGAAATGGCAAACACAGATGGAATGAGTCAGCTTATGAGTGATAAGTTGGACAAGAACAACTTCCATGCTTGGAGATTCAGGATGATGAATTTTTTGATGGGAAAAGGTTACTGGAAGTACATCAAAGGAGAGACTCCGCAATTACTAGAGAGGAATCACACTATAGAACAGTTAAGAGAGTATAAAGAATGGAATCAAGGAGCACGAAAGGTAATGTATTGGCTATCTGTTAGCATACACGATAGCATGATTGAGCACATACAAGTTTGCAAGACTCCAAAAGAGGCTTGGAATAGTTTGGTCACATTGTATGAGATGAATACAAAGGCACAAAAATTGCAACTTAAGAATGAGTTGCATACATTGGAGAAAAAGAGCATGTTGGTAAGTGACTACACCCTGAAAATCAAAAGCATATGTGAGTCACTTGCATCTATTGGCATGAATGTAGATGATGATGATAAAGTGGAAGTATGCCTTTGTGGTTTAGGAACTACATAATAGCAGTTTAAAACTTCTATGCAGACCAGAGAAATTATTCCAAATTTTGTTGATCTAGTATCTATGTTGATTATTGAAGAAAAGAATCTTGGTGAGGACTCAAACTCCCAAGGAGAACCTAGTTATGAGCAGGTATTCTACTCTGGCAGAGGAAGAGGGAGAGGTAGAGGCTTCGAAAGTGGAAGAGGACACAATAACCAAGACCAACGTCAACAACAGAATCAGGCAAGAGGAAGAGGATAGCTTCAAGGCAGAGGGAGCCAAAGGGGTCGCATAAATTTTCAAAGAAATGAATCAGGTAATGACAATAAAGGATGCTAGAATTGTGGTAAACTCGGATACTTTGAGCATGATTGCAGGTTGAAGAATCAAAATAACAGAAGGCAACAAAACAACTACACATCCACAAGTGCAGATGATACTGAGAAGTTGTTCATGGTTCAACATCACATGATGAATATGATGTTTGTTGATGTTTCAAAACCGAATGATAATGTTTGGTATGTTGATTCAGGTGCTTCAAATCACATGACTAGTCATGCAAAAGGGTTTAGTACTTTGCAAAAATTTCTAGTTCCTAGATATGTTGAAATAGGTGATGACACATCACACCCTATCAAGCATACAGGAAACATAGCATCGTCTATAGAGGATGGGAAGGTAAAACACCTTGCTGATGTGCTGCATGTTCCAAATGTAACAAAGAACCTAGTTTCTGTTGGACAAATGGTTGACCAGGGATTACAACTTAGGTTCAATGCTGATGGGTTATATGTAGAAGAGTACAAACAGGATTAAAGATTGATTGCAAAAGGAAACAACGTGGGTAGGATGTTCACCTTAAATGTGAAAATTCCTAAAATGAATGCAGCCATGTTTGCAAAAGGTGCAGATGTTATTGCTGATATAGAGATCTGGGACAAAGGAATTGGACATGCAAATTTGTAGAGGCTGAAATTGATGCAATCAATGGAGATTATCAATGGACTACTAAGTTTCAAGGTTGCAGAGATGCAAAAGGTATGTGCAGCATGTCAATTTGGAAAACAGCCAAGAGCATCATTTCCACACGATAAGCATGTTAGTGAGAACGTGTTAGAAATAGTACATATAGATGTTTGGGGTCCTGCAAAGACCACACCTATGGGCGGTTGTAGGTCTTATGTTACTTTCATTGATGACCATACACGGAAAGTATGGGTATATTTCATGAAAGAGAAGAGTGAGGTGTTCACTCACTTCTAGAATTTTAAGGCCATGGTGGAAAAATAGATAGGGAAGTATATTTTGACATTAAGGTCTGATGGAGGAGGTGAATACATGTCAAATGAGTTTAGCAACTTTCTTGAAAATCATGGAATTTGACGTCAGTTTTCATGCCGGTACACACCACAACAGAATGGTGTTGCTGAACACAAAATTAAAAATCTTGCAGAAATAGCAAGAGCTTTGATGGCTGAGAAGAATATGCCTCATTGTTATTGGGCAGAAGTTGTGCATACTGCTGTACACATCATGAACAGAATTCGGACTCCTACTGTACATCAAGTTACACCTTAAGAGAAGTTTACACGTAAAAAGTCAAACTTACCACATATGAAAGTATTTGGCTGTATTGCATATCATTAGGGTGAAGAATGGTTGAAAAGGGGCTGTTTCCTAATGAGAGATTAAGGAAATTGACAAATAGAGTCTTTCCACGTGTACAAGAATATAACATTGCTGTCTCTTTTGACTGTATGAGGAATTTTTGTTTTTAATACAATATTCTCTAAAAGCGCCGCTAAAGTGATGAAGATTCTCATATTGAGTGTACAATTTTTCAGTTTGATGCAAAAAAAGATATTTTGGCACACTACACAAAGCATATTCTCAAATTTCCAAGAAGGAATTGATTTTTGAAGATACAAAATATTTTTTGGTTCACAAAATTTCATGATCATTCAACGACAGGGTTTACATCAAATCAAAATTTTCCACGTGTACAAAGCATTTTTCTCTATAAATACTGCCAAAATTTGTGAACGTCGGTTTCTCGCTTTGAACATTCTTCTTCTTCTAAGTTCAAATGGCTTCTTCTTCTCGTCATCCTTCCAATTGTGTAACCTCATGTGAGGTTTACAACAAAAGAGAGGATTCTTTGTGGAAACCTCTTTCTGTGAAAGTAAATGAATGGGTAACATGCTTCCTAGCTGTAGAGGTGCCCATAAAGTCAAGCGTGCCAAAAGAGAAAACACAAGAAACCCCTAGAATGGACGTATTCTCAGTTTCAAATCGAAGAGATGCGGTTGGTTTGCACGAGTACAACATGTGTACACCGCTAAGGATCTTGTTCTAGAAAATCATCTGCAATTCCCTTCGTACTGTAAGTGAAGTTTTACAATGCTCTTCTATCATTCCAGTTGTTTTTGTATAACAAAACATATGTTTCTGTACTGCAGATAGATAGATAGATAGATGGATAGATAGACAGATAGATAGATAGATACATAGATAGATAGATAGATAGATAGATAGATAGATAGATAGATAGATAGATAGATAGATAGATAGATAGATAGATAGATAGATAGACAGATAGAAAGATAGATAGATATATATCTTTCCTTCCGATGTTGTGGAATGGCAATCTATTGAATGTTTAACATGAACATTCAGAGTTCTTCATAAAGAATATGCAGAACTCATGTATGCAGAGAAATCTGTTCAATTTTTCAATAGCATAGAGTTATTTGTCCATTATGGAGATTATCAAGTGCCATCAGGGAGGAGTTCTTATGGAAATCTTGTACATGTACCTGGTCCTTGCATCTCTTCATTAGATTGGGATGCTCCTGATCATTCAACAGTTTCAAGTTTTCTATGCAAAATGAAATTTGACATCCAAAAGGCAATGTCAGCAGGCCAAATTTCGAGAAGGATAAAGATTCAATGGTTTTTGCCTATTCATGTCTTTGTAGCATGCTTTAAAAACATGTTATTACAAAAAACAAAAACAATGTGGTTGAATAGGAGAGTCTCTATTTCAGAGATTGATGATGTTTTAGGTAGGGAATGGGATAGCAAAGAAGTTCAAAAGCTAGGTGACATTATTTTATGTAAAGTTAGTCCCAACTCTCTTTCAATCTCATATCCGATATGTCGACAATCTCTGGTTTTAGGATATGACTATAGAAGGTGGAAAAAAAAATCTTGGACTTTGGATAGCCTTGGACTTAGAGGAGAGCTATCTAGAATTTGAGTTAGAAATATTGATTCATCCAGATTTTCAATCAAGGAAAATAATCAAGCATATGTACTGAACAGGTGTCCCACTAAAGCGTTGGTGTCTATCACTCCATCTGAGGCTTGGCATGGTCGCAAGCCATCGGTTGCTCACCGGTATGTTTTTGGTTCTTTTACATATGCATTAGTGTTTGAACAACATCACAAAAAATTAGATGATAAAGCAGTAAAATGTATTTTTGTTGGTTAGAGTTCTGAAAGCAAAGGCTATCGTCTGTATCATCCACAGACTAAATGCATTCTCATTAGCCGTGATGTTTTTTTTATGGAAGATGCTATTCAGACCTTACCTTCATGTACTAAGGAGACATCTGTTAGCTCCAAAGAGATGTATGATACTTTGCTGCCTCTCTTTATAGGTGGAAAATCTAGTGCTCGTCTTAATGAGGCAACTTCTTAGTCTTTGTAGGTTTCATGTGATGATGCAGATCATTCCATTTCTGATGCAGATTTTCATGATGCACTTGTTGATGAGAGAGCTGATATTGAGCACAAAAAAAACTGTGTCAAAATGGGACACATGGGCAATGCATAATTCTGCTCATCTGTGAGACAACAAACTGAATATCTGGTCGAGTAATGCATAAGTAAATCACACATCCAACAACAGGCTGATAGAGAACATCATCAAATGCATCTCTGGCATCATGAAGACTCAATCCTAAACCTCTCCATAGGAGTGAAACATTTGAAGCTTTCCGCAAAGCTTTGGGCTTATTTCCTTTTGTGGATTGATTCCACATAGCTTGTCACTTCCTTATACATGAGTGTTAGCTCCTTGTTCACTGCATCACTCCTAGGGGGGATTTGTTGATATATTTAGGTAGTGATGTGTGTGAACACTCTAGGACCATTGGACACTTTTATCCTCTTTAGGAAGTTTTTTCCCCCTCGCTTGTATATATGCCTATTGCCCTAGCAGGCTACTTATCTTTGTACATTCTAGTGGTAATACATTTAGCATTGTGTGTAGTGCTTGTGAATAACACAAAAAGTGTCTGGGTTCAATTTTGGAAGATAGTAGATAATTGAATGAATATCCACCTTTGATTTTCCTTTCTCTTCTATGGTTTTTCTTGTTCCCTTGCCCCTACCAAGGTAGTTGTCTTCATCCAATCTAGTTAACTCCGGTAAAAATGAAAAACAAGGTCAGATGAAGTGCAAGCACACTTAAGGATTCATGAAAAGTAACTTGAAACAAACAAACAAAAAGCAAGAGAACCAACTGATGCAAGCGATTAGGTTCTTCACAGAAATTCAGATGGTCGTTATCGCTTGCATCGGTCGTTATCAATATCTCTTTTTAGACTACTTAGAAACATGTTATATTTGTTGAAGAAGGTGAATTCTTACATAGCCAGATGTCTATTATCAATGCTGCATGCAACTCCTAGACATGACCGATACAAGGGATAAGGCCCAACGGAAAATATCCGATGGGCCTTATCGCTTGCATCGGTCGTGATTGATTTCTCATACTTCAAATGGAGATCTTGGAGAAAACCAATACAAGCTAAAGATGTTGCATCGGTTGCATCTCATTTCCTAAGCCTAAAATTCTTGAGAATATATTTAACTATATACCTTGATGTCATCTTCCTCCTCAAGTCCAAACACGATCGATGCAAGCGATAAGGCCCAACGGAAAATATCCAATGGGCCTTATCGCTTTGTTGAGCCCATAAAAGTCAACTAGTCAAAGTCAACTGGTCAAAGTCAACTAGTCAAAGTCAACTGGTCAAAGTCAACAGGTCAAAGTCAACAAGGTCAAGGTCAAAGTCAACAGGTGCAAAATCATAGTGTGTAAGTGCAGGTGTCAAAGTGCACAGGTAGTGCACAATGAGTTGTCCACAAAGGGTAAATTGGAGAAAATGGGTTGCAGGTTGCAGAGGTATTTTCTCTAATTTCCCTAAGGTTCAAAGGGTGTTTTAAAGTGTTTTGGAAGGTTCAGGTGAACCCCCTCTTATGTGCAAAAGTGAAGAATTAAAAGGAAACATGAAGGTATGTGAAGCGGCAAAGTGTACACACAGGTGAAAGTATGGCCCCCCATTAAAATTTTTGGTTTTAGATTAAAGTCACTACAGGACAAAACAGTGAGTCATTGACTGCCACTTGGGAGGACAATCTTGGGACATCAAAGTGAGCACCAAGATACCATGGCAGTTAGGAGCGTACGTGATCGACACACTCAAATCAAGGCAAGGGCCATTCTTGGACCAATCTTAGAGTAAGCAAGAGAGCATAGTCTAAGGGAGCAAGAGGAAGAAGTGCAAGAGTCACCAGTGTGCGACGCAGAGAAGTGGAAGTGAAGGAGTGCATAGGGAGTACCTAAGGGATTGTGTAGAGAGTGCTAAGCTAGTCCCCCCAAGTATCTCAAGGTCCCATTGCAGTGGGCGCGTGCCGACAGAAGGTATTCACTCCTCCCCCCTTTGTGGAAGCTTGGTGCAAGGTGTGCACAAGGATAAGCTTGAAGCAGGTGGAGGTCTGGTGCAGAGGAGGCCGACGACAAGAAGACTTTGGGATATTGGGTATTTTGTAATTGGGCACTCTGTGGAATTGTGCACAGAGAGGTATTGGCTTGTCTTGTACTTCAAACATTGTAATTTTCTTACTGTAATCAATCGGCAGAAGCTTCCAGGTGTATTATCTCTTCTTGTTTCTTCCCTTTTCTCCTACAAACCCTCAAACTCCTTCTTGTCTAAGAATCCACCAACAAAATTTGGCACGCACGGTGGGACCTCCAAGGAGATTTGAGCTTAGGAGAAACCAAGTGCCAAGCATAGAAGAGATCAAGTGTCGACAGAACCACAGTGCTACTTCATCAAACAAAAGGTAAATATATTCTTATCAAGTGTCTTACATTCAGTGGGCTATGAGCTGCTCATGACCGCAACCCGGTCCCAAGTATTGAGGGTCACCTGCAAGCAGACAAGGAGGAAGGTTGTTAGAAGGTCCCCCAGTCCACTATCTTCCACATCATCAGTCAAGAGCATGGCGGGTCAGGTAGACTTGGAAACTTTACTCTCTAGATTAAATATAAAGTTTCCTTCTTTCAAAGGCCTAGCTCAGGAGGATCCAGATGAACACATTAGGAGGTTTTTGGCACTATGTAAGACTAGAGGCCTAATGGGTAGAGAGGATGCTTTTTTGATTCTCTTCCCTGCCACATTAGAGGGATTAGCTGATAAGTGGTTCAGCCAGTTTGCTGAAAACCATTTTACCACTTGGGATGTGATGAAAGATGCTTTTAAAAATAAGTTCCAGCATGGCAACACTACGGAGATTATCATAGAAGAGCTAGAAAATTTAAGATTAGGTCCAGGAGAAAAGTTCCCAGAGTTTGTGACTCGGGCCAAAGCACTAATGGCTAAATTGCCAGATCCACCACACGGCTTTTTGGTCAAGAAATGGTTGGCTAAGCCCCTACTAGTGGCCACCCAATGCAAAATAAAGGAATTAGTGCTACCTACAGCCTCCATAGAGGAGTTCATCAGCACAGCCACACGCTTGGAGCAGATAAGGTACCAGTATGGAGCAACCTCTTCCCAACCAACATATGGTACAGAAATGGAGGATCCAGTGATACAGCTAAGGAAAGAGCTGGAGGGCTTAAAAAGAAATAAGCCCTACAAAGAGGAAGAGAATGCTGTTGCTCAGTTGAGAAGGGAGATTGAAGCACTAAAGCTCCAAAAGGAGGAGGAGGCCCAGGCAGAGGAATTGGCTCAGCTGCGACAGGAGTTGCAGGAGCTCAAAGGAGGTGGCATCAAGAGTGGACTTTGGTGTTCCATGTGCAGCAAGCAAGGTCACATAGTAAGTGAATGTCCTCTGTTAAGTGTGACTTGTCAATTATGCAGGAAGGTTGGCCATGAGGCCCATGAATGCCAATCAAGAGGAATGCCTGCAACGACATACTGGACACAAGGAAGACCCCCAACACCAGCAAATGTGATGGCTGCTGCACCAAATCAAGGTAACAACTATAATCCTAGACAGAGGAATAACTTTGGAAATGGGCCTAGGAGGCCAATCATCTGTTTCAGATGTGGAGAATGTGGGCACTATCAAAGTAGGTGCACCCTACCAGAAAATGCCCCTCCTTGCAAGAACTGCCCTGATGCAAGAGACCATTATACAATTTGTTGTCCTAAGAATCAAGCCTCTTCATCCGGGCCTCATATTCAAATGATTTCGGTGCACAAAGAAGAAGTGCGTGATCTGGTCAATGAGCCATCACCATCTACCAGGGTGGTGCAATTAGAAGAAATAGAATCTTTGACTGTGCAAACAAGAAGCAAGGGGAAAGCTCAAGCAGACATAGGACAAGAATCAAAGATTAAGGAAGGGAATCAAAATAGAGAAACATCTGAAGATAAAGTCAACACAGTTGCAGATTCAAGTCAAAAAGGAGATCTCATATGCACCAGTGATGCCATTGGGCATGCCTTCAACAGGGCTCATGAGGAGTTTGATAAGTCAACTGGAGTCCATGCTCTCAAGGAATCAGAGGCTTCAAAACTACTCAAGTCCATGAAAAAGGAGGTTAGTATTTTTGATTTAATAAAGATGGATGGGAAATTCAGGTTAGAGTTATTGCAGATAATTGATGAAGCTTCCACTACAAGTTTGGTGGCAAAGACGACTGTTTCACATAAAGGAAAAATTGTAGGGGAAGCACCCCTTACAGATTATAAAAGTCCTCGGCTTACAGTATCTATCAAGGGTCATGAATTTCAAGGAGTTATTGTGGATGGTGGTTCTAGCATTAACTTGATGCCTGAACATACAATGGAAAAGATTGGACTCCACCCTTCAAGGCCTACAAATTTCACTGTTACTTTGGCAGATCAGAGCAAAGTAAGGCCCTTGGGAGTGAACCCAAAAGTTCCACTTGAAGTACAAGGTAATCTATTCATTCTGGATTTCATGGTTTTAAGATTGCCCCAGGTTGAAGGAGGATTTCCTCTCTTAATTGGACGACCATGGCTGAGGCATGCAAGTGTCATTCATGATTGGGGCAAGGACACTATGTGGGTACAAAAGAAAGGGCAAGAGCTGACACAGATTCATTTAGAAGAGGGCCCAGACAATCAAGGAAGCACTAGTATGATGCAAACAGTTGGCATTTGCATGGAAACAGAATCGGAGGATCAACCCCAAATAGATTTTGAGGAAGAAGAGGATATTCTAAATTGGCTCCAAGCAGGCAACTCTTCCTCTTGTTTTGGAATTTTTCTTAATAATTCTTGCACGACTGAAGGTTATGATGAAAATAAGGAAAAAATCCAGGTTGATGGATTGGGAGAGCCCATCACAGACCACAGAAGGGGCAGGAAGACACCCCTCAAATACAACTTGGAGGAGGATATGACAACCAAAGATAAAGAAGTTTCTAAAGCTAAAGGCAAGGTAAAAAATTCTAGTGAAGAATGTTCTTTCCCAATTCAAGAAATCCCTGCAGGATGGATGCAGGACAAGGAGGAACACATTGAAGTCCAAAATATACCTGCTTATGAAGCAATGCACGAAAAGCTAGTAGAAGAAGACAAGGAAGCAGATGCACACGAAGATAATATGGTAGAGAGAAATCCTATCCAAGAAATTCAATTAGGCACTCAAGACAATAATCGGCCAGTTTTGGTGGCCACTTGGTTGTGGAGCCACCCAGGGCTCCTTGAAAAGGTAAAATCATTCTTGACCCAGTATATAGATGTTTTTGCCTGGCATTATAAAGACTTAGAAGGAGTGCCTGCAACTTATGGAGAGCACAGAATCCCTCTGGTTGATGGAGCCAAACCCATAAGAGGAAAGAGTTATAGACTTAATCCAAAATACGCTGAAGCTGTCTATGTGGAAATCCAAAAGATGGAGGATGCAGGAATCATCATTCCTGTAGAACACTCAGAGTGTCTCTCACCTATGGTTATAGTACCAAAGAAGAATACTAATAAAATCAGAATTTATGCTGACTTTAGAGCACTCAACAAGGTGACCATTCCAGATGGTTTCCTAATGCCTTTTGCACAACAGGTCATTGAAGAAGTGGCTGGGCATGCATTATATAGCTTTATGGATGGATTCAGTGGCTATAACCAAATATCAATACATCCAGAGGATCGTGAAAAGACTGCTTTTATCACACCTTGGGGAACTTATGTGTATGTAAAAATGCCATTTGGGCTCAGAAATGCTCCAACCACCTTTAACAGAACGGTCAATCTCATTTTTGGCCCCTGTAGAATGTTTTCAAAAGATGCAGGGAGACTAAGTTAAAGCTCAATCCAAACAAATGTCATCTCCTTGTGACAGAAGGAACTCTCTTAGGACATGTGGTGTCGGCTAAAGGTATGGCCCCAGATCCTGACAAAATCATTTCTATATTAAAGTTGCCTAAACCTAAATCCCCTAAAGAGATTCAGAGTTTCTTGGGGCATACTGGATACCATAGAAGGTTTATAAAAATGTATGCAGAGATAGCCAGACCTCTGGCTAGACTTACAGGTAAGGAAGTACCTTTTAAATGGGAAGAAGAGGAGGAAAAAGCATATCAAACATTACGGTCAAGGTTAGTGTTTGCTCCTATTTTGGTCACACCTGAGTGGTCAAAAATCTTTCTTATACATGTAGATGCCAGTGCCTATGCAGTGGGGGCAGTTTTGACCCAACCCAGTGAAGAATTTAAAGTGGACAGACCAATTCAATATGCCAGTAGAATCTCGACCAAGGCTGAAAGGAATTACAGTACTACAAAAAGGGAAGCCCTAGCAATGGTCTTTGCTGTCCAAAAATTCCGTCATTACTTACTGGGAGTAAAATTTATTATTATAACAGATCACCAACCACTAAAATACCTACTCAATAAACCACAAGCCACTGGTAGAATATGGAGGTGGTTATTGTTGTTCCAAGAGTTTGATTTTTCTGTAGTCCATAAACCAGGTAAAGAAAATGTTATGGCAGATCACCTATCCAGAATCAATATGATGAATCAAACTAGTGGAATCAATGATGATTTTCCAGATGCTCATCTGTTTGTTGTACAAGCTCAAGGTTGGTATTATGATATCAAAAATTTCATTAAAACTGGGTTGTATCCAGAAAAGGCTAGTGCTGTGCAGAAGAAGAGACTGCTAATCAAGAGTAGACCATATACCTTCACTGAAGATAAATTGTATAGACAGGGCAAGGATGACAGGTTCAGGAAGTGTTTGGAAGAAGAAGAAGTGAGGGAAGTCCTTCACTCTGCACATGAAGGAACAGGTGGTGGGCACCTTCCAGGGCATATTATGAGTCAGAGGATACTAGATGTTGGTCTATGGTGGCCTACACTATTTAGGGATGCAGATGAATGGGGAAAGGCATGTGACATTTGCCAGAGGTGTGGACCTAAGCCAACAAAGCAGAGGCATAACCCCTTGGTTGTTTCCACTTCCTGGCAACCATTTGAGAAGTGGGGGCTAGATTTTATAGGGCCCATCTACCCTCCCGTAATTCCAAAAAGAGAAAAATATCTCTTGATAGCTACAGATTATGCGAGAAAGTGGGCTGAAGCTATTGCCTCCCCCGATTGCACTGCCCAAATTGTTGCCGATTTCATTTATAGTAGCATCATTTGCAGGTTTGGATGCCCACTTGAAATTTGTACAGATCAAGGTACACATTTTGTCAATAAGGTCCTGCAGGAAATTTTCAACAGGTATAGAATTCTACATAGGACCTCTTGTGCTTACTATCCAAGAGCCAATGGACAGGCTGAGTCGACAAATAAGGTTTTAATCTCAATGTTAAGAAAGGAGTGTATGTTGCAGCCCACTTCATGGGGCATTGCTTATCAAGGTACACTGTGGGCATACAGGTTAGCCTACAAAGAGGCCACAGGATATTCTCCATTCCAGCTAGTTTATGGCATATTGCCCATTGAGCCCTTTGAATTTTTACATGGTTCACCTAAGATAGCATTCATGCAGGGCAAGAAGGATTGTGATGTCTCTCAGAGGCTCGGAGCACTACATAAAGTGGAGGAGATTCATCTACTAGCAACGAAACAATTGATAGAGACTCAGATGAAGAGGAAGGAGGCACATGATCGACATCTGTGGAACAACAACATTGAAGCAGTCATCTTAGTTCTTCTCCATAGAACTCATCTTCATACACATACACAACTGAGAGGAAAATGGCTTCCACATTGGGAAGGACCTTATAGAGTCAAAACAATGCTGAATTGGGGTGCTGTGGACTTAGAGACACTGGGGAGTTAGAGACGCTGAAAGGAGAGGCCTTGCCACTGGTCAACATATCAAGGCTCAAGGCCTATCATCAACACACTTGAAGAAGTATGGATCACCTAGAACTGCAAAATCTGTCCAGGTTGTACATAGCTTTCTCATCACAATTTGCTCAGTTTTAGTAGTTTTCTTTATCAATTTCATCCTTGATGCTGGGGTTTTTAGAAAACCTAGAAGGCATTTCATAACCTCTGCAAAAGTAAAACTTTTGGGTATTTTTGGAAATTTTTCTAGCATTTTTAGCATTTTTCTGGCATTTTTATCCCTTTCCGATGTCATTTTTTTTGCCAAATTTGAGGAATAAAGGAAGCTCCCTGTAGGTTTGATTGCAAAATTCTAGCTTAGGCCTGTAGCAAAATTTTTGAGAATTTTTTTGAAAATTTTTTGGATTTTTTTTGCAATTTTTCTAGATTTTTTATGTATTTTCTTTGATTTTTGGGACAATTAAAAAAAAAAAAAGAGGCCCCATATGGGGCGTTTTCTTTTTCTGCCAAAAAAAAAAAAAAAACGAGGCCCCCGCCCCCCCCACCACCGACCACCACCGACCAAACCCCCCCCCCCCCCCCCCCCCCGATACACGTTAAATGGATATCTTGGAGAAAATGGTCAATTTCCTACTTTATATACGGAGATCTTGGACAAAACCGATACAAGCTAAAGAGGTTGCATAAGTCGCATCTCATTTCCTAACCCTAAAATTCATGAGAATATATTAAACAGCATACCTTGACCTCATCTTCCTCCTCAATGAGCTCTTTTGAGTCAATACATATTGTTCCTTTGTCCTCAGCAACATCCAAGAATGAATAGCCGCGCCCAAATGAGTATATTCCAAGTTGCTTCTGATGCTCATCAAACTCTCTATCAGCAAGTGTTGGCTTCTCTGAGATAGCTTTCTCAAAGCATTTTGAAAGAGCTTGTGATGAATCTTTGAATTCTTCATTAGACAAATCCAAATCAAGACGCAAAAATTCTTCTTTTCTTTCTCCTTTGTCATTGATGAATCTCCTTGCAACTTCTTCTGACTCAGCTATAGCTACAAGGCAGTAGTCCTCCCTAAGATTGAAAAGTTCTTGAATGTAAAATAGAGGGATAAACTCCTTTTCAGAGATAAAGCAAAATGGTAGATTTGGGAGAAGTAGGGACTTCTCAGACACTTGAACTTCTTCAGTTGGCTCCCTTATTGCAGTCTCTGCTTTAAAACTGGCCACATCAAGACCTTTGACCTGCTCTTCTTCTACTTGGAGATTGATCTCCTCAACAATCTCCATGACACCTTTCATAGTTTCTGAGCTTCCCTCAAGTGTCAGCTCTAAGAAAGGCTCGTCTTCAACATGAACACTTTCCTCCTTTTCAATTGAGATGTGATCAAGCCATATCAAGAAAGCAATGTTTAAAGGGAGCAAGCAGCAGTCCTTTTCATGCTCTGGGCATAAATCTAGCTTCCCTGGCAAAGGGGATATCCTTTTGCATTTTCTTGTGATTTTTTCCCTATCTATTGGATCCTTCCCAAAGATGTGAGGATGGACATAGGTTTTCTGAGAAATAGAAAGAATCTTTCCATTGATCAACCCCAAGAAGTTCTCCCACTCATCCTTAAGAAAACTTTTTGATTTCTCTAGGAGTTTTTCAAAATCAATCTTGGGGTTGAATATCGTCATTGCATCAAGAAAGTAATCTATAGTTAAACCCTCTTGAACCATGAAATCAAGTAGTTTCTCTGATGGAGAGACACTAAGGATCTCATTCATTCCCTCCATCTTAGCTGCAGCTTCTCTTGTATGTCCTAGCAGAGAACACGACCAATGCAAGCGAGTAAAGCTAGTCAATGTGGGTCACACGGGGAAAATCGCTTGTATCGGTCATTCGGGATGAAAGAAAAATACGCACAGAAATGAGACAAATTCTATGAAGGTTCAAAATTTGAATTGGTGAAGGGAGTTGCTATTTATAGGTGAGGAGGGAGGAACCAACGGTCAAATGATGTGGACCAATCAGTGAGTGCCACATGGTAGAGGTACATTGGGAATCCCAACAGATGGATGATGTGGCCCAATTAAATCATGCAACATGGCAAAGAACATTGGAATTTGCAATGGCTATATGACATGGACCAATCACGACATGCCACATGGCACGAACGGTTAACTCAGATTTGAGACCTATTTAAGCTTCCCTATTCATTTCTCTCATTTTCTTCTCAACACTTTCCAAGCGTCGAGGTTCCATTGCCACCAAGGTTTTTAGCTACTTCTTAACAATTTCTATAGAGAACGCTCTCTGCGTTAGGTAATATGGACACGACCAATCCAAGCGATCAGGGTACATCCGAGATTTGTGGATAACCCTAATCGATTGGATCGTTCATGTTTCTTAAATGGCATCGAGTCCTTGATCATAGCTTGCAAATTATGTTTTGCTAAGTGATGCTCGAGTATTATGCATTGTAAGCTATATTCGAACTAGTATTGATTGATATTTGATGATGAATTCAAGGACGACCGATGCACGCGATCAAGGATATCTGAGGATTTTCGGATGATCCTAATCACTTGGATCGGTCATGCTTCTTAAATGGCATCCTTGATCAAAGCTTTGAAGTAACATTTTATTTGATTAGCAATTATCTATAATGCATTCCAAGGGAAATGGTATTCACTAATATTTCTTCACGATTAGGAGCACGACCGATGCAAGCGATAAGGGACATCCGGGCATTTTCGGATGACTCTTATCGCTTGGATCGGTCGTTTCTCTGACAGTGGAAAGAGTCCTTGATCAAAGTTTTAGAGAGTAAGTTGCCCTTCCTTTCCACTTCCTTGCCTAAAGACTCTCATTTTGTGTAGAATATGGCTAGGACCAAAAAGACAGCAAGGAAGTTGTACCCTGAGGGTCAGGACCATAATGCCTAGGAACAAAATGCCCAAGAAAAAAATGCCCAGGAGCAAAGTGTCCAAGAGCAAAATCACCAGAAGGGTCAAGGTAATGTATCAGAGAAGCCTTCAAAGAAAAGGGTCAAGTACCATGTAAAGTCCTTGAGGGAAATTACAAGAGCTCAAAAGTCTCTAGGACTATTGATCCCTAGACTTCCATTTATGAGAGTTGTCAAGCAAATCACAGCCAACCTCTGTTCTTGTTGGAAATGAGGTAGGCCCTTGGCTCATATCACAGGTCCATGGTTTCATAGGTCCAGCATATCCAACATATAACCTAGCAATCTTCAATATTGACAAAACATGAACATACCACATTCAATCATACAAATGATGAGACAAAAATAGAGAAAGAATAGACGACATGTGTAAGGTGTTACGTAAGCCATCGCTTACTCATAGTATCATATATACCAATGTTCAATGTACAATGTGGGAGCAAAACTCTCAACCACTCTATGTGATAAGAAATACATGCAAAAGTGAATGTACAAATGTAACAAACATATTCAGATGTATGGGCAGTAATCTGAATATACATGAGATGTGTGACCTGATAGGTTATAGAAGAGTGAATATGAGTGACTGAAAGAGCAAGGATCAGTGTGAAACTGATAATCAACAAACCCTCATCTAACCTTAGGCTATGGAAGACCCTAAGTCAGATACGTGTGTGAAAAGATCACATACTTAAAAAGTAGCAATGAATGCTAACAAGTTTGCTGCCAGAAATCCTCAAACTCATGTGAACACACCTTCTCAAACACCTCATCCAAATATGCATAAAGCATATACGTACTGATTCTCTTGTACCTATGCCGAATAGGACTCCTCCTGATATGGATGCTACTGCCTCCATAAAATTCAAGTAGTACCTGTGTGCATAAAGAGAATATGTACCTGAATAGTTAACATAAGATGTAAATCTAATGTTAACCACCATCCAATGTCTTTGACGTAGCCCGAAATCTTCATGTAGAAGATCATCTTCAACTACAACATGTAGATGGCTGATCCTCACCATCAAGCTGCTAATGACCAAGTCTTCTTTCCATGAACAAGAGATAAACTCCTCTTCATGAGCAAGAGTGTGAGCACACTCTACATCTTTTTCAAGAAGAACTCCATAGCCGCTCCTCAACATGATTCAAGTTAGCACCATGGATGCCCCATGTGCTAGACGAAACACCACCTCTATTGAGGTCCAAGCTCAAGGCTTGTGTTGAAAACTAGGTGAAGGATCCAAGACAATGAGCCAATGCTCTTGTTATATAGTTTTATGTACTCTCTAAAAGCTTCTCCAAAAGCAATTAAAGCTCCACGATCCTATGATCGCTAAAAGCAGAAACAAAATTATTCCATCAGTTTGCGTGCATGAGCTTTTCATCGCTGTCCATATTTTTCTCAAAAATCATGCCAAACTAAAAAGTTTTCGCTACGTGCTACTGCACGCGGGTATCAAACTTGCACCACAAGGTTGGAAGGTAAGTGTCTTAACCACAGTGCCCATGCTGTTTTGTTCTACCAGAAGTAGAAACGAGTTGTAGAGATGCTGGTCGTGCCCGTCTGCATTTAGGAAGTCTTTAATGAACTAAATAGTTTCTTGTATTCTCTGAGCAAGATTGACCAGCTTTGACCAATTTCCAACCAATGGGACATTGTTTCCCAACAATCCCCCCTGCAATGTCATATTGGTACAATCTGGACTGGATCTGCAATCTGTCACAAACTGCAAACTATCACAAGCTTCAAGCTTGAACTCCCGCACTTCAGAACTTGTTCTTCAAAAGTCTTCTTCAAAACTGAATTTGACTTTCCTTCAAAAAATCTGAACTTGCTGAATATGAACCATAATATTTGAGAAAATATGCAAACTAGATATCCAATAGTGTACACATCAACCAATCACTGCTTGACAACAAATATAGCATGAACTATCTCTAAACCTGCTATCTCCTGTCTTCAAAAACCTGAAAACATACACTAGGATCCACATATTTGCATTTACCTTCCAAAAGGATTTCTCAACGTACTTCTGCTGTGTCATGTAAATACACTAAACAAGAAGTGATTCCTGGAACCTGTGACTGAAAACTCACAACTTAGTGTATTATGAACACTGTTGGTTCATTTGTGACTGTACTCAAGTCAAGTCAACTCAACTCAATTGAAATCAACTGAAATATGAGTCTCATCAAAAAATCTATGATGTCATCATGTCTTCATCCTTTAAATCCTTCATACCTCTTTCCTTCAGAACCTGGTATAAACATATATGTGTGCACTTCTAAAACATACCTCTCTGAAATATCAAGCTTCTCTTCAATAGAACTCTGGAACCTTCTCCTGAACAGGAACACCTAACAGGAACTTTCTCCAGACATTCTCCTTCTTCCTTCTTCTTTCAAAGCTGGAACATAAAGAGAACCTGACAAAGGAAATATAGGAATACCTGATATAGGAATACCTGTAAGTATGAATCTGCATTCTTTTACATATGGCTGAAAATAAGTCTTCATGTTTCATCACCCCCTGGATGATTTAACACTAGTATCCAGTATTCTTCAAATATATCAGACTTTATGAAATCTCAAACGTCTTCCTTCATAAATCTGATGTTCAATGATCAATACCTGTGTCTGAAACAAAATCTCTGAATCCTTTTTATTAGCACTGCAGTTGCTAATAGCTTTCACTATAAGTCTTCAGCTTCCATATTGTAGAATAAGGTTAGTTGATCCTAACATAACAAAACCTTGCTGAAAGCATTATAGGATTCATAACCTTCTGCAACATAACAAGTATCTTCTTCTATCTCTCTGTAACACAAATCTGATAGAACCTAAATCTTTGACTTACTTCTTCCAATGCTAAGAACCTTACACAAACAAAGGATAGACAACTGACTCATAAATACTCAAGATCTTCATGATCATTCAAGATCAATGATCTCTTTTGTGTAGAATCTGCTCTAATCAAACCTTCATGAATGAATGTTTGATTTATTTACTTGAATGTCTCCAAGTGTCCATGCTTCGCACAAAGTTGTAAAACTTTTCTGAAAATCCTTCCAAGAATTTGCAATTCCTACTTGAAACATAAGTGGACAAAACTTCTCACCTTGAGAACTCCAAAAGCTGCAAGTTGATACTTCATAACTTTCATATTCTACCCGGGTGAAATGTGACAGTACCTGCTTGACTTTCTTTTGGCTAACTCCACTTTTCAATCAAGTGATAGGATCTAATGGAACACCTTTTTGAATACAAACATGTATCCAAAAGTCTAGACAAACATAGAAAGTAGATTCTCCAACTTGGCTGCTACATCAACAATTCTGAATTTTCTGAAGTTTTTTGAAAATACTGAATATGAGGTAACCTTTCCAAACATAAAACCTCAACCCAAGTCTTCAACATCTGCTACAAAAAACTCTTCTACCTCAAGAGTTAGATAAAGAAGAAATATACTTCTCTGCAACTTGTCATATACCAAGTAGCTCTATTACCAAATGTTGGAAATGAGGTAGGCCCTTGGCTCATATCATAGGTCCATGGTTCCATAGGTCCAACATATCCAACATAGAATCTAGCAATCTTCAATATTGACAAAACATGAACCTACCACATTCAATCATACAAATGATGAGACAAAAATAGAGAAAGAATAGACGACATGTGTAAGGTGTTACGTAAGCCATCACTTACTCATAGTATCATATATACCAATGTTCAATGTACAATGTGGGAGCAAAACTCTCAACCACTCTATGTGATGAGAAATAGATGGAAGAGTGAATGTACAAATGTAACAAACATATTCAGATGTATGGGTAGTAATCTGAATATACATGAGATGTGTGACCTAATAGGTTATAGAAGAGTGAATATGAGTGACTGAAAGAGGAAGGATCAGTGTGAAACTGATAATCAACAAACCCTCATCTAATTAACCTTAGGCTATGGAAGACCCTAAGTTAGATACGTGTGTGAAAAGATCACATACTTAGCAATGAATGCTAACAAGTTTGCTGCCAGAAATCCTCAAACTCATGTGAACACACCTTCTCAAACACCTCATCCAAATATGCATAAAGCATATACGTACTGATTCTCTTCTACCTATGCCGAATAGGACTCCTCCTGATATGGATGCTATTGCCTCCATAAAATTTAAGTAGTACCTATGTGCATAAAGAGAATATGTACCTGAATAGTTAACATAAGATGTAAATCTAATGTTAACAACCATCCAATGTCTTTGACGTACCCTGAAATCTTCATGTAGAAGATTATCTTCAACTACAACATGTAGATGGCCGATCCTCACCATCAGGCTGCTAATGACCAAGTCTTCTTTCCATGAACAAGAGATAAACTCCTCTTCATGAGCAAGAGTGTGAGCACACTCTACATCTTCTTCAAGAAGAACTCCATAGCCGCTCCTCAACATACTTCAAGTTAGCAACATGGTTGCTCCATGTGCTAGACGAAACACCACCTCCATTGAGGTCCAAGCTCAAGGCTTGTGTTGAAAACTAGGTGAAGGATCCAAGACAATGAGCCAATGCTCTTGTTATATAGTTTTGTGTACTCTCTAAAAGCTTCTGCAAAAGCAATCAAAGCTCCATGATCCTACGATCGCTAAAAGTAAAAACAAAACTATTCCATCAGTTCGCGTGCGTGAGCTTTTCATCGTTGTCCATATTTTTCTCAAAAATCATGCCAAAGTAAAAACTTTTCGCTGCGCGCTTCTGCACGCGGGTATCGAACTTGCACCACAAGGTTGGAAGGTAAGTGTCTTAACCACAACGCCCATGCTGTTTTGTTCTACCAAAAGTAGAAAGGAGTTGTAAAGATGCTGGTCACGCCCGTCTGCATTTAGGAAGTCTTTAATGGACTAAATAGTTTCTTGTATTCTCTGAGCAAGATTGACCAGCTTTGACCAATTTCCAACCAATGGGACATTGTTTCCCAACAGTTCTTTGATGAAGAGCTCATCCTTTATCAATGTGAGGTGGCAAATTCAAGCACTACTTTGCCTGCAAGAAGCTGCAAAGGACTTTGCTATTGACTTTATGAATGATGCCTATTTATGTGTTGCTCATTCTCATAGGGTAACACTAATGGTGAAGGATTATGTTATTGTTTCAAGAATAAGATATAAATTTGATAAATCTTTGGTTCCTATTGATCACCATGATAACAGATTCTTTGATATTTTAAATATACCTCCAGCCCGAGCACCCAAAACAACAGTTGTCATTGAAGAGATCAACCCTCAAGTCAATTATGTTCATGAAACTAGAATTGCAGCAAATAGTGAGGAGGAGAGGAAAAAGAAGGGATTATTTACAGAGGAAAGTATCATCTTAAACCAGATTCAAAAGTTACAGAAAGCAAATAAAGAGCTCCTTAAGAAAGATGCTCAGATAATAGTTAATGTTGCAATGGCATGGAAGAATGAATGGTTTCTTGACATTAGACCTGAAGACAACAAAATGTTGAGGGAATTTCATGTTGAAATATCAGATACTGTGGTCAACATTTCACTCACGTATTATCTAGAGGCCATAAAGTGCTCTTGTATTGCTTAATTTTCTAGTTCCTTAACTGAATTTGTATTTCTTGATTTGTAGGGTTCTTCTTCAACAATGTGAGGAAGCGGTTCAAAGAAAAGTATTATCATAGATCCTCTGGCGACACATTGTTTTTTGCATAAACATGGAGATGCCAAGTCCTTTCTACAGGATTTTACAGAAGAGGTGGAATGTGTTATCTACCCATATATTGAAAAGTAAGTATTCATTCATTTTGGAAAGATATTTGTTTCATTAAAGAAAGTATATTTACATGCAACTCATTGACAGGAGCCATTGGAGTCTTATTATTGTTGACTTCAATGCATATCAAGCTCTTTTCCTCAATTCTCTTAAATCACAACATGGGAATTGCAAAGTGTAAGTTTCTATACATTTTGTTTTTATTTAAGAGCCATGCCATCCATTCTGATTTTCACTTTACAATCCAGTGCTCCAAAGCTTCTCAAGATGCATATTGATCAGAATTTTCCTCGAATTGCTAAATTGAATGAACAAAAGCAATTTGGATACATACAAGTTCATGTGCCATTGTAGAAAGACGCAACGTCATGTGGCAGGAGAGTGATTGCAAATGCTCTAAGATTCTTGGAAAGAAGGTTTTACAATCTTGAATTAAATTTATCAGACTATCTAGATGCATGGATCATCTTGATCAGAGAGAGAGCAATAAATTGCATTACGAAACATGTAATCTGCCCCAATGATCCAGACTCACCTCCACTCCCTCCACCTGATAAAAAGAAGTCTGAAGAAAAAAAGAAAGGGCATCCTCTTCACTCACCATTGAAGCATGGGACCAAGAAAATGTGTCAAGGTGAAAGCTCCAAAAAGGGCCACAAGCATCAGAGAAAAGAGGGCTCAAAAAAGGATAGAAAGGGCTGAATCATTTTTGAGTCTAAGATTGAAATCTATTATAAAACCAACATAGGTTGGAAGATTTATTTATGTACAAATTGTATGTACTTATGCCAATCTTCATCTCGAAGATGGTCATTGTAACCATATTTATTTGCCTTAACAATATTTATATGCCTTGAGAAATATACAGTTGTATTGAACCTCTTGAGAGTTAAACAAAATTTCATTGTATGGTCCAATTAAATTTGTTCGTGTCACAAATATGACTACATTGTGTGTTTCTTACTTCATTCTTGTTGGAAAGTTTAAATTGGAGAAGATAGAGAAGAACGTAAAGAAGAAAGAGAACACGACCGATACAAAGATACGAGGAATCGGAGAATTTTGGATTGCCCCTATCCCTTGCATTGGTCGTATTATCCATTTCAACATAGCATCCCCTTTAAGCAACCTTGCATGAGAAGAGATGTTGCAAGTTGCTTTTATAGTCATGAGTCAAACCTTTACGCAAAGTCACTTTTTGAAGTCTCTCCCGGTAGTTTGCTAACACGACCGATCTAAGCGATACGGGCAATCCGACAAGTTCAGATTGCACTAGTCGCTTGAATCGGTCGTCTTCTCTAATCTCATCTCCTCTGTTTTATGACTTAAGTCATGCTCTTCATTTTTTGAAATATCAAACCTTGGATTGGAATTTGCACCAGGTTCTCCACCCTCTCTAATATTACTTGTTATGTGCACCATGATACTTTCTCTTGCATAACTTGAGAACAAAAAAGATGGATAGAATCAAATAATTTAATCAAAACTAATGTGCACCTTTGATAGACTCAAATAATTTAATTGAAACTAGATCTTGAATTATAGATCTCTTGTTCATCTACAATTTACTTATGCAAGTTCCTGTATAATTATTTCTTAGTTGGAACCTCATTAGAATGTTTAGATTAAACAAAAAATGCCAATATGAGTTTAGATGAAGGGGAATAATTGAAGTGATCAATTCACTCCTGCAAATAAAAATCAATGGAAATATGAAATAAAGGACCTAAAAAATATCTGAGAATGTCTTGGTTTATATTCTTATCATTGTACAATAAGAACCTCATCAAAATCTTGAAATTAAATTAAAAAATGCAAATATGAATATAGACATTTAAAATACATAATTTAACAAACATATTTTGTCACCATCCTGCAAAGAAAATTCAATGGAAGTATCAATAGAAGCTTCTATAAGAGGGAGATACATTATGTAAGAATGTCAAGGGTTGACTTGTTACAATCTTAATGGTTGGAACTTAATCACCCTTGATGGTGGGCAAGTTATGCAAGATAATGATTTCTCTGATCTAATGTTAACTATTGCATCATCGATTCAGAACCTACACTGTGATGATACATCATCAAGGTATTCTAGGAGCTCGCTTACATTTTTGAGATTCCAGCCAGGAACTATGTGGTAAAGAGTGACTTGAAAAATCATCGGTGAAAGCCACAAAGTAAAGATAGTTCCCAAAAGAAGGTGTCTACATAGGACCATAGACATCACTATGTACAAGCTACAATTTCCAAGTAGCCCGAACGGAACCATCTTTTGGAAAGGAAGACTGCTACATTTTGCCCAAAATACAGCCTTCATATACATGTTTACCAGGTGTCTCAAGTTTGGACAAAGACGACACCATTTCAGATTTCTACAGGCATAGCAAACTAGCAAAATTTAGATGACCAAAGCGTGCATGCCAAAGCTTTGCATCCGAGATAGCCTAAGAATCATGTAGTGCACATGCCAAATCATTTACAGATCTTTCAGTGTCTATGAGCTTAAACAGCCCACGACATAAAATGCCAGAAGCAATAATGACATCGTCATTTGACAGATGATGAATTGTAAATTTATCATCGATAAATTTCATAACCAAGCCAATCTTGGCTAATCCAAAAACTGATAACAAATTTTTCTTGATCCTTGGCACAAACAAAGCATCTAACAAAGTGAAATAACTACCATGAGTAGTAGTCAAAATGATCTTCCTAACTCCCATAACATGATAGGAAGAGTTTTTGGCACATGTAACAATATTCCCTGTAGGGGCAGGCTCGAGTGAAGAGAAGAAACTATGCTACGAGGTAATATGTTTGGTCACCCCACTATCAAAGTACCAAATATCTGAGTTTACTACAGACATGCACTGCTCATGAGAAGATGGATCAAAATTGGAAACACTAGTAAACACCCATTCTTCTTCCTGCACAAGATTAGCAGAATCTGTTTTCGATGTAGAGGCCTCTGCAACAACTATTCCAGCCTCTTTCTTCTTTGCCTCTTTAGCAACCAGTTTTGGACAGCTCTTGATGACATGATCATTTGCTTTATAGTATTTGCAAAACACTTTCTCCTTTTCTGATTTCTTGTCATCTTTGTCTTTCTTTGAATGTGCAACATTTTTAGATTTTTGCTTACGAGTAGAAGAGCTGCATTTACCTTTGCCCTTCTGACTAGCTAGAAAAGCTTGATCTACAACACACATAATAGACCTGTTCTGCCTAGAGTGTTCTTTCTGCAACAGAATAGAGAATAACTCCTCAAATGACAAGGCATTTGGATTGCCTTTGATTATCTAACGAAGAGTAGAAGCAAAACTCTGATATGAGTCAAGAAGACCATTTAGAACGGTCTACACAAGTGAGCTATTTGGTATAACTTCATCAGCAAAAATCAAGTGTTCTTTCAAATCCTTGATCTTTGTGAGAAAACTTTCCATATAATCACCTTCATTCATGCGCTCACTCTCCAATTGTTTTCGGAGGTAAGCAACACGAGCCTCATTCCTAGCCTGGTACAATGTGGTAAGTGTATCCCAAGCAACCTTAGCTATTCTACAAGAGTGAATGTGGGGAATACTGGCATGTTTGATAGATAAAGCTATCAATGCATGTGCCTGAGCATCTCTGGTTTACTTTATAGTAGGTGCAACAAAAACAGTAGCACGAACAAGAATTTGCAGAATATCATCATCTTCGACACCATCTCCATCAACTCCAGCACTTGTATTTGCAGTACCTATATTCGTAGGTGTAACAAGTCATCTTTCAACACCCTGCACAATATTCCATAGTCCTTTTGTGACCAATACGTGACACATCATATAAGCCCATAATGCATAGTTGGTACCATCCACCAACATATGGAATACATCACTCCTGTCAGCCATGGCTCGTGACTAAAATACCTTGATGTAGAAAATTGAATGTATCTCAAAACCTTGAACATAACTGCCTAGACAAATTCTGCTAAACCTATAGTAGACTTTGAGACACTTATACTGGCGAACTGAAAGCGTTTCAGCGGTATATACCTTTGGCACAAAAAGACAAAATAGCGTGCACAAGCACTGTGATAGTGTGTTCGGAGGTCTAAATGAGCTCAAATCCTGATTTCGGCACCACAAATCAAAGCTGTTTTGATTATTTGAAACACCCTAAGTATGCTTAACACTAGGGCAAAAAATGATTGAAAAGGGGTTGTTTGCTAATGAGAGATTAAGGAAATTGACAAATAGAGTCTTTCCACGTGTACAAGAATATAACATTGCTGTCTCTTTTAACCGTATGAAGAAATTCTTTTTTTAATACAATATTCTCTAAAAGCACTGCTAGAGTGATGAAGAGTCTCATATTCAGTATACAATTTTTCGGTTTGATGCAAAAAAAGATATTTTGGCACACTACATAAAGCATATTCTCAAATTTCCAAGAAGGAATTGATTTTTGAAGATACGAAATATTTTTGGGTTCACAAAATTTCATGATCATTCAGCGACAGGGTTTACATCAAATCAAAAGTTTCCACGTGTACATAGCCTTTTTCTCTATAAATACTGCTAAAATTTGTGAATGTCAGTTTCTTGCTTTGAAAATTCTTCTTCTTCTAAGTTCAAATGGCTTCTTCTTCTCGTCGTCCTTCCAATCGTGTAACCTCATGTGAGGTTTACAACAAAAGAGAGGATTCTTTGTGGAAACCTCTTTCTGTGAAAGTAAATGAATGGGTAACTATGCTTCCTAGCTGCAGAGGTGCCCATAAAGTCAAGCATGCCAAAAGAGACAACACAAGAAACCACTGGAAGGAACATATTCTCAGTTTCAAATTGAAGAGATGCAGTTGGTTTGCACGAGTACATGTGTACACCGCTAAGGATCTTGTTCTAGAAAATCATCTGCAATTCCCTTCGTACTGTAAGTGAAGTTTTACAATGCTCTTCTATCATTCTAGTTGTTTTTGTATAACAAAACATATGTTTTTGTACTGTAGATATCTTTCCTTCCAATGTTGTGGAATGGAAACCTGTTGAATGTTTAACAGGAACATTTAGAGTTCTTCATAAGGAATATGCAGAACTCATGTATGCAGACAAATCTGTTCAATTTTTCAATAGCATAGAGTTATTTGTCCATTCTGGAGATTATCAAGTTCCATCAGGGAGGAGTTCTTATGGAAGTCTTGTACATGTACCTAGTCCTTGCATCTCTTCATTAGATTGGGATGGTCCTGATCATTCAACAGTTTCAAGTTTTCTATGCAAAATGAAATTTGACATCCAAAAGGCAATGTCAGCAGGCTGAATTTCGAAAAGGATAAAGATTCAATAGTTTTTGCCTATTCATTTCTTTGTAGCATGCTTTAAAAACATGTTATTACAAAAACAAAAGCAATGTGGTTGAATAGGAGAGTCTCTATTTCAGAGATTGATGATGTTTTAGGTAGGGAATGGGATAGCAAAGAAGTTCAAAAGCTAGGTGACATTATTTTATCTAAAGTTAGTCCCAACTCTCTTTCAATCTCATATCAGATATGTCGACAATCTCTGGTTTTAGGATATGACTATAGAAGGTGGAAAAAAAAGCTTGGACTTTGGATAGCCTTGGACTCAGAGGAGAGCTGTCCAGAATTTGAGTTAGAAGTATTGATTGATCCAGATTTTCAATCAAGGAAAATAACTGTCACTGTAAATTGGAATCTCAGAAATGTAAGGGAGCTCCTAGAATACCTTGATGAGGTATCATCACAGTGTAGATTCTCAATTGATGAAGCAATAGTTAACATTAGATCAGAGAAATCATTATCTTGCATAACTTGCCTGCCACCAAGGGTGATTAAGTTCCAACCCTTAAGATTGTAACAAGTTAACCCTTGACATTCTTACATAATGTATCTCCCTCTTATAGAAGCTTCTATTGATACTTCCATTGAATTTTCTTTCCAAGATGGTGACAAAGAATGTGTGTTAAATTATGAATTTTAAATGTCTATATTCGTATTTGCATTTTTTAATTTAATTTCAAGATTTTGATGAGGTTCTTATCGTAAAATGATAAGAATATAAACTAAGACATTCTTAGATATTTTTTAGGTCCTTTATTTCATATTTCCATTGACTTTTATTTCCAGGAGTGAATTGATGACTTCAATTATTTTGGCATTTCTTTGTTTAATCTTAACATTCTGATGAGGTTCCAACTAAGAAATAATTATACAGGAACTTGCATAAGTAAATTCTAGATGAACAAGAGATCTAGAATTCAATATCTAGTTTCAATTTAATTATTATAATCTATCAAAGGTGCACATTAGTTTCAATTAAATTATTTGATTCTATCCAGCTTTTCTGTCCTCAAGTAATGCAAGAGAAAGTATCATGGTGCACATCACAGGTAATATTAGAGAGGGTGGAGAAGCTGGTGCAATTCCAATCCAAGGTTTGATATCTCAAAATATGAAGAGCATGACTTAAGCCATAAAACAGAGGAGAGAAGATAAGAGAAGACGACCGATTCAAGCGACTAGTGCAATCTGAACTTGTCGGATCGCCCTTATCGCTTAGATCGGTCGTGTTAGCAAACTACCGGGAGAGACTTCAAAAAGTGACTTTGTGTAAAGGTTTGACTCATGAGTATAAAAACAATGTGCAATAGCTCATCTCATGCAAGGTTGCTTAAAGGGGATGCTATGTTGAAATGGATAATACGATCGATGCAAGCGATAGGGGCAATCCAAAATTCTCCGATTCCCCATATCGCTTGTATCGGTCGTGTCCTCTTTCTTCTTTACGTTCTTCTCTATCTTCTCCAATTTAAAATTTCCAACAAGAAGGAAGTAAGAAACCCACAATGCAGTCATATTTGTGACACGACCAAATTTAACTCTCAAGAGGTTCCATACAACTGTATATTTCTCAAGGCATATAAATATTGTTAAGGCAAATAAATATGGTTATAATGACCGTCTTCCAGATAAAGATTGGCATAAGTTCATACACTTTGTACATAAATAAATCTTCCAACCTATGTTGGTTTTACAATAGATTTCAATCTTAGACTAAAAAATGATTCAACGCTTTCTATCCTTTTTGGCGCCCTCTTTTCTCTGTTGCTTGTGGCCCTTTTTGGAGCTTTCACCTTGACTCATTTTCTTGGTCCCATGCTTCAATGGTGAGTGAAGAGGGATGCCCTTTGTTAAACGTCGCTTGCCGTCAGAAGCGCGTTTAATCTCTATTCGGGTTCTTGGGAGTGGAAGGGGTCTGCTAGGCAGAGGCCCTGTACTTGATTTTCCCAAAATCAAATCACTCACATAACGGTAGTTCGAACAAATATGCTAATCCAATTCACTAACAGAAAACTCTGGCTCTTCCTTGCCAGACTTACTCACATAACAATTCACTCACAGAGTACCGACTCATACACAGATTAAGACTTATCAGTCATCGGCGCACAAGTAAACATAACCGTATACAGACTCAAGTAATAAACTTAGCAGAACAGTAATTCACACGTAACTTACGATGAATATTATCCTAACTCAATCTTTACCGAACAAGTACTTGATAAACAAACAAGACAGAGATGAGAATAGAATACTCAGAGTTACTCAAACACACAACACAGCAACGTTACAGATCAATCACCTAGACAGACAGTCTGGTGATCCAACTGATCGTCACCGAAAGTGTCTTTTTCATTCATTTATATAAAAAGTTACAACGTCTACGCAATGACCTTTCGGTTCATGCGGAATATGAAAAAGGGCAGACTTTACAATTGCCAATCCGGCGGTCGGCTAACATTGGCATGCACGGTGGACTTGAACCCGCAGGTATACAAAAAAGCTTACGACTCATCTACTATCCCTTCTAAATACATTGTTCTGGCTAATCTAAATGTACGGGCAATTTTCTTCTTAATTGATTCTAACATCTGCTTCAAAATGTTTAGTTCTACCAGATGAGCATCTGTGTGTACTGCACTTAAAGAAATAACCTGGGTCTGTAAAGCTTCTGCTTGTTTCTGTAGAAAAGCTTCCTATAAATAAAACTCATTCGATAATGCCGCATCACGATTGACTTTCATATTTGCTATATGCTTATTCATTCTGGCTAATCTGTCTTTTTGAGCATCCAACTGATTCTCTCTTCTTTCTATCTCCTGATTCTGAAATTGGATTGTTCGATGATAAGCATCACGTTCTTGTCTGATTCCTGTTATTTCTTTTTGTAATTAAGTTTCCATGGTCAATTTGCATTTAAGAATATTATTTACTTCAGATAAATCATCTTGCATCTCTGAAGTTCTTCATTAGTCTTCATAGACAAATCGTGCATCTCTTGGCCTCTTTGTACTACTTCATCGAGTTGTTGTCTAGTTTCTTCTAACAAATTTCCTATTGCTATTCGGGCATCCTCTTTATCTTGAACTATCTGCTTCAACTTGACTAATTCTGCATCTGCAACTCTTAATAACTCATCTTTCTGTCGGACTTCAGCCATTGCCGTATCTCGTTGACTGGTTATTGTTTGCTGTTCTGCAAGTTTGGCTTGGAGCTGGGCAATCTGGTAGTGCAGATGATGATTTTCTGCTTTGACCGCATTGATCTCTTCCTGTAGAGGAGTGATGTCTGCTTCCAGGACATCAACCTTGTGCTGATATTCTTCTCGAATGTTATCAGTCAGTTCCTTCATTTGTACTGGTATTTGCTGTGATAGCTGGATTAGAAATTGTCCCATGGATGCGAGCTCAGAAATCATAGGAATTACAAGAACTGGAAGATGAGGACGGGGTTGAGATGAAGAAGCTGTTAGAAGTTGGTGTGAAGAGGGGGGGAGAGTAATTCGGTGAAGAGGAAGATGAGTCGGGTGCGTCAGGTACAATGGGTGGATTGGGAATAAGAGGTTTGAGTGGAGGTTCAGGTGGAGGAGGGGGTTGCAGAGTGGTAGTGTCGAGTACCTTTTCAGTGAGTTGTTGCGTAGCATCAGCGTTGGCGACTGCAGATTCTACTATCTTAATCATTTCATCAAAAATTTCTTTAACAATGTGTTGATCGTCTTCTTGCTTTTCCGGTTCAGATTGCTGTTGAGATTCCTCGTTAGTAGAACTATCTCCGGAGCTGGCGGTATCATCATGTTCTTGTGCTAATGAATCAGGATGCATGGAAGTTGCTGTATCGTGGAAAGTTGCTGATCTGGGCATAGAACGGGTGACAATCCACTGAATGCCAAGGCAATTCAGCGAAATTTGCCAACCCACGGATGCGCAAGAACTCACCTACATCAGCAGGGAGTCCATCACGAAACGCAACAAAGTTTGTTAACGCTTCCATGGTGCACACACGAATAGCAAGTACAAAAACACGATTGCACAGGGTATACAGATAGCACAGATACACAGAGCATGCAGTCACAATAGCGATTAACAGCGGAAAAAAGAAGATTAAGTAGATAGTCGGTAGCGGGAAGCAATTGAAATTACTAATCATCGCGCGAAGTTGAGATAATAAACTCATAACTTCGGTGTGCATGCATGAGCAGAATCGATAATGCAGGGCGGCTGTTGAGCATAGTTAGGTATCAAAATGAGGATATTTATAGACTTATTTTATTAAGCACGCAAAAAACAAAAAAGAAAATAAATAATACGAAAAAACAAAGAACACGTCAGCGAGAGTCAGATGCTTGATGATACGGCCGCAACTTTGAACCATTCATGACTTTCAGAAGAGGAAATCCGGTCAAAGTAGTCAACCGAAAAGTGGCTGGGCCCACTCGTTCAGTAATCCAGTAGGGACCAAACCATCGTAACTTGAATTTTCCAGCAGAACGATTTGAGTTTGCATTGTAAAAGAGTACAAGTTGCCCCACCGTAAAAACTGGAGTTTTTAAATATCGATCATGTGTACAAGCTTGCCGCAACTGTACTTCTTGAAGAGTCAAAAAACTTTCCCAACGATTCTCATCTAGTTCTCTAAGTGTGTCCAACCAAAATGGCAAGGATTCTTCCGGTAACAACTTCTGAGTGATGGCCACATGTAAACTAGGAATAACAACTTCCATTGGAGCAATTGCTTCCAAGCCATAAGCGAGCTTGAAGGGAGTCAGTCCAGTGGCCACTTTATAGGTAGTCCGGTATGCCCATAATACTGCAGGTAACAACTGATCCCATCTTTCTGGTGATTCTAGAATCAATTTACGAAGCATATTCAACAAGGTTTTGTTTGTACTTTCAGCCAAGCTATTAGCACGAGGATAATAGGGAGAACTAAATTTATGCAGAATTTGCAAAGAGGGCGTGAGCACTTTCATTAAATTGTTAAGAAAATGCGTGCCTTGATATGTTACAAGTTCTAAAGGTAATCCAAATCATGGAAATACATCTTTCATTAGACACTTTGCTACCGAAATATCTGTAGCAAACCGTAAAGCCCAAGCTTCTGCCCATCTGGTTGCATAATCTGTACATGTCAGAATATAACGATTATTACTGAGTATTGCTGGAGGTGTAGTTGGTCCAATAAAGTCAAGACCCTATTTCTGAAAAGGCTCCAATGGTAATACAGGTTGGAGAGAGAAAAAATGCCGTTGCAAAGGCTGTTCAGACCGCTAACAATTATCACACTGTTTGACAAACATAGATACATCCCTGTACATAGTAGGCCACCAAAGTCCACTTTGCAAAATTTTCCGGTGTGTTAAATGTGCTGCAAAATGTCCACCGCAAGGTATTGAATGTGCTAGAGCGATAACTGAGTTTACTTCATGTGGAGGAATACAACGAAGTAAAACTCCAGTGTGATCCATATAGTACAATTCTCCAGCAATCAATCGGAATCTGCAACTGTACACTGCAATTTTCCTATGCATGGCAGGAGAATTCTGAGTAGGAAGATATCCATCAGTAAGAAAAGTCAATAATTGATCGTAGTAGTTAGGTGTCATAGTAGGTTCTGCAAACTCATCATTAGTTTGATCAGTAACATAAATTGCAGGTGTGGTGTCATCAACACCGACCGGAGCTTCACCGGAATCCAACCTGGAAAGGAAATCTGCTAAGGCATGGGCAGTTCCAGGTCGATGAATTACTTCATAATCAAATTCTTGTAACAGTAGAACCCAACGCGCTAACGACCACCTAAATGCTGTTGACGAACTAGATATACCAGTGCAGCATGATCTACATGAAAGATGACTTTTCGGCCTAGTAAATAATGCCGGAATTTCTTAACAGAATATACCAAACCAAAACATTCTCTTTTAGTGAGTGAATAATTCTTTTCAGCAGGAGCAAGTCTTCTACTTGCATAGTAAACAGGCCTAAACCACTTATCAGTTTGTTGCATTAAGACACTTCCAATAGCGATATCTGATGCATCTACAAAAACATGAAATGGTCGTTCCCAATCAGGTGGTTGTGAAATTGGAACCTGTGTTAATAATCCTTTTAGACGATCAAAAGCAATTTGACATTCCTGCGTCCAAGCAAACTGTTTAGGAGTACTAGTGATTAAACAATTGAGGGGTATTGCCAAATGGGCAAGCCACTGTAAATGGCGACCATGCCATCTTACTTGACCCATGAAGCGCATTACTTCCTTTGGCGTAGTAGGCACAGGTGCTTCTAACACAGCTGCAATTTTATCTGGATCGACTTGAATACCTTGTGCAGAGTCAATATGACCAAGTAACTTACCGCAAGAAACCGCAAACACAGATTTGTTTGGGTTCAGGCAGAGTCTGTATTCATGACATTTCTCAAAACAACACCTTAAATGATACAGGTGTTTTACCATCTGACCGAATAAAGAGAAATCATCTAGATAAACTTGCATAAACAAAGTGAGATAAGGTGAGAATATTTCCTGCATACATCGTTGAAAAGTGCTAGGAGCATTGCATAATCCAAACCACATAACTGTACAAGCAAAAACACCCCAATTGGTAATGAATGCTGTTTTTTGTATATCTTGTTCAGCCATTCTAACCTGATTATACCCACTGTATCCATCTAAGAATGAGTACATTTCATGTCCTGCTACTCTGTCAAGCATCGTGTCCAGAAATGGAAGAGGAAACGGATCAGGCACTGTAGCTGCATTCAGTTTCCGATAATCTACACATATTCGCAGTTGCTTATTTTTCTTAGGAACAATAACAATAGGTGAGATCCATTCAGCGTGTTCCACTGGTACGATGAATCCAACTTTTAACAACCTATCAAGCTCTGCCTTTACCTGTGCTGCATAGTTAGGATTCATTCGGTAGCTGGGTTGTTTGATTGGTTTTGCTTCCAGTTTAAGTACAACTGTTGCTCTAGCACAATGGTGAGAACCACGTTAAGAAGCTTCACCTCCTTAATGTCAATCTGAGGGAGAGGTAGGAGTGATATGAAGATCGTGAATGTGAGATGATGTGAGAGTGAAGGTGAGAAGCACAAAGATGCACACACACATACACACACACAATGAAGAGACAAGCAAGACACAATGGAAGGTGGGAAATTAGCTCTATTACTCAAGAACACTCTTACAAGTTCAAAAGAACTCTAATCTCCAACAAGCTAACATGAACCAACCTCAAAAATGAGCTCTCTAGCTCTTTTTATAGTTTCTAGACTAGTTTTGACCGGTTTCACATCTAGTGACCGGCCTAGTTAAAAATTAGGTCCTAGAGGCTATTTGGGAGGGTAAACGATGTCTAAAAATAACGAAATTTGGTACGAGTATTCTACCTAAGCTCCTCAAGCTCGAGGACTCCTCGGCTTGCACAAAATGGAGCTATGGATTACAAAAATGGGGTTTTGTCTATATTACATATGTTACAAGAGTGATGAAAATCACTGTTGGATGTTTGAAGAAGTAATAAAAATATAATTGTTTTGAAAAAATGGTCCGACTGGCTCCCTGCTCTGTCTTTACATGCTTCCGTGGCGTCTGTGCCTCTGACTGCTTCCAACACCCCCCTCCCTCTCGCTTCTGTCGTCCCTGACAGAACCTTGTTGTGAGGTCTGCCGGATGTAATTCTGTAGGAGGTCTTGAGCGAGGGTGTGCTCTGAGACACGAATACCTCGGGCTAGATCAGCCTCGAGTTTCTCCCAGTCGATAGGTTGCGGCTCGTCTGGTGGTGGGAGCTGATAGTGTGTGGAGTACACCATTCGTTCACAGGCGAATAATTGCAATAAGTGTGTCGGCCTGCTTATGAATACTTCTGAATGGTACTCCCAAAAACCGGTGGTGAACATTTCTTCGAATGTTTGCTTGTAACATGCCGGTAGATATTTGATCCTGCAGTGCCAGGCGTAACACACCCGTAGCGATGGCGTTGTGCTCATATCGTAGACTAAATCCAAGTTGCCATGCTCAAAGCCCGGGGTGTTGACATGGGGAGCCTTGATGCGCCGGAAGACTTTAAAGACCATCTGCATCATGTCAAAGATTTTGACAGTCATTTGCGCGGCTATATCATCCATAGGTTTTAATCGAGGGAGCCAGTGGCGGATCGTCGCCATCATGTAGCCTACTGTGGGTAACGCGACTGGTGGCTTGAAGTAGGGGTAGTTCAACCAGTCTTGGCACTGCTTATTGTTCTGTAGCTTTATAGCGAAGGCAGTCCAAGAGCGGCGTCGTGGTACTGGTCCCCAGCACGGATTAAATTTTAAGTGAAGCGGCGCTTTTACCCACGTGCTCATCATCTCTGGATAATTTTGCAGTAAATCTTTGCGCCAGTCTGGTTGAAGAATTTCACCTCTCTGCGCCCTTGGTGGCAAGTCCTCTGGCTCGAATTGAGTTGCATGCGTCGGTTTCATGCCGGTTTCTTTCTCTATGGTTAATTGATATTCTGCCATTAACATAAAGTATGGTTTATACTGAAGCTCATGCCCGGATATGTATCGTCGCGGGGCCATTTGAGCAAAGAATGGTGATTGTAAAATTTTTTCTTCAATTATGGCCATGGCATGTAGCTGTGCCTCTACTCTGGCCGAGTGTGTCGTTCCGAGTTCTTCTACTGTCTTCATCCACGCGGGGGTAGGTAATTCGTAGGTCATCTGGCCTTCGGCCGTGACACGTCCGCCTGGGATGGGTATCGGTTCGTAAGCCTCTTCGAAGGTCTCCTCCACCGGGATAGTGACAGTTTCTTCCTCAGCTGGTAGCTCAGGTGGGGAGTCTGGCCTTGGTGGTGCTTCATAGATGGCAATCCTAGATTCAAGGTTTGTTACCTGGGCCCGGAGTGCGTTGAGTTCCTCTAAAACTTCAGGGGCAGGGTCCACAGGCGCTGGTAATTCCGCTGCTGCTGGTACCTGTTGTGTGGCTGGTTCTCGGAGCTGTAGCAGTTTGTGATCTTCCTTTAACTTTTGATACTCTTCATTCATACGATCATAGTCCTCGAGCAATCTGACATGGTCGTCTAGCAACATCCGCATCGACTCGGATGGGATTGCCTTGAATCTGCTCGGACTTAGTGGCTGTTCTGGATGATCTAAAGCCGCCTCCAGGTTTTCTCTGTTCTGCTCTTGGAGTCTCTGGTTCTCTTCTTTTGCTGCGGCTAAGTGTCTTCTTAATAAACCCATATTTCTAGTAAGCGTTGCATTGCGGACAGTCTGGGCTCTAAGTAGGTTATCTAAATCCGCGGTGGCCTCTTTGCTTTTTTCCTCACTTTCTATTTCTAACTTGTGATAAGCCTCTCGTAACTCTTGGTACCGGCTGTTCAGTGAGGCGTTCTCAATTGACAACAAATTAAGCTGCGTTTGTAAGTCGTTCGTCGTTTTCTGCAGCTGTTGATAGTTAGTGCCGAGTGATGCAAACTCATCTCGGACTTGCGTCATGCATGCGAACATGTGTTGAAATGCTGTGTTGATGGTGGGCGATAGTAGTAGTGAAGTGCTAAATGAGGATGCAGTGATAGTAGATGCAGTGGGAATGGGGAGCGGGGTTGGGACTGTGGATGCAGTGGTGATTGTGGAAAATTGTGAAGTGCCTAAATATGAGGGTGCTGTGAGTGTAGTGGGTGGTGGTGAGGTGGGTGGTGATATGTCCATGCCATTGGACGTGTTTAATGTTGTGACTGCGAAAAGTGGTGTGATTGTGGGTGGTTGCGTAGGTGTGAATACGGGATTTACAAACGTGGAGTAGTTTACAGGGGGGATTGTTGGAATAGTTTGTTGAAACGGGGAAATAGGGGTTAGGGTAGGTTGGGGAGGTGAGACTGGTGAGAAGGTTAGAGGGGTTAGGAAGGGGAATGGGGGTCTTAGAGGTGGGGGAAACGCTGGGAAGGATGAAGGGGTGAAGGGGTTAATATAGGGATGCAGAGGGCTGGGTGTGGGCCTGGTGGTGTGAATGGGTAAGGAAGAGGTTGGGGCTATATTGCTCTGTACAGGTGTGTATGTGGGGAAAGCAGGTGGGTGTGCGGGTGATACAGGATGGGTTGGTGAAGGATGAGGTGAAAGAGGGGTCGAAGGGGTGGAGGTTATTTCGAGGATTGTAGTGGTATGAACAATGGTGGTACGGGGTGGCGAATCTACAAGAATGGTTTCTGCGGTTGCTGAACGTTCGGGGGCGAGGCGTGCCTCCCTGGCTTGTGCTGAAGATTGGGCTCCTGTTGGGACACGAATATACTCCCCGGGTTTTGAGAGTAGTCGCACTCGGCGGGGATCGAACTGTGGTAGTTGCTTTCTTTGTAAAAATCTGAGTGCTTCATGGGAGCCTACTGATTGGACTAACTCTCGGAACCCTCTGATATAGGCGTCTTCGAATCCTCCTGAGATGAGTTCCTGTTCAATTAATGCCTGGCTCTCCTCTTCAGTTAACTTCTTTCGTGCCCAGACTTTCTCCATGGTACGATATAATTTCTTGATGGCCAATGTGTATGCTGCGGCTTCGAAAGTTTCATCTTCATATGTGCTGGTGTCGCCGTGGGTGTCAGTCTGTTGGCCTTGGCCCTCTGTCTGTTCCTCCTGTGAGCCCTGGCTGGCTTCATCGTCGCCTTGATCGTCGTCTGTTTCAGTTCTTTCTTCTTCAGAGCCCGACACAGCTTGTCCCTGTGGCAAGTCGCGCGGCGTAGTCGGGTAGCTGGGACGTTCATATTCCTGGGAGAACAGTGGTGCTTCTGAATACTGAAACTCGTTTGAGAATGCATCAGGCATCTCAAAATCAAATGTCGTATTTATGGGGTCGGTCTCCATATGTGGTATCGGGAAAGAAAACGCTTCCGCACCAATGGTGGTGGGAGCTTCTGCAGTTGTGGTGGGGGGTTCTGTGGTGGTAGCTGCCTGAGGTGCAGCGGTACTAGTGGTGGCCTCCGTAATTACTGGTCTGGACAACCGTATGCGAATAGGTTGTACCGTGGGCTCAGCTTCTGTCTGTGGTCGCTCGGGAGAGGGTTGTGGTGACGGCGACTCTGGCACTTGGAGGCAAGGGATGGTGCCTCGCATGCGCTTACCAGCCCGTGTCCTACTGGGCTTTCTAGCTTTCTTCGCTGTGCTCTTGAATGCCTTCAATTCCTCTCCTGTTAATGCACGCTCGATGGGCAAGTCATAAGCCAAACACATATACACAATTCTTGTGAGGGCACAACATCCGTTAAGCACTTTTTTACGCTCCCATCTGTGCTGTGCCAGGTACATCTGATCTATGATCCAGCTAGCCAGATCAACTGTTTGAGGTCCCGTACATGCCAAATATAATCCGAACCATATTCTTTTGTGTGGCATGGTAAACCTGTCCTGAGCTGGAAAGGCAAAATGTTGCATGCATATTCTTAGTGGCTTTGACAACTCAGGTGTAATGGCCGAAATCTCTTCCCACTTCGTGACATCCCCACGTTTCATCGGTTCTGGAATCAATCTCTCTCGGTCTGTGGGAGTGTGGGTTCCATGAATCTTGATGGCTGCTCTGATTAGGTCCTTAGAGAGATAAAATCTCTTGTAAGGTGGATCATCCACTAGGGTAGGCAAGATGAAGGTTCCTGGGATGTCCTTATTCTCTGATGCCAGTAAGGTAGTGATCAAGTAATAGCACCTATAAAAATCTGGTTTGGGTAGAGGATCACTGAAATATTCTGTGAAACCGGCTCTGGCCCAAACATGAGTTAAATCTTGAGTGTTTTGTAGGGCTTCGAATTCTCTGGAGAAAAACTGGTACTTTCCCCACGTGCGGTCATCAAAAGTCAGAGAGGATTCAAATATAAAGTCTGCGTCCGCGAGGGGTCCTGCCAAGCCCTGAAACCAATGAGAGTTCCTGTGTATCTTTTCGGTGTAGCCCATAGGGGGGTTATCGATAGGCATGGGCCCTGGAAATCCCTGAAATTCCGGCGGTGGAGCAGTAGGGTGGGACTCTGCTCGTAGCACGTTGAGTGGTACTGCTGCTACACTGGGGCCTGCTCCTGATGTTCCTTCGTCAGTTTGCATGGTGGCTGGTGCGCTAGTGAGAAAGATCTGCTACAAAAGATTAACACATTAGCATGGAAATTAATCATGATCCCATTAAAGTGAGACCGCAATCCCTTTCCATAACTGATGCGTAACCCGTGTAGCCAAGTGTTGTGATGTGATGGATGCAATGTTTCTTGCAGCACTAGTGCAGGTCTCTAGACACCTACACGTTTCAGATCAAGCATACATTTCTTGAAGCGATGAGATTACGAGTGATGTGTGATGATGGTGGGTGAATTTTTACAAGGTTTAAAGGTTAGTGATTTAGTACAAGGTTGTAGGTTAGTCGGGGGGTAGTTAGACAACGGGTTAGGGGAAGACGGTTGGACAAGCTTTGGTATCCATCTCCTAAGAGTTTTTGAATGGGTGGTGGGTTTCTGCTGAGGGGTAAAAGGTGGTAACGGGTGTGGTGGTGTCGAGGGGTGAAAAGGTTTGTAAGGATTATGTATTACATGGCTTATGGATTGAGCTATGATACATGGTTTGGGTACCCAAATCCGCGTGGGTGTGGGTCTATGGGTAAGGTACTTCTTGGCGATCCACATTTGTCGGATGTTTGGACCTGTAGAAGAAGGTCGAGGGGATGGTGGATATCGATTCTGTTTCTGTTCTGCCTTTTGCTTGTTGATCTCTGCTTGGTTGGAGTCCTTCGGTGCTTTTTGTCCTTTAGGCACCCATATTTGTCTGGTGCCGCTGCCTTTGGATGGCCTAAACTGCTTTCCTTGTTGTTTCCTCTGATACTGCAATCGGTCTGGGTTCCTTTGTCGTGGTCGACTCTGTTGTTGCTGGGGTTGAGAGGTCAGATGGACACTCTGCTTTGGAAAAGAAGGGAGTTCCAACACTTGCGTGACCTGCCCATCAGGAAGTGATGCCTTTTGTAACGTTAATCTAGGCCAGTCCGCAACAAGCTTGGAAGGATGAGCACCGTAGGGTGTCGTGCTCATTTGGCCGCTGATGCAACCCACCTGACCTCTGATTGTGCCCTTCTGCCCTTGCTGTTGGGTAGCTGTCTCTTCTAGTTTGCAGGAAGTCCCAGGGAAGATCTCCTGTCGTTCTTCTGATTGACTTTCATCCATCGCCAAGCCCGAGTGGGTTGGTGTGGACGTAGCGTGATTGAGCTGATCAAAGATCTTCCTGTCTTCCGTCGCATGCATTTCCTTGGGTCTAGGGTCACAACCGTCAAGCGGAATGCCGTTAGGGAAGTCAAGCGGTATCACTCGCTTCTGCTCTAAGGTTCCAATCTGTAAGGAGCCTTGTCTAAGATTTAGGTCCACTGAGTGATCGTATAGCCAATCTTGGCCAAGGATTAGGGGTTCTATCAGGTCGTCATCATGGCACACTAGTAGCTTCGCTGTCATGGTCACATCCTTAACGAGGATAGGAAGGTCCACCTCGCCCATGCAAGGGGTTTCCATGCCTCCTAGGCCTATGAGGTATGCCTCAATTGGCCGCATTTCTATTCCTGAATCCTTATAGTGGGACCATCTAATCGCACTAGTCGCAGCACCTGAGTCAATCAAAGCCCTGAGTTCTTGGCTATGGTTACCGTGCTCTAGCCTAACTGTAAGGAATGGTCTCCTATCCACTATGCTCGGATGAGTGGTTGACTTTACTTGACACATGGCCATGGGATATCTGGGTGATGTTTCCAGATGGTTATAATGTTCTCTCCCTAGTCCTTGTCTTCTTAGCTTCATGCGCTTAATGCGTTCTATGGCTTCTGCCTGAGCTTCTGCTCGTATTCTATTTTCTTCCTCCTTACGCTTCTTTGCCAACGTGAGTCGTCTTAGCATATCCTCAGTAAGAGGTTCTTGATATAGCCTGACTCTACAGCCACTAATGTAATTAGGCATTACATCTCCTTCTAAGGTGGCTAACTGTACTGCTCCACTAGTCGAGAGTCTGTTAATGATCATAGGTCCATAACCTCGCTTTTCCAACTTCCGTGCATGCTGTTTCAGCGTATACACTAGAACTAAATCTCCTTCTTTTAGGCCTTTATCTTTCACATGTGCATCAAAATATGCTTTCTGTCGCTTCTTCGCTGCGTATATTCCTGCTGCTGCTTTCAGCCTGGTTTCTCCTAATCGTTCCAAGTCCATTATTCTCGCTGATAATTCATGGCCGGTCCACTCATGTTCTTGTGCAACCTTAAGGGTCGGTATCAAGAAGTCCAAGGGAAGCACTGCATTCTGACCAAAAACCATCTGAAAGGGAGTTGCATTGAGTACGGTCTTGTAGGCCACTCGATATGCCCAAACAGCGTGGTGTAGCTGTTTGTCCCAATCTGAACGTTTGTTGTTCACGAGTTTCGTCAGTACGTTACAAAGTATCTTGTTAGTGCTTTCAGCCTGACCATTGGCCTGAGGATGATATGGTGCAGATTTCTTGTGAATCACCATAAAATCCTGTAACAAATATTCAATGACTTGGTTTAGAAAGTGAGTGCCTCGATCGCTCACTAATTCTATAGGCAATCCATATCTTGTAAAGACATTTTCAAATAAGAATTTTGCAGTCGTGTGAGCATCATTCTTTTTTGTGGCTTTTGCCTCTACCCATTTCGTGAGATAATCTGTGGCAACAATAATGTATTCTGCATGTGTACCTTTTGCAGGGGGGTTAATGGGTCCTACAAAGTCTATACCCCACTTAGAAAATGCACGTCCGCCCATCATGGGTTTCAATGGCATTTCATCTCTGCGAGTAGGAAACTGAGTTCTTTGGCACACATCACATCTCTTTACATAGGTATGTGCATCCATGTGAAGAGTGGGCCACCATAATCCTGCAAAGAGGATGGCTTTGATTATCCTATCGGGTCCAAAATGACCTCCTGCAACACCTTGGTGTGCAGTCTCTAGTATTCTCAGATAATCGCTCTCATGAACACATTGTCTTAGATATCCATCTCGCCCTCTTTTGTATAAATTATCGCCAATAAGTGAATAGTCTTGAGCTTCCTGCTCTAGACTGCGTTGTCGAGCTAAGGTCATTCCTTGAGGGAATGTGTTCGTCCTCAAGTAGGTCACTAAAGGTTCACTCCAGTCTGGTGTGAGGGACACATGATATAATGTCGCATGCTCTACTGGTGATCTTTCACAACACACCTGACATTCTTTACACAACTTGTAGACATCTGCTTCCATCGTAGGCCAATATACTCCTAATCTATGCAGAGTCTGTAGTGTTCTATGTTTTGAATGATGTTGCTTTAGTGCACCTATGTGTGCTAACTGCAACCAATTCGCATGTTCTGATTCATCTACACAACAAGCAAGAATCTTTTGATTATCCTGTTTATATATGCTTCCTGCTATTATTTGGTATCTCTGAGATTTGGTAATCTCTCCTTCTTTGATCTCTATCCTAGGATTCTTGGGTCCGTATGTCAGAATAGGGACTAGCGGCTTAGCCCATTCTGGTGCTATCTCAAGGTTGAATAAGTATGCATCTGGTAATTCATCTGCTACTCCTTGAGGAGCTTCTCCTGAGGTTAATCTTGAGAGGTGGTCAGCTCTAAGATGCGTCTTTCCTTTCCTAACTACCACTTCAAAATCATACTCCATGAGTAATAGAAACCAACGTATCAATCGTCCTGTGTTACATGGTTTGTTGACTAAATATAATAGGGCTTGATGATCCGTAAAGAACTTGAACTTGTTTGCCAACAAGTAGTGCCTAAACTTCTTTACCGCGTAGATCATCCCTAATCCTTCTCGTTCCGTCGTGGTGTAATTTCTTTCTGCTGCGTTCAATTGTCTGCTAGCGTAAGCTATGGGGAGATCTATGTTACCTTCACTCGTGGGTTGTGCTAACACACATCCTATGGCATAATTGGATGCATCCACATGTACATGAAATGGCTTACTCCAATCTGGGGTAGTCAATATAGGTGCTGAGCACAAGCGTCGTTTAAGTTCATTGAATGAATTTTCGCATTCATCTGTCCACTCAAAATTGGTCAAAAGAGAGTACAAGGGCTTGGCTATGATTGCATACATGTGTATGAATCTCCTATAATAACCGCAATGGCCCATAAATGCCTGTACCTCTTTCACGTTAGTTGGTCTAGGTAATTCCGCAATTACCTTCACCTTTTCCTCATCCGTGGAGATTCCATTTTTTGACACGATGTGTCCTAGAATTTTGCCTTGTCTGACCATGAAAACGCATTTTTCTGGGTTCAAACAAACCTGATATTCTCGACATTTGTCAAATATTTGTCTTAACTCTGGGATATGTGTCTGTCTTACATTTGAATGAGCACATAAGTCATCGACGTAAACTTCCAAGCTCTTGCGTAAGAATTCCTTAAAAACATGACACATGAGTCGCTGGAAAGTGGCGGGTGCATTTGTCAAGCCAAATGGCATTACACGAAATGCAAATATGCCCCATTCTGTGGCAAAAGCCGTCTTGTGTTGGTCTTCTGGAGCAATGGCTACTTGGTTATAGCCTGAGAATCCATCAAGAAAGCTGTAAACTTCCTTGCCCGCAACTCTTTCCAATAGGTGTTCCGTGATAGGAAGAGGATAACTATCTCTAATCGTGGCGGCATTAACTTTTTTAAGGTTAATACACACACGCAATTTTCCATTCTTCTTGGGCACAACCACAATGGGGGATACCCATTCGGTATGCTCAATTTCATAAATGAATCCTGCTTCTATCAGTCGATCTATCTCCTCTTTAATCTTCGCAGCGTAATTATCATTGTACGTGTAAGGTTTCTGTTTCGTCGGTTTCGCATCTGGAGTCATAGGGATTCTATGAGAACATATATCTGGGTCTACTCCTTTCAAATCTTTGTAACTCCAAGCAAAAACATCTCTATATTCGCGCAATAGGGCAACTAACTCTTCTTCTTCTTCAGTCGTCAAATCGTGCCCTATGTAGGTGCATTTTTCCTCTTCTCCCTCTGTGGCAACTATGACTTTCTTGGTTTTCTCCCGGTTATCATATACTTGTCCATCCTTCTCTTTTCTATTAGGCATTCGTACCATGATTCTTCTATCGTCAATTTCATATTTCTTGAAGTTCTCGGGTACTTCAAATAAAGATTCTTCTTTTTCTGACATTGTTTCTTTCTTCTTTCTCTTCTTGCCTTCACTCTTATCAGTCACTTGAGTGGCTAACCTTACCTCGTTCGTGATTTCCTCGTGACTCTGAGTGTGAGTCTCTACTTCGTAGAAATATTCTTCCTCTGATGCGAATGGAGAGTCCATAATAATTGATTCTAACTCAAAATCGCTTGCGTCCTCAAATGCATCAGTGTCTGGTTCACACTCTTCTAAAATTGCATCGCACATGATTGGCTCTATTGTGAAAACTGAAATGTCATAGCCATCCTCGTCACAGTGGGGTGTCCATTGTTCTTCATTGATGGCTACATCCATGGTTGCTAGTCTTTCCGCCCAACCATGGGGTTCAAACTCCTCGTCTGGGAATACTACAGGTGCGTAGGCTGGATCTTGAAGGGTTCGTGGATGTTGTTCTGCACCTAAGGTCCTGGCTTCTAATCGTTCTTCCTCTTGTTTGGCTACCTTACACATCCATAAATGGGTATCCTCATGCAACCAAGAAGGATCTGATTCTAATGAGTGCACGGATTCCGTCTCTACTGGTGTCTTATGGATGGTGTTCCATTGTATTGGGGGTACATCTCTATGTGAATAGTCTTTAAGATTGACTTTGGTAGTCACTCCTAAATGTTGCAAGTACAAGGAATTAGTTCCCCAATCTTGTACGATTTGCAACTGACGCATGAATGGTCGTCCCAATATCATCTCATACGCATGATTTTTAGCAAAGTCACAAATGGCGAAAGTATGCTCAAATTCTACACCACAAGTGGTGAGAGATATGCCTTCTAGTAAGCCTAATGGTTTTTCTATGTGTCCATCAGCCATTTGCAGCTTCATCCTAGTGGGTCTGAGTGCTGGCTTACCCCAACGTTTCCATAAGGCGGTAGTAGCGATAGCTACTCCGGCTCCTGAATCTAAGATGGCTTTCGTGGTGTAGCCCTGATGGGTTATTGGAAGATATGTGTTACCTTCCTCTCCTTCGCTTACGTCTCCAATCTTTTCCACGGGTATCTCTGGTACCTTCTTATGTGATCCTATCTGAGAGGGTGTGGTAGCTAGCTCAGGGAATTGGTTTGCTACGTGCTTCCACAATTCTGGTTTTACCTTTAACAGTTCCTCCAGAGTGAGATTACATTGTACTTTGGTATTCTTGATCACTTCCGTATTTCTAGGGATCACTGATTCTTCATTCCTCACTATTATCGTGGGTGCTCTCATACTAATAGACTTAGCTTCCCAAGGTCCTGTGAACTGAGGTAATTCTTGTAAAGAATTAGACGCAAATCCTGTGGGTTCACTCAGTTGTTCCACCTCTACATCACCATATATAGAGGGGATGTCTTGGGGAAATTGTTCCTGCAAGTCGTCTATTTCTTGAATAGGAGGATGAGTTCCTTGTTCTTTTCTCCATTTCTCTTCTTGGATTTCTCTCAAAAATTCATGTGAGTACTTATGTATGGAGGATAGGTTATCTTGACTCTCTGTATTGGGTACTTGAGACAGGGATGGTGCATTCCTTTCCTGTGTCTCTGGGACAATAGGGTTCCTAGACTGATCCTTTTTCTCTTTGCTTTCAATCAAATATTCTAGCCTCTCCATTAGTCCTTGAAAGTGTAATTCCGGTTTTGCCATGTTATTCCAATTAAGATATCTAGAGGCTTCGAACAAAGCTTGTGCTAGTTCTACCATTTTCATGCAAAGTTTAGTTCTCTCAATTTCTAGATCAGCTCGAGGGTAGTTTTTACTCATTTCCGTTACTTGGGGTCCCTCTTTTAATCTAGCCTGATATGCACGAAACATCATGTCTAGATCTTCCGGTATGGGTTCCGCTAAGACTGATCCTGATTTCTGAGCTGGGATTTCTTGGTTTGATTCTTGTGAAGCTAATTCTTGTATTTTGGCTCTAGATTCTCTTAAACTTCCTTCCAACTCACTTATCTTTTTACTCCATTTTCTCTTCATCCTTTCTCTAGAATCTTTCCAAGATTTCGTCTTTTTGCTACTCGATTCCGCAACTTCACTAGTTTCGGCTATTTTCTCATGATTAAGCTGTTGGTTTTGTAAGAGTGTCTGGGCTCTGGTTATAGCTTGGATAGGCACGTATGTAGGGTTGGATCCATCTACGTTGTTTACAATACCTATCACGTTGATCGATGTCACATTTGATGTGTTAACTGGGTTCTTAGGACAATCTTTGATTATGTGTTCTTTGCCACAATCGGCGCAAAAGCCTTGGATGCTATAGTACTGCGATTGCCTTACTATTGGGGGATGTGGACAATCCTTAATGAAATGATCTCCTTGGCACCTAAAGCATGGTCCTCTAGGGCCCTGTGGTCTCTGTAGTCTCAATTGGGGCCGTGGGTTTGGGTTTGCGTACATCACATTAGTATAGTCTGGCTCCCAACTAGGTTCCATTGGTGGGCTATCATAATGATATGTCTCCACATGCTCTGGTGACTCCGTGTAATAAGCTGGTGGACTAGTTACATGGGTAGAGTCAAAACTGTTTGAGTTCGGGTCACTTTCGGTGATCAGGGGTGAAGAAGGCACTAAGGCCCTACTTAGGTTCTCTTCTGCAGCCGCATATTTGACTGAGATGACATTCGCTGGTGGGGGTGGCTGCTGAGCTAAGACGGGTTGAGGTCTTTGTTGAGTCTGGTATGGGTAGTTCTGAGGAGGCCTATAGTAATAAGGCTGAGCATTGTATTGGCCTTGATACCTACCTGGCTGCTGGTATGTTTGTGGGTAGTTCTGTCTCACGGTTTGTTTGTTGTATGGGCAGTCCTGAGCCGTATGATTCGTGTATCTTCTCTCAATTGTGCAATATTGGCCACTAGGGTTGGCGTGAGGTTGAGGTGCATTGGGGCACATGTTTGCCAAATGACTTCCACCACAAGTGTAACAACGTACGTTTGTAGGTAGCTTGGGCACCTGTTTACTAGAAACTCCTAGTTTTTGGGCCACTTTTTCTGCTAGATCCTCTATCGAATTAGACAATTTTGTGGATGCTAGAGAAGAACAATCTGAGTCCTTATAGACCTTTGAGAGTTCTAATTCATCTCCTAAGTTGTCCTCAATGTCTATACATATTCTTACACACTCCTCTAGCGTTCTGGGTTCTTTTAGGTACACATAAGAGCGTAGCTTAGCGCTCAACAAGCCATCTAGGAACAGTGATACTTGTTTGGCTTGTGAGGGTAGCTCTTGCATTGGACATCGTTCGACATATTGTCTGAATCTACGACCTGCCAGTCTAACTGTTTCCTGAGGGGTTTGCTTAAAACTATGAATCAACGAAGACGTGTCATGTCTAACCCCACTTTTAGAGAATTCAGTGATGAATGACTCTAAAAAGTGATGGATGTCTCTAAATTGCCTTTGTTGCAGAGGTTGGAACCAAGTTAAAGCGGTATTCTTTAACGTTAGTCCAAATGCATTGTACTGCGTGAACATGTCTTCTACTTGTTCTGCTCTTAGTACTTGCTTGAATTCTGCGACATGGTCATAGGGATCTCCTGTCCCATCAAAGTAATTCTTCCTGGATTTTACTAATTGAGTGGGTCTCAAAACTCTTGCGTGTTCACGTGGTCTAGGTAGAGGAAAATCATCTCTACCACCTGGTATTCCATGTTCTCTTTGTCTATCCGTCCTATTAGTGTTCGTGGTTGTTCTATCTCTCCCTATGGGGTGAGTGAAGCTTACCTCCGGTCTCTCGTGATTTCCTTCTCTTTGATTTCCATGGGCTGAGGATGTTCCTGCCCCTTGTTGACTTGTATTCATGTTTGTTCTAAGTGGAGGGAATATCAATTCACCTCTCCAAGTGTAGGTGTTTTTAGCGCGCTCAGGCACCACAAAGACTCTTTCTGAAGCCTCATCCAGGTATACCACCTTTCCAGGTGTATCTGGGTCCTTGAATTCATAGATTGTAATGATGCCTACCTCACTGGGGTTTTCCTTTCTGTACCTCCAAAAGGCTTCATCTGTCTCTTTATTTATGAACAACTCGGTGCTCCTGTTATCTTGAGGGATCCATTCTGGGATGAGTACTCTCGTTAATACGGATTTCCCTCTAGGTGTCCTAGGTTCTTCTAACGGTTCTTTTCCTTGAAATTTCCCTTCTGTCTCTAATTGGATTGTGCCAAACTCATTAGTATCGTTTGGTTGCGTACTTAGGATGTACATGGTTCCTTCTTTGTCTATGTAAGCGTCTCTCTCAAATTTCACCACTGGTCTTTCCAATCCAATGGGTTGATCAGGGTTGTGCAGTTGCACCACTTGCCTCTGCAAACCATCCTCATAGATGCGAGCACCTAATCGGTTGGTTCGGAGAAACTCTAACTGCGTTCTATAGGGTCCTTCAGGTTTTTCTAAGTATGCTACATGAGATCCTCCTGCTGGTCTGTCTGTGCTAAATGCCATTTCTGATTCACTTGATTCTGAGCTCAACTCGTAGGGATAACTACTATTCAATTGTTGAGCCCAAGATCGAGCTGTGGTTCTTACACTAGCCTCTGATGATCTAAGGCTTCTTCTGTCCGACTTACCTATATGTTTGCCCGATCTAAGGTTCATTAATTTTCTTCCTTGCACGCTCAATTACACACTTAGATCGTCAATGATTCTATGTGATCAATTCTTGGTTCCTTTTAATTTCTCTTTGGATTCTTGTCTTAATACATGCGTCAGGAATTCGACTTTCGTGGTGATTTTAAGTTTTCGTTCCGTCAGACTTATGTTCTTTTCTTTAGGTTTTCGCGTCACACACACCTTTACTTTAAGTCTTAGACTTGAAATAATTAAGTATCTTAAACTTGAGGCGTTCCTATCGTCGTTAATCCACAACTACCGTTTAGCCTAAGCTAAAAATTGACTGAGGGGGTTGAGTAATCTTCCAACCTCGAGTCGGCTTTTCTGGTTGCTCTGATGTCCTGTTGCCCAAGAAGCCGTGCTTCCCAAGCTCTGCTGTCTCCACTGCCTTGCTTGCTTGCCTTGGATTGCCCTTGCTAGACCTGGAAAATTCCAACGTTAGACCAATTCACAAGATGATTAAACACTTGAGCACATACATCTTTTAAATCCCTTCCCTTTTTGCCCAAATTTCCAATGTGTGCCCCCTGGCTTTCTAGTCCCAAACTAGGTGAACCTCAAAATAGCTTATCCAAAAATAGATGTATTCTTTATGAAAAAAACAGTTGAGGTCACGTAGTACTCGTCACGAGCTTTCTAACGAGCTATTAAGCTCAAAAAACGGACTTCGGATGAAAAAGTTATGAGCATTCAGGCCCTGGGGGGTAAAAACTGACAATCCAATTTTCCTCCAAATATGAGCTAAGGGGTCTCCTATGAGTCTAATGGTCCAAAAATTTTTCAAAAATACCCTCAAATTTGGTCAAAAATTGAAGTCCAAAATTTGCGATGGGGGTGGGCAATCGCGATGGTCTGGGACCGTCGCGATGGTCCGAGCGAACCGTCGCGATGGCGTGAAATTTGGACAATCGCGATGGTCCGGGGTCAAATGAACCGTCGCGATGGTCCAAGTGGACCGTCGCGATGGCTCAAGTGAACCGTCGCGATGGTCCGAAAAAGCGAACCGTCGCGATGGTCCGGCCGAGCCGTCGCGATGGCGTGAGCCTATCGCGATGGTGTGACACAATCGCGATGGTCCGAGCCAATCGCGATGGTCCACCAAATGACGAATTTTCAAAATGCAAATTTGGTTCCGTGTATGCGCAAGGGTCGCCTATCGAGTGGTGTGGTCGCCTACCTCAAAAACCGACAAGTGCAGACCATCGCGATGGTCCGCCACACTCGGAAATCTCTGACAGAAAACACATTTTTTACCTTTTGGGTGCTTTCCTGATGCTCTGAAGCTCTGTACCTGCAAGAAAACTCAAGAAAACACAAGTGCATACAAGCGCAAAAACTCTCTCTCGCTCTCTCGCACGCACAAATGAGGGGAAATGAGGTGGATGGGTGGATATGGTGAATTTTCTGATTTTTTTGGAAATGGAGATGATGATGCGATGATGAAGATGGAGTGTGGAAGAGGTGAAAAACACTAAAAACTAAGTAAAAACAACAACAAAAACTGAAATTTTTTTACCTTCCAACGCCACTTCTTGCTATACTCTTACCATCACACATTCGTCCTAGACTCGATCCCCGGCAACGGCGCCAAATTTGGTGTTGCTCTAGCACAATGGTGAGAACCACGTTAAGAAGCTTCACCTCCTTAATGTCAATCCGAGGGAGAGGTAGGAGTGATATGAAGATCGTGAATGTGAGATGATGTGAGAGTGAAGGTGAGAAGCACAAAGATGCACACACACATACACACACACAATGAAGAGACAAGCAAGACACAATGGAAGGTGGGAAATTAGCTCTATTACTCAAGAACACTCTTACAAGTTCAAAAGAACTCTAATCTCCAACAAGCTAACATGAACCAACCTCAAAAATGAGCTCTCTAGCTCTTTTTATAGTTTCTAGACTAGTTTTGACCGGTTTCACATCTAGTGACCGGCCTAGTTAAAAATTAGGTCCTAGAGGCTATTTGGGAGGGTAAACGATGTCTAAAAATAACGAAATTTGGTACGAGTATTCTACCTAAGCTCCTCAAGCTCGAGGACTCCTCGGCTTGCACAAAATGGAGCTATGGATTACAAAAATGGGGTTTTGTCTATATTACATATGTTACAAGAGTGATGAAAATCACTGTTGGATGTTTGAAGAAGTAATAAAAATATAATTGTTTTGAAAAAATGGTCCGACTGGCTCCCTGCTCTGTCTTTACATGCTTTCGTGGCGTCTGTGCCTCTGACTGCTTCCAACAACAACCCTATGCTAATAGATGCGTGGGTCCAAACCTTTCATGTCACGGTAATCCCATGCAAAAACATCAGAGAATTCACGGAGAAGCTGAATCAAATATGTTTGAAACACTGCAGGCAATCCTTCCTTTATTTTGACAGGTCGCTGATTAGCTTCATCGCCCATATTATAGGTGATTAACTGATCTTCAGGAACATAGGATTGACGAGGTTTTCTTGAATCATCAACTGTCTGTAAAAATTGCCGTATATCAGCTTCATCCTTAGCAACATTATTTTCTGTCTGTATTTCTTTGGTCACAGGCATCACCGTACAAATTGCCGGATTCCAATTATCTACAACAGATTGTAAGTCAACGGTCCCTAGAGAGATCAAATCAGTGTTATTCTTCAAGAATTCTTCTTCTTCATCATTGCACAAACCATGTAACATGTGAACTGGTTCTGCTACATAAGGTCTAGCGTGTAATTCACAAGGCTGAATAGCATCTAATTTGACAACATATTTACAGTTATTGTCCTTAAAAGTAAGTTCTTGTGCACACCAATCCTGTATGACCTTAGCTTGTTTCAACCAAGGACGGCCGAAAAGAAGATTATAATCAAGACTAGACTCCGGTAGTTCTAAAACTACGAAAGTCATTTTGAAAGTTGTACCCTGCAAAGTGATTGGGACATTCCTTACAAGTCCTACTAGGTGGACTCTGGATTGATCAGCCATTCTAACAAAAAACTGGACAGGCTCAATTTCGGTCCATCCGAACTTTTTACAAAGTGCTACAGTAGCTATGTTGACACCGGAACCACCATCAATTAATACTTGTGTAATCTTGTGATTTTTGTACCATACCGTAATTAAAGGAACTGAATGATCAACCGTAGAGTCAGTTTCCGGTTGAACTGTCGCTGTTGCTGGAATGCAAGAAGACATAGGACTGAACTGTTGCTGAAATTGTTGCCAAACTCCTGGTACTAATGCAAGTAATTGTCCAAGAGGAAGAGTAATGGATGCCTTAGATAAAATTTCCCATGCTTGATCTGCTTGATTTGTATTTTTCACCGATGCTGAGGACGATGCGTCGGTTACTGGAATTGACTCTTGCTCCTGTGTAGTTTCCTTTGGCAGCGGAACTTGTGTCACCGGAATGGGATCTGGGAACATTGTAGGTTCTGTGGTGGTCCACTGACTAGCTTTGTCATACATTCTTTGTTGTTCTCGGATGCCTGGTTCAAATACTTCAGTTATGGTTCAATGGCTTACCGGATCTGGTTTGAACTACTGCGGCTTGTGTTTCTATTGGTGTGATATGAACCATATTTGTCATTGGATTCTGACATTCTTTCTTCCTCTGGTCATATTCTGCTGCATCTTTACAAAATCTTCTAATGTGACCAAATTCACCACAGAAATGACAGCGAGGAGGTGGCAAATTAGTACCTTCTTGTGATGGTCCTGCCTGCCAGCAGTTTGCATTGTAGTTATTATTTCTCTGTCTTCTGTAATTTCTGTACCCTTGCTGCTGGTTGTTTCTCATCTGAGGAGGTACATAGTGAGTGGCAGGCTGCCTTGGTTCCTGTATAATTGCATTTACTGTTGCTGTTCCCTGCACTTTGGCGTTGTATGCACAATTTTCGGTGGAATGTCCGGTGGTATTGCAGATAGCGCAAAACAACTGATTAAGGGCACAAGTGGCACTGGTATGCCCTGAATTCTTACACGTGGTGCAGTACATCTGTCTAGCTAGATCTTCTACAACATTTTTATTAGCTTTCAACCATCTAGGTCTTCGGTAAATCCTCCAACCTTATTTTCAAGCTGTAAAGCCATTGCAATAACCGCATCTAATGTCATAGCTCCCACACAACATATGATCATAATCTGTCTGAGCTGCGGAGTCAAACCATTAATAAACCATTGAGTGATGACATCATCCGGCAGGTTAGCATGAGCCGGTGGTAACTGTCTTAGATGTGTTCTAAACAAGGTAGCATATTCCTGCACAGTTTGGTGCAGTTTCTGTTTGTTGTTCTGTAAATAATAAAAAATTTCAGCCCGATTCTTCTTTAATCGGAATCTCTGTAGAAATGCATCTCTTACTGCCTCATAGGTAACAAAATGATTACAATCATACTCAGTAAGCCATCTTGCTGCTTCATTAACTAATGTCGATTGAAATACGATGGCCTTGTATGCTGGATCTGGTGGATGATTTAGTACTGCATAACTAATCTCAAAAGTACATACGTGGGCATCAAGATCATCACCTGGAAATCCACTGAACTTGGTGTATGGTACTCCTATTGGAACCGGCCGAATTGGAAGCGGATGTTGTTGTTGTTGTTGTTGCCCACTCATGGTGCTGGCTATTGTGTTGTTACTATCTTCTGAGTCCCGAGACTGAATATCTGAACCGTCGAAATCTGTATCGTTAGCCTGTGCACTCTCCGGCTTGATAATATTGTTCAGTATCTATTGGATTTCAGCTTCGAATAAGCTACCTTCCTCCTTGATATCAAATGTAGGAAAGCTTACTCCAAATAGCGGTGTCCGGAATGGAGATTCACTAGGAAATAGTAAACTGTCACCGGGGAGTTGTGAACTCTCGGTAACTGGTACCGAAATATCACCGAAATTTGTCGTATTTTCACCAAAACAAGGTACCGTTTCACCTTCACTGATTTCGTTGGCCAACACACTTTTATCCTCATACAAATTCAAATTTTGACTAGATGGTGTTAATTTAACTGCATACTTCGTCTTGGTAGACTCTGGAGTTACTATATCTTCAACAGATTGTGCCAAAATCGCACCAAAATCGCACCAAAATCTGCCAAAAATGTAGTACGTTCCATCGGAATGCTACCAGAATCACTACTAACGTTCTTCAATCCCTTGACAACTGGGTTAAACTTATCTGCGCTTCTACCTCTTGGAGGCGTCCGTAGCAAATTAGGTATCGCCCAAGACTGTTGGTTTCTTCTATACTTCGGGTATGACTCACCGGAACGAGTAATCGGCATATATCCCGTTTGCAATACTTTGCGTACTAGTCTTCCTTACTGTCGATTCACAATCTATAACCACTTTCACAATCAATCAATGAACACTTGTAATGCTACTTTTCCACAACTATATTGCATCATTCTGGTGCCACTATTCCCACAGATAAATGGCAACAATCTTAATGCCACTTCCCATAGACGGCACCAGTGTTAAACCTCGCTTGCCATCAGAAGTGCGTTTAAGCTCTATTCCGGTTCTTGGGAGTGGAAGGGGTCTGCTAGGCAGAGGCCATGTACTTGATTTTCCCAAAATCAACTCACTCACATAACGGTAGTTCGAACAAATATGCTAATCCAATTCACTAACAGAAAACTTTGGCTCTTCCTTGCCAGACTTACTCACATAACAATTCACTCACAGAGTACCGACTCATACACAGATTAAGACTTATCAGTCATCGGCGCACAAGTAAACATAACCGTATACAGACTCAAGTAATAAACTTAGTAGAACAGTAATTCACACGTAACTTACGGTGAATATTATCCTAACTCAATCTTTACCGAACAAGTACTTGATAAACAAACAAGACAAAGACGAGAACAGAATACTCAGAGTTACTCAAACACACACCACAACAACGTTATAGATCAATCACCCAGACAGACAGTCTGGTGATCCAACTGATCATCACCGAAAGTGTCCTTTTCATTGATTTATATAAAAAGTTACAACGTCTATGCAATGACCTTTCAGTTCATGCGGAATATGAAAAAGGGCAGACTTTACAATTGCCAATCCAGTGGCCGGCTAACACCTTTCTTTTTTTCTTCAAACCTTTTTTTTATCAGGTGGAGGGGGTGGAGCTGAGTGTGGATCATTCGGGCAGATTGCATGTTTCATAATGCCATTTATTGCTCTCTCTTTGATCAAGATGATCCATGCATCTAGATAATCTGATAAATTTAATTGAGGACTGTAAAACCTTCTTTCCAAGAATCTTACAACATTTGCAATCACTCTCCAGCCACATGATGTTGCGTCTTTCTGCAATGGCACATGAATTTGTATGTATCCAAATTGCTTTTGTTCATTCAATTTAGCAATTCCAGGGAAATTCTTATCAATATGCATCTTGAGAAGCTTTGTAACATTGCATTGTAAAGTGAAAATCAGAATGGATGGCATGGCTCTTAAACAGAAAACAAAATGTATAGCAACTTACACTTTGCGATTCCCATGTTGTGATTTAAGAGAATTGAGGAAAAGAGCTTGATATGCATTGAAGTCAACAATAATAAGACTCCAATGGCTCCTGTCAATGAGTTGCATGTAAATATACTTTCTTAAATGAAACAAATATCTTTCCAAAATGAAGATGACTACTTACTTTTCAATATATGGGTAGATAACACATTCTACCTCTTCTGTAAAATCCTATAGAAATGACTTGGCATCTCCATGTTTATGCAAAAAACACTGTGTCATGAGAGGATCTATGATAAATACTTTTCTTTGAACCGCTTCCTCACATCGTTGAAGAAGAACCCTACAAATCAAGTAATAAAAATTAAGTTAATGGGCATTTTGGTCCTGATCCTTAGGGTACAACTTCCTTGCTGTTTTTTTGGTCTTATCGATATTCTGCACAAAATGAGAGTCTTTAGGCAAGGAAGTGGAAAGGAAAGCCAACTTACTCTCAAAAACTTTGATCAAGGACTCTTTTGACTATCAGAGACACAACCGATCCAAGTCATAAGAGTCATCCGAAAATGCCCGGATGTCCCTTATCGCTTGCATCGGTCGTGCTTCTAATCGTGAAGAAATATCAGTGAATACCATTTCCCTTGGAATGCATTATAGCTAACTCTCAACCAAATGATACGTTTCTTCAAAGATTTGATCAATGATGCCATTTAAAAAGCATGACCGATCCATGCAATTAGAAACATCCAGAAATCCCCGGATGTCCCTTATCGCTTGCATCGGTCGTCCTTGAATTCATCATGAAATATCAATCAATATTAGTTCGAATATAGCTTACAATGCATAATACTCAAGCATCACTAAAAACATAATTTGCAAGCTATGATCAAGGACTCGATGCCATTTAAGAAACATGACCGATCCAAGCGATTAGGGTTATCCACAAATTCGGGATGTACCTTGATCGCTTGGATCGGTCGTGTCCATATTACCTAACCTAGAGAGCGTTCTCTATAGAAATTGTGAAGAAGCAGCTTAAAAACTTGGTGGCGATGGAACCTCGACGCTTGGAAACTGTTGAAAAAAAAATGAGAGAAATGAATAGGAAAGCTTAAATAGGTCTCAGAACTGAGTTGACTGTTGGTGCCACATGGCATGCCATGATTGGTCCACATCATATAGGCATTGTGAATTCCAACATTCTTTGCCACGTGGCATGATTTGATTGGGCCACATCATCTATTCGTTGGGATTCCCAACATACCTTTGCCATGTGGCACTCACTGATTGGTCCACATCATTCGATTGTTACTTCCTCCCTACTCTCCTATAAATAGCAACTTCCTTCCTAAATTCAAATTTTGAACCTTCAGAGAATTTGTCTCATTTCCATGCATATTTTTCTTTCATCCCCGATACGACTGATACAAGCGATTTTCCCCGTTTGACCTGTGTTGACTCACTTTACTCGCTTGCATCGGTTGTGTTCTCCTCTAGGACATACAAGAGAAGCTGCAGCTAAGATGGAGGGAATGAATGAGATCCTTAGTGTCTCTCCATCAGAGAAACTACTTGATTTCATGGTTCAAGAGGGTTTAACTGTAGATTACTTTCCTGATGCAATGACGATATTCAACCCCAAGATTGATTTTGAAAAACTCCTAGAGAAATAAAAAAGTTTTCTTAAGGATGAGTGGGAGAACTTCTTGGTGTTGATCAATGGAAAGATTCTTTCTATTTCTTAGAAAGCCTATGTCCATCCTCACATCTTTGGAAGGATCCAATAGATAGGGCAAAAATCACAAGAAAATGCAAAAGGATATCCCCTTTGCCAGGGAAGCTAGATTTATGCCCAGAGCATGAAAAGGACTGCTGCTTGCTCCCTTTAAACATTGCTTTCTCCATATGGCTTGATCATATCTCAGTTGAAAAGGAGGAAAGTGTTCATGTTGAAGATGAGCCTTTCTTAGAGCTGATACTTGAGGGAAGCTCAGAAACTATGAATGGTGTCATGGAGGTTGTTGAGGAGATCAATCTCCAAGTAGAAGAAGAGCAGGTCAAAGGTTTTGATGTGGCCACTTTTAAAGCAGAGATTGCAATAAGGGACCCAACTGAAGAAGTTCAAGTGTCTGAGAAGTCCCTACTTCTCCCGAATCTACCATTTTACTTTATCTCGGAAAAGGAGTTTATCCCTCTATTTCACATTCAGGAAATTTTCAATCTTAGGGAGGACTACTACCTTGCAGCTATAACTGAGTCAGAAGAAGTTGCAAGGAGATTCATCAATGACAAAGGAGAAAGAAAAGAAGAATTTTTGCGTCTTGATTTGGATTTGTCTAATGAAGAATTCAAAGATTCATCACAAGCTCTTTCAAAATGCTTTGAGAAAGCTATCTCAGAGAAGCCAACACTTGCTGATGAAGAGTTTGATGAGCATCAGAAGCAACTTGGAATATACTCGTTTGGGTGCGGCTATTCATTCTTGGATGTTGCTGAGGACAAAGGAACAATATGTATTGACTCAAAAGAGCTCATTGAGGAGGAAGATGAGGTCAAGGTATGTTGTTTAATATATTCTCATGAATTTTAGGGTTAGGAAATGAGATGTGACTGATGCAACATCTTTAGCTTGTATCAGTTTTGTCCAAGATCTTTGTATATAAAGTGAGAAATTGACCATTTTCTCCAAGATCTCCATTTAAAGTGTGAGAAATCGATCACGACCGATGCAAGCGATAAGGCCCATCAGATATTTTCTGTTGGGCCTTAAAGCTTGCATCGGTCATGTTTTGGACTTGAGGAGGAAGATGACATCAAGGTATATAGTTAAATATATTCTCAAGAATTTATGCTTAGGAAATGAGATGCGACCGATGCAACATCTTTAGCTTGTATCGGTTTTGTCCAAGATCTCCATTTGAAGTGTGAGAAATCGATCACGACCGATGCAAGCGATAAGGCCCATCGGATATTTTCCGTTGGGCCTTATCGCTTGTATCGGTCATGTCTAGGAGTTGCATGCAGCATTGATAATAGACATCTGGCTATGTAAGAATTCACCTTCTTTAGCAAATATAACATGTTTCTAGGTAGTTTGCAAAGAGATATTGATAACGACTGATGCAAGCAATAACGACCATCTGAATTTCTCTGAAGACCCTAATCGCTTGCATCAATTGGGTCTCTTGCTTTTTGTCTGTTTGTTTCAAGTTACTTTTCATGTCTCCTTAAGTGTGCTTGCACTTCATCTGACCTTGTCTTTCATTTTTACCACAATTAACTATATTGGATGAAGACAACTACCTTGGCAGGGGCAAGGGAACAAGAACAAGAAGAGAAAGGAAAAGCAAAGGTGGATATTCATTCAATTATCCACTATCTTCCAAACTTGAACCCATACACTTTTTGTGTTATTCACAAGCACTATAGTGAGGAGCCAGACTTTGCATTGTTCTCCTAGAGGACTCTATCCAAATACATGGGTTTTACTCCAATACCCTTTAATGCTTTCAAAGTTTTGCTGCTTGAAAGAGAAGCTGCATTCAGAATTTTTGGATATGCCCCAAGACTCAATGCTTCAAGGGCAGGGTACTTTCTTTGTTATTCAAGCTATGCAATGGATGCAGAGGTGTTAGATTTAAAAAGCATTGCTGGATACAGGAGAAAAGAGTTCCTCAGATATAGAGGTGATTTGCTAGCGCCAAGATCTTTAAAGAGACTCAAGGAATGACTTCATTTTTTCAAATTCTATTACTCATCAAATGTACATATACAGAAATTGCCCAATGTGATATAAGACATTGCAAATTTTTTTGGTGTAACTGATCCATGTCCTAATATTAATTGTTATTGATCCATGATCTGTTCTATGGTCAAAGTCATCTGATGGTAATAGACATATTTCTTTTCAAAGCTTAATACATCATGAAATGTACATACATGACATCTTTATTTCTCAACGAAATAAAAGACATTGCAAATATTAAAGCTCTATTTGAAATGTAGTCTTTTTCATTTTGTGATATTGATACATGATGATTTTGTCTAGTGATAGTCATATTCTTCTGATTATATTTGGCATGAGGTCCTTTGTAATTGTCTTCTAAAGAACCAATCGAAAAGCTCTCTGAAGGCATTGCTCTTTGTTACTCCTCCTCCTTTCCTTGTGCACCTAAAGAAGCTTGTCGTTGCTTGATAATGAGAGTTTTCCATGCCTTGGGTGTTCCATATGGCAAGTGGTTCTTTTTCTGCAAAGAATGCACCATGCACAAGAAGAATATGCTAGAAGAGCAGAAGAATCTCATCATATCTTTATTTCAGTTAAAAATAAATAAATTGAATAAAATATCTTTGGAACTCACCAAGTAGTATGTTATGTCTTTGGCATCCCATGCCTCTATGATGGTTTCTATAAGCTCTGTGGTCGCCTTTCTGAAATCTGTCACATAACTTTTTGATGTTACCTGCTGCCTCATGATCTTAAAAAAATTATCTAGTTTGACCCACACCTCCATTCTCTTTTTTGCTATTTTTGGTTTGCTTTTTACATTATTCGTGACCTCACAAAATGTTTTCCAACAATTTCACATGGCATTTAGTTGCTTGTCATCATGGTTGCTGAAGAACCTCCTTGCTTTTGCACCTCCCATTGAGACATCCTCTAGTACATCACGTGTATTTTGTGAAAGCTTTGGATCTTTTCTTAGATGAACATCACCACCATGAATTCCCATTTCTGAAAGAAGACATTCACATTTTTTTATGCACTCATCTACAAGAGTTGTAGGCTTGATAGAATATGCATACTCCAAGTGAAGACGGACCAACTTGTCAATGATTCTTAACTCTGCATGTAGTGTATATATGTGTACATTTGTGAATGCTATTGGAAGTATGGGATCCCAAATCATTGAAGAAGATGGGTAGTTATCAACAATAACATTTTGTCTGGAAGGAGCCTCTTCAGCCTCAACTCTAGCAATCCATCCATTTGTGCCTGGTCTTTGCATGCAGTACAAGCAAGGGTACTTAGAATTTGCTCCCCCACTTATACCAAATATGCATTTGAGTGTTGGATAACATTTGGAATGTTTGTCTATGAGAATAACCATTTTAAGTGTTTTATGGCTCTCAAATGGAACTTGTGCACAACCAACCCACCATAACTCCATTTCTGATTGTACTTTGAGAGATGGAGTATCCAATTTCCCAAGGCTATAGTCCAAAGCTTTGTTCATCAATGCAATACTTATTCTCTCCATCTTTTGATGTTTTTTAAGCTCAGCTTCATCAAGTTTGATTACAAATTTCAACTGACCAGAACATTCATGTTCTTTTATATTATAGAGCTGAACCATGTATGTTTGAAGTTTTATAATATCTATCCATATGTTGTTAAATGCACTGTAAGTGAAATGTAACTTTTGTTTTCCTAGTAAGGTATGTTACCATGAATATGTTTATATTCACCAAATACTGATGTGATCTTTTTATTCAAGCAAAGCCGAAACTTTCCTATATGATGGGGTCTAGGCAATCCAAAACTTTTAACTTTGTTAACTTTTAAAAATTCAAACCAAACTTTTGCGATTGCTCTATAACCTTTCCTACTCACTCCGATGCTATCACAAATCTTCTGAATTTGAGATGGTTCTAGTAACAGATTCATTTCTGTCATGAGTTTTTGGAAAACAAAGCATTTCAAGCATGTATTTTCATTCAGTTTCAATAGTCTTAAAACATCATTTTAACTCATAATTTCATTACAAAAATGTACACGCTCAAAACTACTCAACATATTGAAACCTAGCACATTTGTCACGTGATCTCTTACAATTTTCATTCTTTTCTTTTTCTGGCCAGATTTTTCAGTCAAATCTCAAAAAGGTTTTACTCGTTTTGACTACATTCTCAAACCTATAGGAGTTTCTTTCAAATTTTTAAAAGACTCAAGCTAAGAAGATAAAGTGGATAATTTGCTTTCTAGCTCCCTCATATGTAAATCCTTCTGATGTAGTGTGTTTTGTAGATACTTTATGTATTGTACATAATTTTTTGAAATATCCCAGAGCCTTGAACAATAGCCTCGTAAACCATCCTCACCATCTCCTACAAATCTATTCAGATCATGAAGATTTTGAAAAGTGGGATACCTTCCAGTTTGTGGATCAATTGGATAAACAGATCCATCTGTCCATATGTTGATATGTTTCTTGCCTTCCTTTCGCAATCCATCCACTTCAGGAGGATGAAGAGCCCTTCAGAATACTTTACACCACTTATGCGACCATCCTGTGCCAAACTCTATCTCAAGTGAACTAAGTACATATTTTTTATCCCTCTCATCATGCTCACTACAAAAATAAAAAAAATAATGTAAACAAAACATAAGATATTTATTTCAATTTATATGTAAAATTTATACTTACTTCCACAGTAAGTGGAGAAGGTGCACATAAGAGTCGCATAATGCCTGCATTCTTCTCTTGAACTCCAATCCATTCCCTATGTACACAATGTTGCCCTCTGGCTCTATATCGCACTCTAGTCCTAAGGTGCCTATGCATGACCTCATAGGCTCTGCTATCATGATCTGGAGGTGATATAAGTGTCCTAAAAATAGATAGATAAAAATAAATAAAAATAAATAAAAATATATGTTATAATATAATTAAAAAAGTTTACGAAAAAAAAAACATACCTATGAGCAGATAGTTGTCTTCCTGCATGTGGAGCCGCAGAAGAGCCCTCCTCTGATCGCTGGGTAAGCATCTCGATCGTATAGTCCAACTCATCATCAAAAATCTCTGAGTAATCACGCATGATGACCCCTAGAGTATCACACGGAACTCTTGCTCTCATAAGACTTTTTATGAGAGTGAGTTTCGCCTTTCTCTCTCTACTAGGATCCATAATACCTAACATATAAAACAAAATGGGTTGGAAATCAATATATATACGTGTACATATGTTTGTGTGTATGCATTAAGTATGTGTATGTATGCATGTGTGTGTATGTATGTGCATGTATGTGTGTGTATGTGTGTATGCATGTGTATGTGTGTGTATGCATCATTATGTCTGTATGTGTCTATGTGTGTATGTGTGTGTGGTTCTCCTCATAGGGAACGTTCAGATTGCTCCAATCAAAGCTCGTAGCCAAGAGCTATGGTGATAAAGAGAAAGCTTTCACAGTAACCTGATCAAGATTGTGTTGGAGATTTCTAACTGACCATTTGCTCTAGGGTAGTAGGCACATCAAATTTTTTGATATAACTTTTATTTTGCAGAAATGGGTTGTAGCAATTGATTCACAAAATGAGTGTCCTATCACTCGTTACATGAAGTGGGCATCCAAATGGTGAAAAAAATATGTTTATACATGAAATTTGCCACATTTGAGGTAGTGCAATCCGAAGTGGTCTTATCCTCTATCCACTTTGTTGAATAACACATGACCATCAAAATGTACCTCTTATTATCAGGTTGACATGTTGGGTTCATGGGCCCCGATGAAGTCAAGAACCCATTGCTCAAAATATAAGCATCTAGTTGAGGTCACCAAAGGTTAGAAATTTATCCTTGTTGGATGAGGAGCACACCTTTGACAAATGCCACATTCTTCAGCATATTTGGATGCATCCCTATAGAGATAGGTGCACCATCAATCTTAATGAAGGATTTTGTGTGCCAAGTCCTCTCCCTTGAGATCTCCCTCACTCCGGGTAGGTTCAAGCAAGAGGCTTACTTCGTGGGGATAGAAAACATCTATATAGAATGCCATCTAGGCAATATTTATATGACTTGTCCTTTATAAGTGAAAATGATCTAGCTTTTAATAGGAACTTCCTTTTTTCCAATGGAGACATGGATAAAGGAAATTCTCCCAAAGTGATGAATTTCTCTATTTCATCATACCAAGCAATTTAAGTGGGCACAAGAAAAGGTTGCTATCCATAGGATCATCATCAATACCTATTGGCTTCTCACCCTTGGCCGTCCTTGACACTTGGTCTGCCATGTGTTGTTCCATAATTACTTTGATGTGAGTTTCAATATCATATCCATGAAAACGTAGTAACCAATGCCATACTTGAAGTGCTACTCTTGGCTTATTGATTAACTAGTTTAATGGTTGATGATAATCACAATAAAATGTATGCCTAAGAGATAATGCAAAGTTTTTGGAGTGCAAATAGAATCACCAAAGCTTTTTTTCAATTGTGCTATAGTTTTAGTTGTGAGTAGCCTACCTGCCATATCTATCTTATGTGCTAATGGTTGCACTAATAGTGCTCAGATTGCATGAAGACTTGCATCTATATGTACATGGAACTCAAGTTATCAATTAGGAATCGTTAGGAGTGGTGGAGTGAATAACCTTAACTTTATCTCACCGGATGCCTTCTTTGCTTTGGAGTTCCAAGAAAAGGGTAATTTCTTGCTCATAAGCCTTGACAACGATTTAGCTATCTATGAGTACATATGAATAAACCTCCTATGGTATATTGAATGGGCCAAAAAGCTTTGTACTTCTTTGGGAGTATGTGTAATGGGCATGGATGAGATGGTTGCTACCTTGGCTGGGTCAACTGCTATCCCTTTGGGACAAACTATGTGGCCAAGGAGAGTACCTTTGATGATAAAACACTAACACATGGAAGGATTCAACTTCAAACTTGTCATGATGCATTGATCAAATATTTCCTCTAGGTTTTCAAAGTGTTGATCAAAATCCTCGGTCATTGTTCTTTCATTCTTATATGAGAATATTCAAAATGCATCCGTGAAAATACACAGAAATGTTGTTATCCATTTACCCAATATTAAATACGTTGCTCGATTAAATGATGTAGGCACATTTTTGAGGTGCAATGCCATGTGGGTATTGAAATAGGTACCCCATGGAGTGAGGAAGGTATCCTTGTCTCTATCCTCGAGATGGATGAGAATTTGATTATAGTTGCTGAATCCATCTAGGAAATTGTGTAGAGTAAGTCCAACTACCTCAAAAATAATACTTGCTCAATGAAGGGTTATGCGATGCCACCTTGAATGGTTACTTTATTTAGGGCAAAAAAATCAACACACATGCTTATCTTTCCATGATTTTTCTTTGGTACAATGTCCAAAGATGAGAGCCTTCATGGGTGTTGAATCTGAATAATAATACCTCCCTCCTCTAATTTAGTCAATTCTACCTTAACTACCTCTATGTCTTTGAATTGAGTTAGTATGGTCTGCTCCTTATGGATGAAGCTCCCTCTATCAAGGGGTTTGGTGTTGCCCAATCTCTTTTGGATACCTATCAGATCTTTTTATGACTAGGAAAAGGTACTTTTTGCGGTAAAAATGGGTAGTGCCACAACCATGTAGCTAGGTGGATTATTTGTAGGTTCTATTCATCTTATTCACTTCTCATACGACTATCTCTATGGTGGTCTCACTTGAGAAGTGACCAAATATTGAGTGCCGGGGTGGCATTTAGCTTGTGCTCGAGGATATTCTTCTTAGTCAATTGGCCTAGAATATCTAGGAATGGAAGGTCCTCTCTCTGGTTCTCGAGTCAAAATTTTCCTCTAAAGATGCTTGCCCACGTTTTACATCTTCTAGTCGTGCATCCATAAAGTTGTCCAATTCGACCTCATTACATGGTTTTCCTTGGCATAACAATGTAGTGGTTCCCTTCCATGAAATATGGTCATTTTGATAAAGTTCCCAAATGGAGGCACTGGCCTCCCCCCCTCCCCTGAGGTGTCTGTAGAAAAATTACCTGTCCAACTTGCTTCCATCGAAGGAATCAATACCACCAAAGAAATTGGCCTAACTTGAGAATCTAGGAGTGTTTGCACAAAATAGGGCATTTGGCCTACTTGCCCAAGTGGTGCATCCAAAGGTTGGCACCTAATTTTAGGTGTCCATCCAAAGGTAGGCACCCAATTTTAGGTGGTCCATCTAAAAGTAGGTGACCAGTTTCACATGGTCCAATCAAAGATAGGCACTCATTTTCAAGAGGTCCATCCAAAGGTAGGCGCCTTATCAAATGGTCCATCCAAAGGTAGATGCTCGATTTTAAGTGGTCCATCACGAAGGTAAGTGCCTGATTTGATCAGTTTGGCTACCTAGGAGGATCACCCAATTGGGCCGCTCGAAAGGGGGAACCCAAACTTGGCCACTAGGTGCACTTGCCCATATCACCTGATTTGGTCATCTGTATTTATTTTGTGCAATCATCTAGTATGTCTTCTCCCCTACTAAATGTCTATAAGTTACATATTTTCATCTTAGTCGCGCATAATTGGGCACCTTCTACTGAAAATTCACTGGTGTGTGTAGGGGCTAGACGATTTCTTCATTGATTTCACAAATTTCCATGTCCATCACCCAACTAAATAGGTTATCTTCTTCACTTGACAACAAGGGCATTACCTCAATATGCATTGTATATGGAGTTACTTTACTTTTATTGCAAACTTCTTCCAAATGTATCTGCAATTGGTCATTGATCTTTGCGGAGATCCATAACAGCATGCCATCTCATGTTGAGCTTTTGTTGCTTGAAGACGAAGCATCCTTTGATAGTAGAAATTCTTTTGAGAGGTTGTCCTTTCTAATAAAAATGGACGAGCTTCAACAAATTATGCATTTTGCAAAGTTATCTGTTTTGATCTAATTGTTTGAAGCATCATCTCCAAAGTACATGGGCACTTATTTAGTGTCATTAGCAAGCTAAAGGGGCCTACTATCAAAATCTGAGGTGAAATAGGGCAGGTACAAAGCCGGGATTAGCAATACCAACTCATCCTCTTGTGGTATTCATCCATCTCTTCCAACAGTGGTATCAGAGCACGTTAAGGTGAAATGGGAGATTAGCAATACCAACTCATCCTCTTGTGGTATCCATCCATCTCTTCCAACAGTGGTATCAGAGCACGTTATGGTTTCCCTTCTTTTATTAATAAGTTGGATAGGAACAACTATCAAGCATGTTCCTTGAGGATGAAGACATATCTACAAGGAAGGGGTCTCTATGGATACATATGAGGAGATGCCCATTTTCAGAAGCAAAGGACAACCTACAAGAGAGGAGCTTGAAAGACTCAACTCATGGTGTGCCACAGATGCTTTAGCAAGGTCATATTTACTTAACTCTATCTCTGACTTCCTTCTTCCTCACATTAGGAACTGTAAAACTTCCGAAGAGACTTGGGAGACATTGTCTTCATATTTTTCTTCCAACACAAGAGCTAGAAAAAATCAACTATGGATTGAGTTTACCATTCAAAGGAAGCAACCCAAGCAGAGTGTGTCAGAGTATGTAACCAAAGTCAAAGATGTGGCTGAGCAATTGGGAAGCATAGGAGAGGAGATTGAAGAAGAGCAAATAGTGAGACAAGTAATCAATGGCATGAAGGCAGATGATAAGTGGGAAGATTTCACATTTGCTATGGACCTTTACATGGATATGCATATTCGAGATCTTACCACACTCATGGGACAACTCTTTACCCATGACGCCAAACTCAACAAAAATGGAGAACCATCAAGAGGTAACAACTCTTCTGACCTATACACAAATAAAGGAAAGTCTAAAGAGAAAGGGAAAAGCAAAAAGATTGAAGATAAAGGTACTACTTCTCAAGCTAACTATGCAGGGAGAAGTAGGAATTCAAGAGGAAGGGGTAGAGGAGGTAAGCAAGGTAGGGGGAGACCCTTCAACTCTTCCCCATGCAACATATGTGGACTTTCTAATCACACTACAGATGAGTGCTATAGGAACTTCAAGAATCAGAGAGGAAGAGGATATTCAAGAGGTGGCTACTCACAATCAAGAGGAAGGTTCAATCATAATCAAGGCTACAACCATGGCTACAACAACAACTACAACAACAATTACAATAACATCTATCAAGGAGGATACAAAGCAAGGAAGGACTTCAACAATTATAGAGAGGATCAAGAGGATTCTCTTCTCATTATGAATATGACTTCAAAACAAGGTATGAATGATGAGCCCCTCTTCTATATTGACTCAAGATGTTCAAACCATGTAGCAGGTGATGTAGCTCTTCTTTCTGATCTTGAGGAGCCCAAGGGAAAGCACCAAGTGCAAACAGGTGATGACACCAAGCATTCATTAGCTCAATATGCATTGTATATCGAGTTGCTTTATTGTTATTGCAAACTTCTTCCAAATGTATCTGCAATTGGTCATTGATCTTTGCGGAGATCCATAACAGCATGCCATCTCATGTTGAACTTTTGTTGCTTGAAGACGAAGCATCCTTTGATAGTGGAAATTCTTTTGAGAGGTTGTCCTTTCTCATAAAAATGGACGAGCTTGAACAAATTATGCGTTGGCAAAGTGAATCTGACAGTCGCCGTGGAGAAGTTCAGATATGGCTTCTTAGGGTAGCCTCTACAAGCTGCTCGCTATCCAGTTTGCTCCCTCATGATTATGCTGAAATCTGATGTCCAACAGCGGTTCCTGACTTATGCAGCAGTCGATATTCCGAACACTCATTTGATCCGGAAACTGGAGCAATCTCCATCTACGCAATCTCCATCTTGGCGCTAGGCTGCAATCTCGCTGCATGATATCAAAATCATCGCATGCTGGAAGAATTACACATGAATCGTATAATTTCAGACTTTACTTCTATGTGAAGCTTTGTTGTCTTTAGCTGGAGCTGACCAAAACACAGAATCTCTTCTGAAGAGGTCACGCTTTCTCTTGTCATCTGCTTTGAGAAATGATTGTACTTGTACTACCCATGTTCTATTTTCACACCTTTCCGCCATTTTTCCTCCTTTTTTTCGGCTTTTCTTCAAAGAAATAACTAACATTTCTGTTCTTCGGACGAGATTGCGACGAGGGAGAGCTTCAAGCATGATACTACTCTATCACGCATTTTCTAAATGGAGTTCACTGATCGATTGACTGATGGGAAAGCACTTGAGTTGAAATTTTTAAATTTGCAATTAATCGGTACATGGATTTCCTGTTGGACTTCCTTGATGAAGGACCTTTTGTGGGAAAAGATTGTGAAGGAAATGCTGTGATACCAACTCTCAAATAACTTCAGGACCAAGTGATCTTCCTTAGACGCTGATAATATGAATCCTTTGGCAACGCTGTATACACGGAGACAATAGACTACTGTTCAACGCCAGAAATCTGCAAGTTTCTATATTCATACGTAATTTACAGGCTCATCAATCATATGGATGAAATAAACGGGAAATCAGAAAAGCTTGTATGTAGCTTCGTTAGAATGCTCACAAGATTATAACATCAAAGTAGAATTAGTAAACAGTATTCCCAACCAGGTTAGAAATACTCCAACGTAGTTAGAATGCTCAGATAGCGTACAAATGAAGTGAATCACAAGTCTGCTCCTCTCGAGCTGTTGCCTTTGGTGATCAACTATTGGATATGTCATATTGAAGTTGATCAACTATTGGATATGTCATATTTAAGGGCTGCTCCTTTCGAGCTGTTGCCTTTGCCTTGCTTTTGGATGTGATATCCAAGTTATTCGTTGTCGTAGTATCTTAAATGTATCACTGATGATTGAATCCAGTTTTTGAGAGAGGTAAGCTTTCCATGCTTTTCTGGAAGAGCAGATCTTAATGACCGAAATTGCTTTTTTAAATATGTGCAAGACATAGTTAGCTAGCTTTTTAATTATTAGCTCGCTTGTTCTTTGCCTCATACTCGATCTCTTCAAAGGATTGATTTTACAATAACCCATGAGAATGACTCCTGGTTGCCTTACACTACAAGGAATACGGGCGTATAGTGACGGTTAAGGCGACACAATTTTGTCGCTATAAAATTGCAAAATGCGTCGCAATGAGTGTGGAGCGCGCATCGTCGATTAAACGACGAGCCAAATGACGTTTTTTTCGATGCGTGGCGCGACAAGGTGTGCAATGCTTGCATAGAGCATTGCTTAGACGATGGTTTTAATCAGCGTCGCATAAGCGACGCTTTCTGCGTCGCGTAAGCAACACATTTTTGCGTCACATAACCAAAATGTCTCTTATGAAACATCAACTCTAGTGATTTTTTCGACATGTTAGCATCGCTTACACGACGGTCTGTTGACGGAAAAAAATTAAAAACGTTGGAGGCTCTTCGATTCACATTTTCACACATCTGATCGAAGAGCTCTCCAACATTTGCAATTGCGCTGCACTTACGAGCTGAAACAAGTATATGCAAAATTGTTGTTTTGCCTAAGCTCTCTCTTATTGTCTCCCTCTGTCTCTGTTTCTCTCTTTCGACATCTTTCTCTCTTTGAATTCTCTCTCCCTCTCTCTCTCTCGTCTCTCTCTCTCTCTCTCCTTCCTCTCTTTATTGCAGGTTATTCAAGAAGCTAACCAAGCACAAAGTATGGCTAACTATTATAAGTACAATTTCTATTTTTTGTATATCATTTGAATTGTGTTATTTTCATTAGATAGCATACTCACACTTATTGATATGCACTTATATACTTATACATGATGAAGATGCACTTTCACACATATACCACATATACACACATATATACACACAGATACATGTGCACATACACTTAGACATACACACATATACATATGCATATGCACAAACATTTCTACAAACACATAAAAAGACTTACATGCATGCATTATTGCATATATACGTATTAACATATTAACACATTAACATATACGTAAATACATGTATATGCACATCCACATGCATGCACATTCACATGCATGCAGATGGATGCAAATGGAAATGCATCCACATACACATGCATGTTTCATACATTTACACATGCATATACATACATTATACACATATACACATATATATGCACTTACGTACACACACATATACACATGCACACACACATGCACATACCTAGATAATATATATATATATATATATATATATATATATATATATATATATATATATATATATATATATATATATATATATATATATATATATATATCAATGTAAGTACATATAATTCAATGTCATAATCAACTAGAATCCTAATCATCATCATCATGATCATGATCATCATCATCAATAGCATCATGATCATCCTGATCATCATCATCCCATCGTCATGATCACCCTGTGACGATCGAGATAGTCCCTCATGTGTTTGTCTCTCCACCTCATCCATATCAACAAACATAAATAAAACAATTAAACCATTCATAAAAATAAAATAATTACATAAAATTTAATAACACTCACAAAGGCATCAGGATGATCTCGCATATACTCGCTTGCTCAAATGCCGATATCCAAAATGTGTAGTATACTCGATCTCATGTTTCATAGGATATCGGCCATAATCCTTTCGCTGCATTGAAACAAATATAAAAGATGAGTTGCTTGCATTTTAACTAAAATAAAAAATATACTCACAATAACACATATACTTACAAATGTAGCTACAAAACCATTATGGCCCATTTGGCCTAGGTGCGATGTGTGGCCCGACTCCACTCTCTTCTTTGCAGCAGCCTCTTTATTTAAGAAAAAAATACATAAATTAACTGTAAAAAATTACTAAAATATATAAAAATTATAAATATAAACCATTAATTTGTGTACCTTCTATTGAGAAAATGACTCTTGAAGACGTAGCTGTCTATGAAAAAACTGCCATGTTTCAGGTGGTATGTTAGGTTGCCTCTTATTGTTTTCCACCATACAATATCTCCTGTTAATTTAATCTCAAACAGAAAAAAATCGAAATACATACACATATATACACACACATACACATACACATACCCACATACACATATACATGCGAACATATACACATACATATATGTATACATATACACATATACATACATATAACATAAACACACATATACATATCCACATATATATGTACACAAACATGCATGCATATACACTCATTCATACAAAATACATGCATTTATCCCACAATAATGTGTAGTTGTGTATATGTGAATATGTGTGTATGTGTAAATGTGTATATGTGTGTATGTGTATATGTGAATTTTTTGTGTATGTAGATAATCAGATTATTAATATCAAATACCATTATTTGTAGATTCTGATCAATCAGATGGAACTCCACCACCGTCTCCTCATCGTGCAACGACTATATACTGTAAGTATATCAAACATTTAATTTTAAATATATTTGATGGATACATAACTTATATATTTTTTTGTTTCTTATTATGTGCAGATTCTGATCAATCAGAGGTCCACCACCTCCTACCCATGCAACGACTTCACATGTGTCCTCTGATAGGAATTATGATGAATTTTACTATCAAGAGCATATTATATGTTGGTGTAACTCTTGTTATGGCACACATCGAAGCCCACGATTGGAATGTATTGAACATGAGGTAGAGTATGGTACTTTTGAGCATGCACCATCACTTAGTCAACGTGATAATGCTTGGGTATATATTTTTTATATATATTAATGTCATTATTTTTTTTTAAAACCATATACAAAATCAAATTACTGTTGATATATAGGAATACTTGCTCGATGATTATGATGATGATGATAATTTTTCTCATAATGTTAATATACCGCATACACGTCATGGACTTGCTGTTCATCAATTACAAGTAGAGGTTTTTAGAAATTCTCTACCTCTTGGTTTAGAGACTGAAACGGCTAGAGATTATCCATTGTCAGCTCGTGATCATTCTTTAGCTCAAACATAGGATAGAAGAAGATATGGAGGATGGAATAGAGGACCACTTTCTTTAGATGGAGAGGTTTTCAAATTTTGGGGTAATCGCTATATGATCGCTCCATCCACTATTACTAATGCTGGTCGTGGTCTCTTTATTGTAGAGGATTTGTATGTGCCTCTAAACTTTGAAGTCACTCTTATGTCATTTTGTGCTCCTATATATGGATGGGGGAATTGGCATCGACTTTCATGTAATGTTCAAAGCATGAGTACTTATGGAATATGCGTGAATGCAACATCCACCTTACTAGTAGAAGGATTTCACATGCAAAAAAATGAAAGATTATATATTGATGGAAGACCTTACACACATGGAAATATAGCAGGTTTAATAAATTGTAGTCAAGGGTTACATAATAGTTTAAGGACTAATTGCACATTTGAGGAGCGTGAAAATAGTCATGAATCACCATACATGAGTAGAGATGTATCAAGATACATAGTTGTCAATGCTATTACTACATTACATGCTGGTGATGAACTATTAGTGAATTATGGATGGCATAGACCTCCAAGAGCACCTTTTAGCTAGAGAGAATAAAAATTTTCTATCCATATTTAATAACTTATATACTTAATTTTATATTTAAAGTTTACTCTTTATTCATTTATGGAATACTAATGAATTTTATTTATATGTGTAGATTCCAACATATGATGTTGATGATATTCCTCCACACCATTCACAATTGCCAGTAAGACCTCATTAATTAGAAGCTTCTATGAGGAGGCTACTCAAAAGTAATCCTGTGGAATATGCAAGGTTGAAAGATCTATATTCGAAAGACGATAAATCACAAGATTTGTGTGACAATGATGAATATGATGGCATGGCAGATTTTATTGAGGATTGGTATCAAAATGACAGTGAGAGCATTGATATTTCTAAAAATGAGAAATATCGTCGAGAGGAATGTCTAAAGCATGTATATGAAGGAAGTCGTTTGACACGACTAAGTGCAAACTTACTTGTTCTCAATCTTCAAAATTGTTTTGGATGGAGTAATGTATCTGTTTCGACACTATTAAGGTATAATTTTCAATTTTCTATCTATTTATATGTATATGCATATATATATATATATATATATATATATATATATATATATATATATATATATATATATATATATATATATATATATATATACACATGCATATATAAACATACACATAATATACATGAATGCATACACACATATAAACATACACACACATATACACACATACACATGTTATGAGAGTAAGGTCAAATTATACATACCTGTATCGAATGAAGATATTTTGTCCATCTAGCCTTTAGAAGTGTCCACCCAACCTTTAGAAAAGGTAAGAACAAAAAATTGAATTGAATGGACACTTTTTGTCCACGCATCTTTTAAAACTATTAATGCATCTTTCAAAATATTCACGAAAAATTTGATTGTTTGGATGGCAGGATCCGATTGTTTGTTTTGGAGGATATGAAGTATGTACCTTCATTGAATGATTTGTCAATTCTATCATATGTGTACTTTGGTAGCAGGATTCCTGGGGTATGCAGTAAACCTCTTGCATGTCAATGATGAGCATCTGAACTTTAGGATACAAAGTGGAAATCATGGTGGCTTGAGAGAATCACTTTTATAAAACTTGTTCAAAGAACTTCAGGTTTATGACACTAGGAGGAATCTTTTAAGAGCGAAAGATGCACTTAAAACTGGAGGAATATCACTGTATGGTGGTGTGGTCCGTGCAAAAGGGTGTGAAGATTTTGGGCATTGGTATTTCTCTTTCCCTTAACTCACTGTTACTATTAGTGTATAGTCTTTCACATACAAATGCTTTCATTTATTTTCCAGTTCGCCAAAAAAGATAACTGGAAAATAAGAATTAGAAATTAGAATCATTATACGTGATAATGATACTAATCTTTTTGATGAAGTGGATAATTCTCTACATGCTGATTCTACTGATGAGGAAGAGGAATTACCAAAAATAGATATTAATCCATCAATAGATGATGTGATTCATGAGAACATAGATTTAACAATAGAAGAAATAAATGAAATCAATAAGGATAATGAATATGAGACTATATTGATGTCTTACCAAAATGATGGCAATAATGAAAACATATGAGTAGATTAGATAGTAAATTCTACTCTAGTTATCGATCAATAACTTGAAGCTTCTGAATGGATATCAGATAATAGATTTTTTTATTAACTTGAATAATGATGAATCCTACTAGAGAGATGAAATCATGTTCGTTTAAGTTAGAACATGAAGCTCGGGGGTATGCCTAATTATTTTATATATAGCTTTATCTTTGAGGAGCAACTTTTTATCATGTATGTATGCATATGTGTGTGTATTCATGTGTATACATATGTTAGTATGCATATATATGTATTTCATGTATATGTATGTGTTTGCATGTGTGTGATATATGTGTACATGTGTTAGTATGCATATGTGTATATATGCATATGAATTTACGTAAAATATTTATGTATTCATGTAATATATGCAAGTGTTTATAATTGTGCACATGTATATATGTATATGTGTCTATGTGTAAATATGTATGCATATATATATATATGTTTATGTGTGCATTGTAGGCATGTATATGTGATGTGTACATGTATATATGTATATGTGTCTATGTGTAAATCTGTACATGTAAATATGTATGCATGTATATATATATATATATTTATGTGTGAATTTAGGCATGTATGTGTGATGCATAATATATCTACTTCATTTTATATTTATGTATGTGTATCTACATGATGTGTATATATCTTTATATATATTATGATCCTCGTTGATTCGAGTAGCTATATATAGAGGCATAAGGTTGGGAGGAGAGACATCTCTCTAGTAGGACGTCGGAGGAATAGATGCAATGTGTACATATACTTCAATCATATGGCTAAAAGGTTGAATTAGAGTTTTTAAATTAGGGTTTTAAAACCCTAATATTGAAATTAGTGTTTTGAATTTAGGATTTTTGAAATAGAATTTATTTATTTATTTATTTATGCATATGCATGTGTTGTGTATGTATGTGTATCTATATGTGCATATGCATGTGTTGTGTGTGTGTATATATGCATGTGTATATGTATATATGCATGTAAATATGATTATATGAGTCAATATGTGTGTACATATGATTATGCATGTGTATGTGTATGTGAGTATGTGTACGTGTATGTGAGTATGTGTATGTGTCTATGTGTATTCATTATATGTGTGTAACTGCATGCATGTGTATGTGTGTGTAAAAATATGCATGTATGTGTGTGTATGTATAAATGTGCATGTATGTGTATATGTGTGTAAATGTGCATGTATGATGTATATGTGTGTGTATGCGTGTATTTGTACCTCTAGTCTCAATCTTCTCTCTCTCTCTCTCTCATATACATACATACATACATAAACACACATACTCATATCCACATATATATACATAAAAGTAGTGCATACCGTGCATTATCGCAACGATGAGCCATAAGTGTCCGCATCTCTTGTAGACACCACTTATGCGACCATCCTGTCCCAAACTCTGTCTCAAGTGAACTAAGTACATATTTTTTATCCCTCTCATCAAGCTCACTACAAAAATAAAAAAAATAATGTAAATAAAACATAAGATATTTATTTCAATTTATATGTAAAATTTATACTTACTTCCACAGAAAGTGGAGAAGGCGCACATAAGAGTCGGATAATGCCTGCATTCTTCTCTTGAACTCCAATCCATTCCCTATGTACACAATGTTCCCCTCTGGCTCTATATCGCACTCTATTTTGTTCACAGGCGAATAAGTGTAAGAGGTGGGTGGGCCTGCTGATGAACACTTCTGAATGGTATTCCCAAAAACCGGTTGTGAACATCTCTTCAAAAGTCTGCTTGTAGCATGCCGGTAAATATTTAATTCTGCAATGCCAGGCATAACACACTCATAGCGATTGCGTTGTACTCATATCATATGCAAGATCTAGATTGCCATGCTCGAAGCCCGGGGTGTTTACATGAGGTGCCTTTATATGAGGGAAGACTTTGAAAACCATTTGCATCATGTCAAAGATTTTGACAGTCATGTGCGCTGCTATACCGTCCATGCGTTTCAAGCGAGGGAGCCAGTGATGAATCGTGGCCATCATGTATCCCACTGTCGGTAGTTCTATGGGTGGCTTGAAATATGGGTAATTTAACCAATCCTGGCACTGCTTGTTGTTTTGTACTTTAATAGCAAATGCTGTCGAGGAGCGGCGACGTGGCACTGGTCCCCAACATGGGTTGTATTTCAAATGTAGTGGTGCCTTTACCCAAGTACTCATCATCTCAGGATATTCTTGTAAAAGATCTTTACGCCACTCTGGTTGATAAATCTCTCCTTGCTGCGCATCCAGTGGCAAATCATCAGGCTCGAACTTAGTAGCGTGAGACGGTTTCTTGCCTGTTTCTTTCTCTATTGCCAACTGATACTCGGCCATTAGCATAAAATACGGTTTGTACTGTAGCTCATGCCCTGATATATATTTGCGAGGGGCCAAGTGAGCGAAGTAGGGCGACTATAAAATTCTTTCCTCAATCATTGCCATTGCGTGTAGCTGCACCTCTACTCGTGCTGACTGGGTGGTTCCAAGCTCTTCCACTGTCTTCATCCATGCGGGGGTTGGAAGTTCATAAGTCATCTGGCCTTCAACCGTGACTCGTCCGCCTGGGATGGGTTGTGGTTCGTAGGCTTCTTCAAATGTTTCCTCCATCGGGATGGTTACATTTTCTTCATCGGCTGGGAGCTCTAGTGGGGAATCTGGCTGTGGTGGTGCTTCATATATAGCTATCCGCGATTCAAGAGTGGATACCTGGGCCCGTAATGCGTTGAGTTCCTCTAAGATGTCAGGAGAAGGGTCCGCAGGAGCTGGTAATCCTTGTGTTGCGGGTGTTCTAAGCTGGAGTAGTTTATGATCTTCCTTTAGCTTCTGATACTTTTCGTTCATTCGATCGTATTCGTCGAGCAATCTGATGTGATCATCGAGCAACATTTTCATTGATTCGGATGGCACTGCTTTGAACCGGCTAGGACTTAATGGTTGGTCTGGGTTATCGAGAGCAGCTTCTAAATTTTCTCTGTTCTGCTCTTGTAGCCGCTGGTTTTCTTCCTTTGCTGCTGCTAGGTGCCTTCTGAGTAAGCCCATGTTCCGAGTCAGCGTCGCATTGCGAACTGTCTGGGCCCTTAACAAATTGTCAAGATCAACAGTGGTCTCTTTGGCTTTCTCTTCACTTTCTAGTTCCAACTTGTGATAAGCCTCGCGTAGTTCTTGATACCGAGTATTCAATGAGGCATTCTCAATCGACAATGAATTAAGCTACGGCTGCAAATCGTTGGTTGTCCTCTGCAGCTGTTGATAATTATTTCCAAGAGATGTGAAATCATCTCTTACTTGCCTCATACACGTGAACATTTGTCGAAATGTTGTGTCTATGGTGGGTGCTAATATTAATGGTGTGCTAAGTGAAGATGCAGTGGGTGTAGATGCAAAGGGAACGAGGAATGGGGGTGGGAATGTGGATGCTGTGGTGATTGTTGAAAATTGTGGTGTGCTTAAATATTGTGGTGCGACCATCGACGTGAGTGGTGGTGCGGTAGGTGGTGATATATCCATATCGCTGGATGTGGTGTTGAGTGCGGTGACTGTGAATAGTGGTGTGATCGTGGGTAAGTGTGTGGGTGTAAATACAGGATTTACAAAGGTTGAGGAGTAATCTACCGAGGGGTTGTCTTGGAGGGCTTGGTGGAAAGGGGAAAGAGGGGTTACGGTGGGTCAGGGAGGTGAGACTGGGGAGAAGGTTAATGGAGGTGGGAATGGGAAAATGGGTCTTGGAGGTGTGGTGAAGGATGGAAAAGATGGATGGAGAAATTGGTTGGACAGAAAGATGGATAGGTTAGGGGGTAGACTAGGTTGAGTGGGTGCGGGAATTGTGGGTTGAGTGGGAGTAAAGACGATTTCTGCTACTCCACCGGAGAAAGAGGATGTTGTTCTGGGAGAAGGGGGGTGAATAGGGGAGGCTGGATGGATGGGAGGTGAAGGAGGAGCGATTGGGGTGGTCGGTATTTCGACGACTGTGGAGGTACGTACAACGGTAGTACGGGGTGGGGAGTCGACGATAATGGTGTCTTCTGCCAAAGAGCTTTCAGGGACAAGACGTGCTTCCTTGGCCTGTTCTGAAGATTGTGCTCCTGTTGGGACATGAATGTATTCGCCCGGTTTTGATAATAGCCGTACGCGTCGGGGGTCACACTGCGGTAATGGTTTCCTCTGTAAATATCTTAAGGCTTCGGTAGGTCTGACTGATTTGACAAGCTCTCAAAAACCTCTGATGTAGACTTCTTCAAACCCTCCTGAGACGAGTTCTTGTTCGATGATTGTTTGGCTTTCTTCGTCAGTCAACTTCTTGCGTGCCCAAACTTTTTCCATAGTACGATATAATTTTTTTATGGCTAACGTATAAGCTGCAGCTTCGAAGGTTTCTTCTTCGTGTGTGCTCGTGTCACCCTGGGTGTCCATTTGCTGTCCTTGTGCATCCGTCTCTACATGTTCTTGGGAGTCATGTGTACCTTGACTGGCTTCATCGTCTCCTTCATCGTCATCTGTTGCTGTTCTTTCGTCATCTGAGCTCGATACGATTTGCCCTTGTGGTTGATCTCGGGGTGTGGTAGGGTAGCTGGGCCTTTCATATTCCTGAGAGAAGATCTGGCCTTCCAAAAACTGAAACTCACTTGAAAATACGTCCTGCATCTCAAAATCATATGTGGTGCTTGCTTGTTCTGTTTCTAAATGGGGTATCGGGAAAGAAAAAGCTTCCGCACCAATAGTGGTGGGAACTTCTGCTGTAGTGGTGGTAGGTCCTGGGACTGTGGTTGCTGGAGTAGTGATTGTGCTGGTAGTGCCCTCCGTTACAACTGGTCTTGATAACCGTATACGAATAGGTTGTACTGTGGGAGTGGCTTCTATCGGAGACTGCTCTGGAGATGGTTGTGGTGAGGGTGATTCTGGCATCTGAAGGCAGGGGATAGTTCCTCTCATTCGCTTTCCTGCTCTTCCTTTGCTAGGCTTCCTAGCTTTCTTTGTGGTTCCTTTAAACACTTTCAGCTCCTCACTTGTCATTGCTCGCTCAATCGGCAAGTCATATGCTAAGCACATGTATACGATTCTAGTCAGTGCGCAACATCCATTAATGACTTTCTTTCTTTCCCATCTATGTTGTGCTAAATACATCTGATCAATGATCCAGCTAGCTAGATCAACTATCTGGGGTCCCATACATGATAAATACAAACCAAACCATATTCGTTTGTGAGGCATTGTGAATCTATCCTGAGCGGGGAAAGCAAAATGCTGCATACATATCCGTAGTGGCTGTGAAAGCTCAGGTGTGATCGCCGAAATCTCCTCCCACTTAGTGACGTCCCCACGTTTCATAGGGTCAGGAACTAACCTTTCTCGTTCTGTGGGCGTGTGGGTTCCATGAATCTTGATGGCAGCTCGAATCAGATCTTTAGAAAGATAAAATCTTTTATATGGTGGATCGTTCACTAAAGATGGCAAAATAAAAGTTCCTGGCACATCCTTGTTCTCCGAAGCCATCAAAGTGGTGATTAAATAATAGCATCTGTAGAAGTCAGGTTTAGGCAAAGGGTCACTGAAATACTCTGTGAAGCCGGCTCTTGCCCAAACATGTGTTAAGTCTTGTGTGTTCTGTAGCCCTTCGAACTCTCTTGAGAAGAACTGATATTGTCCCCATGTACGGTCATCAAAAGTTAAATTAGCCTCAAATATGAACTCAGCATCCGCCAATGGTCCTACCAGCCCTTGAAACCAATGAGAATTGCGATGAATCTTCTCAGTATAGCCTCGAGGAGGATCGTCGATAGGCATGGGTCCTGGGAAACCTTGAAATTCTGGCGGTGGAGCCGTCGGATGGGACTCTGCAAGTAAAACACCGATAGGTGCTACAGGTGTGCTGGGGCCTACTTCTGATGGTCCTTCTTTGGTTTGCATGATGATTGTCATGCTAATGGAAAAGATCTGCTACAAAAGATTAGCACATTAGTATGCAAATTAATTATGATCCCATTAAGGTGAGACCGCAATCCCTTTCCATAACCGATGTGTAACCTGTGTTTGCTTGGAGTTACAAAGATTTGAAAGGAGTAGATCCAGACATATGTTCTCATAGAATCCCTATGACGCCAGACGCAAAACCCACGAAACAGAAACCGTACATGTACAATGATAATTACGCTACGAAGATTAAAGAGGAGATAGATCGCTTGATAGAAGCAGGATTCATTTACAAAATTGAGCATACCGAATGGGTATCCCCCATTGTGGTAGTGCCCAAGAAAAATGGAAAATTGCGTGTGTGTATTAACCTTAAAAAAGTTAATGCCGCCACGATTAGAGATAGTTATCCTCTTCCTATCACAGAACATTTATTGGAAAGAGTTGCAGGCAAGGAAGTTTACAGCTTTCTTGATGGTTTCTCAGGCTATAATCAAGTAGCCATTGCTCCAGAAGATCAACACAAGATGGCTTTTGCCACTGAATAAAGCATATTTGCATTTCGTGTAATGCCATTTTGCTTAACAAATGCACCCTCCACTTTCCAGCGACTCATGTGTCATGTTTTCAAGGAATTCTTATGCAAGAACTTGGAAGTTTATGTCGATGACTTATGTGCTCATTCAAATGTAAGACAGACACATATCCCTGAGTTAAGACAAATATTTGACGAATGTCGAGAATATCAGGTTTGTTTGAACCCAGAAAAATGCGTTTTCATGGTCAGACAAGGCAAAATTTTAGGACACATTGTGTCAAAGAATGGAATTTCTACAGATGAAGAAAAGGTGAAAGTAATTGCAAAATTACCTAGACCAACAAACGTGAAAGAGGTACAGGCATTTATGGGCCATTGCGGTTATTATAGGAGATTCATACACATGTATGCAATCATAGCCAAGCCATTGTACTCTCTTTTGACTCATTTTGAATGGACATATGAATGCGAGAATTCATTCAACGACCTTAAATGACGTTTGTGCTTAGCTCCTATATTGACAACCCCGGATTGGAGTAAGCCATTCCATGTGCATGTGGATGCATCCAATTACGCCATAGGATGTGTGTTAGCACAACCCACGAGTGAAGGTAACATAGATCTCCCCATAGCTTACGCGAGCAGACAGTTGAACGCAGTAGAAAGAAATTACACCACTACGGAACGAGAAGGATTAGGAATGATCTACGCGGTAAAGAAATTCAGACACTACTTGTTGGCCAACAAATTCAAGTTCTTTACAGATCATCAAGCCCTATTGTATTTAGTCAACAAGCCATGTAACACAGGACGATTAATACGTTGGTTTCTATTACTCATGGAGTACGATTTTGAAGTTGTAGTCAGGAAAGGAAAGACACATCTCAGAGCTGACCACCTTTCGAGACTAACCTCAGGAGAAGCTCCTCAAGGAATAGTGGACGAATTACCCGATGCATACTTGTTTAACCTTGAGAAAGCACCAAAATGGGCTAAGCCGATAGTCCTTATTCTCACGTATGGACCCAAAAATCCTAAGATAAAGATCCAGGAAGGAGAGATTACCAAATCTCAAAGATATCACATAATAGCAGGAAGTATATATAAACAGGATAATCAAAAGATTCTTGCTTGTTGTGTAGATGAATCAAAACATGCAAATTGGTTGCAATTAGCACATGTAGGTGCATTGATGCAACATCACTCAAAACATCGAACATTACAGACTCTGCATAGACTAGGAGTATACTGGCCTACGATGGAAGCAGATGTCTACAAGTTGTGTAAAGGATGCCATGTTTGTTGTGAAGGACCACCAGTAGAGCGTGCTACATTATATCACGTGTCTCTCACACCAGACTGGAGTGAACCTCTAGTGACATACTTGAGGACGAAAACATTCCCTCAAGGAATGACCTTAGCACAACAACGCAGTGTAGAGCAGGAAGCTCAAGACTATTCACTTATTGGCGACAATCTATACAAAAGAGGACGAGATGGATACCTAAGACAGTGTGTTCATGAAAGCGATTATCTGAGCATACTAGAGACTGCACACCAAGGTGTTGCAGGAGGTCATTTTGGACCAGATAGGATAATCAAAGCCATCCTCTTTACAGGATTATGGTGGCCCACTCTTCCGATGGATGCACATACCTATGTAAAGAGGTGTGATGTGTGCCAAAGAACTCAATTTCCTACTCGCAGAGATGAAATGCCATTGAAACCCATGATGGGCAGACGTGCATTTTCTAAGTGGGGTATAGACTTTGTAGGACCCATTAACCCCCCTGCAAAAGGTACACATGCGGAATACATTATTGTTGCCACATATTATCTCACCAAATGGGTAGAGGCAAAAGCCACGAAAAAGAATGATGCACACACGACTGCAAAATTCTTATTTGAAAATGTCTTTACAAGATATGGATTGCCTATAGAGTTAGTGAGCGATCGAGGAACTCACTTTCTAAACCAAGTCATTGAATATTTGTTACAGGATTTTATGGTGATTCACAAGAAATCCACACCATATCGTCCTCAGGACAATGGTCAGGCTGAAAGCACTAACAAGATCCTTTGTAACGTAGTGACGAAACTCATGAACAACAAATGTTCAGATTGGGACAAACAGTTACACCACGCTGTTTGGGCATATCGAGTGGCCTACAAGACCGTACTCAATGCAATTCCCTTTCAGATGGTTTTTGGTCAGAATGTTGTGCTTCCTTTAGACTTCTTGATACCGACCCTTAAGGTTGCACAAGAACATCAGTGGACCGGCCATGAATTATCAGCGAGAATAATGGACTTGGAACGATTAGGAGAAACCAGGCTGAAAGCAGCAGCAAGAATATACGCGGCAAAGAAGCAACAGAAAGCATATTTTGATGCACATGTGAAAGATAAAGGCTTGAAAGAAGGAGATTTAGTTCTAGTATATACGCTGAAACAGCACGCACGGAAGTTAGAAAAGCGAGGTTATGGACCTATGATCATTAACAGACTCTCGACAAGTGGAGCAGTACAATTAGCCACCTTAGAAGGAGACATAATGCCTAATTACATTAGTGGCTGTAGAGTCAGGTTATATCAAGAACCTCTTACTGAGGATATGCTTAGACGACTCACGTTGGCAAAGAAGTGTAAGGAGGAAGAAAATAGAATACGAGCTAAAGCTCAGGCAGAAGCTATAGAACGCATTAAGCGCATGAAGTTAAGAAGACAAGGACTAGGGAGAGAACATTATAACCATCTGGAAACATCACCCAGATATCCCATGGCCATGTGTCAAGTAAAGTCAAGTACCCATCCTAGCATAGTGGATCGGAGACCATTCATTACAGTCAGGCTAGAGCACGGCAACCCTTGCCAAGAGCTCATGGCTTTAATTGATTCAGGTGCTGCGACTAGCGCGATTCGATGGTCCCACTATAAGGATTCAGGAATAGAAATGCGGCCAATTGAGGCATACCTCATAGGGCTAGGAGGCATGGAAACCCCTTGCATGGGTGAGGTGGACCTTCCTATCCTCATAAACAAAGTAACTTGGATAGTAAAGCTACTAGTGTGCCATGATGACGACCTGATAGAACCCCTAATCCTTGGCCAAGACTGGCTATACGATCACTCGGTGGACCTAAATCTTAGACAAGGCTCCTTGCAGATTGGAACCTTAGATCAGAAGCGAGTGATACCACTTGACTTCCCTAATGGCATTCCAACTAAGGTTTGTAGCCCTAGACCCTATGAAATGCATGCGGCAAAAGACCAGAAGATCTTTGGTCAGATCAGTCACGTTACGTCTACACCAACCCACTCAGGCTTGGCTATAGACAGTTGTCAATCAGAAGGACGTCAAGAGATTTTCCCTGGGGCTTCCTGCAAACTAGAAGGGGCAATTACCCAACCGCTTGGGCAGATGGACACAATCAGCAGTCAGGTGGGTTACATCAGCGGACACATGGGCAAAACACCCTGCGGTGCCCATCCTTCCACACTTACTGCGGACTGGCCTAGATTAAAAGTACAAAACGGAGCACTTCCTAATGGGTAGGTTTCACAAGTGTTGGACCTCCCTTCTTTTCCAAAGCAGAGTGTCCATCCGACCTCTCAACCTCAACCACAAAGGAGTCAACCACTACGAAGGAACCCAGACCGACGACAACATCAGACGACGAAAAGAGGAAAGCAGTCTCAGCAACACAAAGCAGGAGGCACAAGACAAATATGGGTGCCAAAAGAACAGAAAGCACCGACAGATTTCAACAATGTGGATAATGACAAGAAGAAGTCAAGGCAGAAGCAGACTCAGTATCCAACATCCCCTCGGCCTTCTTCTACAAGTTCGACCATTCGACAAATTTGGATCGCCAAGAAGTACCTTATGAATCGACCCACACCCACACAAATTTGGGTACCCAAACCATGTATTATAGCTCAACCCTCAAGCCATGTAAAATACACCCTTTGGAAAGCTTTTCAGCCCTCCATACCACCAAATCCGATATCATCTTTTGTCCCTCCGCAGAGACCTATCACCCGATCACAAACTCTTAGGAAGTGGATACCGAAACGTATCCAGAAGTCTTCTCCTAACCCATTGTCTAACATAACTCCCACCCCGACTAATCTACAACCATGTAATAACTCATTCATGACTGAACCTTGTATAAATCCACACACTATAACCCAACATCACTTGTAATAATACCTCATCAAGAAAAGTATGTATCATCTGAACGCAGGTAGGTGTCTAGAGACCTGCACTAGTTCTGCAAGAAGCATTGCATCAATCACTTCACAGCGCAATAGGGCAACTAATTCTTCTTCTTCTTCCTTTGTCAAATCATGCCCTATGTATGTACATTTTTCTTCTTCTCCTTCTATGTCAACTATTACTTTCTTGGTTTTCTCTCGATTATCATATACTTGTCCAATGTCAACTTTTCTGTTCGGCATTCGTACCATGATTCGTCTATCTTCTATTTCATACTTCTTGAAGTTCTCGGGTACTTCAAATAAGGATTCTTCTGTTTCTAATATGGTTTCTTTCTTCTTTCTTTTCTTGCCTTCACTCTTATTAGTCACTTGAGTGGCTATCCTCACATCATTCATGATCTCTTCGTGGTTCTGAGGATGAGTTTCTACTTCGAAAAAATACTCTTCTTCTGATGCAAAGGGTGGGTCCATGATAATTGACTCTAAATCAAAATCACTCGCGTCCTCGAATGCATCAGTGTTCGGTTCACACTCTTCTGAATCACACATGATTGGCTCTATCATGAAAACTAAAATGTCATAGCCATCCTCGTCACAGTGGGGTGTCCATTGTTCTTCATTGATGGCTACATCCATGGTTGCTAGGATTTCTGCCCAACCATGGGGTTCAAACTCTTCGTCTGGAAATATTACAGGTGCGTAAGCTGGGTATTGAAGGGTTCGTGGATGTTGTTCTGCACCTAAGGTCCTTGCTTCTAACCTTTCTTCCTCTTGTTTTGCTACTTTACACATCCATAAGTGAGTGTCCTCGTGCAACCATGAGGGGTCTGATTCTAAAGTGTACTGATTCTGTTTCTACTGGTGTCTTATGGATGGTATTCCATTGTATTGGGGGTACATCTCGATGTGAATAATCTTTAAGATTGACTTTAGTAGTCACTCCTAAATGTTGCAAGTACAAAGAATTAGTTCCCCAATCTTGTACAATTTGCAACTGACGCATGAATGGTCGTCCCAATATCATCTCATAAGCATGATTTTTCGCAAAGTCACAAATGGCGAAGGTATGATCAAACTCCACACCACAAGTGGTGAGAGATATGCCTTCCAGTAAGCCTAATGGTTTTTCTATGTGTCCATCAGCCATTTGTAGTTTCATCCTGGTAGGTCTGAGTGCTGGCTTACCCCAACGTTTCCATAAAGCGATGGTAGCGATGGCTACTCCGACTCCTGAATCTAAGATGGCTTTCGTGGTGTAGCCCTGATGAGTTATTGGAAGATAAGTATTACCTTCCTCTCCTTCACTTACGTCTCCAATCTTTTCTACGGGTATCTCTGGTACCTTCTTATGTGATCCTATCTGAGAGGAAGTTGTAGCAAGCTCAGGGAATTGATTTGCTACGTGCTTCCACAATTCTGGTTTTACCTTTAACGACTCCTCTAGAGTGAGATTACACTGTACTTTAGTGTTCTTGATCACTTCCGTGTTTCTAGGGATCACTGATTCTTCATTCCTCACTATTATCGTGGGCGCTCTCATACTAATAGACTTTGCTTCCCAAGGTCCTGTGAACGGAGGTAATTCATGCAAAGAATTAGATTCAAAACCTGTATGTTCACTCCGTTGTTCTTCCTCTACATCATCGTAAATAAAGGGGATGTCTTGGGGAAATTGCTCCTGCAAATCGTCTATTTCTTGAATAGGAGGATGGGTTCCTTGTTCTTTTCTCCATTTTTCTTCTTGGATTTCTCTCAAAAATTCATGTGAGTACCTATGTATGGAAGACATGTTGTCTTGACTTTCTGTATTGGGTACTTGAGACAGGGATGGTGCATTCCTTTCCTGTGTCTGTGGGACACTAAGATTCCTAAGCTGATCCTTTTTCTCTTTGCTTTCTATCAAGTATTCTAGCCTCTCCATTAGTCCTTGAAAGTGTAGTTCCGGTTTTGCCATGTTATTCTAAATAAGATATCTAGAGGCTTCGAACAAAGCTTGTGCTAACTCTACCATCTTCATACAAAGTTTAGTTCTCTCAATTTCTAGATCAGCTCGTGGGTAGTTCTTACTCATTTCAGCTACTTGAGGTCCTTCGTTTATTCTGGCTTGATACGCATGAAACATCATGTCTAGGTTTTCAAGTATGGGTTCCGCTAAAACTGATCCTGATTTCTGAGCTGGGTTCTCTTGATTCGATTCCTGTGAAGTCAATTCTAGAATTTTGGCTCTAGATTCCTTGAGACTTCCTTCCAACTCAATTATCCTTTTACTCCATTTTCTCTTAATTCTTTCTCTGGAATCTTTCCAAGATTTTGTTTTTTTACTACTAGATTCTGCCACTTTGCTGGTTCCGGCTGTTTTCTCCTAATTGAGCTGTTGGTTTTGTAAGAGCGTCTGGGCTCTTGTTATAGCTTGGATAGGCACGTATGTAGGGTTAGATCCATCTGCATTGTTTACAATACCTATCACGTTGATTGGTGTCACATTTGAAGCGTTAACTGGGTTCTTAGGACAATCTTTGATTATGTTCTCTTTGCCACAATCGACACAAAAGCCTTGTATGTTATAGTACTGTGACTGTCCTGCTATTGGAGGATGTGGACAATCCTTTATGAAATGATCTCCTTGGCACCTAAAGCATGGTCCTCTAGGGCCCTGTGATCTTTGCTGTCTCAATTGGGGCCGTGGATTTGGGTTTGTGTACATCAGATTAGCATAGTCTGGCTCCCAACTATGTTCCACTGATGGACTATCATAATGATATGTCTCCACGTGTTCTGGTGACTCTATGTAATAAGCGGGTGGACTATCTACATGAGTAGAGTCAAAACTGTTTGAGTTCGGGTCACCCTCTGTGATCAAAGGTGAAGAAGGCACTAAGGCCCTACTTAGGTTCTCTTCTGCAGCTGCGTATTTCACTGAGATGACATTCGCTGGTGGGGATGGCTGCTGAGCTAAGACAGGTTGAGGTCTCTGTTGAGCCTGATATGGGTAGTTTTGAGGAGGCCTATAGTAATATGGCTGAGCATTGTATTGGCCTTGATACCTACCTGGCTGCTGGTATGCTTGTGGGTAGTTTTGTCTCACTGCTTGCTTGTTGTATGGGCAGTCCTGAGCTGTGTGATTTGTGTATCTTCTCTCAATTGTACAGTATTGGCCACAAGGGTTGGCTTGTGTTTGTGTTGCATTGGGACACACATTTGCCAAATGATTTCCACCACAAGTGTAACAACGTACATTAGTTGTTAACTTAGGCATCTGTTTACTAGAAACTCCTAGTTTCTGGGCCACTTTTTCTGCTAGGTCTTCTATTGAGCTAGAAAATTTTGCGGATGCTAGAGATGGACTGTCTGAGTCCTTATAGACCTTTGAGAGTTCCAACTCGTCTCCTAAGTTGTCCTCAATGTCTATGCAAATTCTTACACACTGCTCTAGCATTTTGGGTTCTTTTAGGTACACATAGGAGGGTAGTTTAGAGCTCAACAAGCCATCTAGAAACAATGACACTTGTTTGGCTTGTGAGGGTAACTCTTGCATTGGACATCTTTCAACATATTGTCTAAACCTATGTCTTGCCAGTCTTACTGTTTCCTGAGGGGTCTGTTTGAAGCTATGAATCAGCGAAGACGTGTCATGTCTAATCCCACTTTTAGAGAATTCAGTGATGAATGACTCTAAAAAGTGATGGATGTCTCTAAATTGCCTTTGTTGCAATGGTTGGAACCAAGTTAAAGCGGTATTCTTTAATGTTAGTCCAAATGCGTTGTATTGCGTGAACATGTCTTCGACTTGTTCTGCTCTTAGTACTTGCTTGAATTCTGCGACATGGTCATAGGGATCTCCTGTCCCATCAAAATAATTTTTCATTGATTTTACTAATTGAGTGGGTCTCAGTATTCTTGCGTGTTCACGTGGTCTAGGTAGAGGAAAATCATCTCTACCACCTAGTATTCCATGTTCCCTTTGTCTATCAGCTCTATTAGTGTCCGTGGTTGTTCTATCTCTCCCTATGGGATGAGTGAAGCTTACTTCAGGTCTTTCTTTATTCTTCTCTCTTTGCATGCCATGGGCTGAGGATGTTCCAGCCCCTTGGTGGCTCGCATTTACATTTGCTCGAGATGGAGGGAATACTAATTCACCTCTCCATGTGTATGTATTTCTAGCGTGGTCTGGCACCACAAAGACTCTTTCTGAAGTCTCATCCAGGTATACAACCTTTCCAGGTGTATCCGGGTCCTTGAACTCGTAGATTATAATGGAGCCTACCTCACTAGGTTGTTCTGTTCTATATCTCCAAAATGCTTCGTCAGTTTCTTTGTTTACAAACAACTCTATGCTTCTGTTGTCCTGAGGGGTCCATTCTGGAACTAGTACTCGTGTCAGTACAGATTTCCCTCTGGGTGTTCTAGGTTCTTCTAATGGTTCTTTTCCTTGAGATTTTGCTTCTGTTTCCCACTGAATTACGCCAAACTCATTGGTATTGTTTGGCTGCGTACTTAAGATATACATCGTTCCTTCCTTGTCTATGTACACGTCTCTCTCAAATTTCACCACTGGACGTTCCAATCCAATGGGTTGATCGGGGTTGTGCATTTGCACCACTTGTCTTCTAAAACCATCCTCATAGATGCGGGCACCTAATCGGTTGGTTCGCAGAAACTCCAATTGAGTCCTATAGGGTCCTTCAGGTCTTTCTAAATATGCAACATTCGACCCTCCTTCTAGTCTTTCTGTGCTAAATGCCATTTCTGATTCACTCGTGTTTGAGTTCTCGTAGGGGTAATTACTATTCAATTGCTGAGCCCACGATCGAGCAGTAGTGCCTACACTTGCTTCTGATGATCTAAGGCTTCGTCGGTCTGACTTACCTATATGTTTGCCCGATCTAAGGTTCATTAATTTTCTTCCTTACACGCTCAGATCGTCAAGGATTCTTTGTTATTACTTTCTTGATTCTTTTTAGATTCTTGTCTTGATGTATGCGTCAGTAATTCGACTTTTTGTGGTACTTTGAGTTCTCGTTCAGTTGGACTTAGGTTCTTTCCTTTAGGTTTTCGTATCACACACCCTTATATTTAGTCTTAGACTTGATAAATTTAGTCTCTTGAACTTGAGGCGTTCCTATCGTCTTGAATCCACAATGCTAACATTTATCCTAAGCTAAGAATTGACTGAGGGGGTTGAGTAATCTTCCAACCTCGAGTCAGCTTTTCTGGTTGCTCTGATGCCCAAGAAGCGGTGCTTCCCAAGCTTTATGCCCTTCTCTGCCTTGCTTTGGCTTGCTTTGTTTGCCCTTGATTGCCCTTTGCTAGACCTGAAAAAATCCAATATTAGACCAATATCACAAATGGATGATCAAGCACTTGAGCTTATACACTTTTAAAGTCCCTTAACTTTTTGGCAAAATTTTTCTTCCCAAGGCCCCCTTTCTTTCCTAGTCCCACAGATGGTCAACCTCAAATTAGCTCAAAAAATGGACTTTGGATGAGAAAGATATGAGCATTCAGGCCCTCGGGGGTAAAAACTCACAAACAGGTTTTTCTCCAAATATGAGCTAAGGGGTCTCCTATGAGTCTTATCACCCAAAATTTCCCAAAAATAGCCCCAAAATTGGCCAAAAATTGAAACCCTAAAATTTGCATTTGGGGTGAGCAATTGCGATGGTCTGAGATGATCGCGATGGTCTAGGACCGTCGCGATGGTCCAGGCGAACCGTCGCGATGGTCCAGGCGAACCGTCGCGATGGTCCAGGCGAACCATCGCGATGGTGTGATGCGCGAACCGTCGCGATGGTCCAGGCGAACCGTCACGATGGTCTAAATGTGAGCAATCGCGATGGTCGGGGTGAGGCGTCGCGATGGTTCGACTGAGTGAACAATCGCGATGGCGTCAGTCAACGGTCAACGTAAACTGTCGCGATGGTCCGAAGTGAACCGTCGCGATGGTCACAGATGCGATGGCGTGAGCCAATCGCGATGGTCCAAATTTTGAGCTGTCGCGATGGTGTAAGGGTCTCGTCGCGATGGCGTGGCTAGTGAGCAATCGCGATGGTCTAGCTTGCCATGTGGCACTATCGAGGCGATGGCATGGGCCAATCGCAATGGTGTGGGGTCGACGGGATCGTCGCGATGGTCAAGGACCGTGGCGATGGTTCAAGTGAACCGTCACGATGGCGTGAGACCGTCGCGATGGTCCGGCCGAGTCGTCGCGATGGCATGAGCCAATCGCGATGGTGTGACACAATCGCGATGGTCTGAGACCGTCCCGATGGTCCACCAAAATGCAAATTTTTGAGATGCGTCTGTGGATTCGTGCATACACTTGTGTCGCCTACCTTGTGGTGTGGTCGCTTACCAAAATTACCAAACTTGGCAGACCATCGCGATGGTCTGACACACTCGGCAGATTTCTCACAGAAAGTGAATTTTTACCTTTTCCAAGCTTTCTTGATGCACTGGAGCTCTGTACCTGCAAGAAAACTAAAAAACACACAAGTACACACAAGCACAAAAGCTCACTCTCTCTCTTGCACATGCACAAATGAGGGGAAATGAGGAGAATGGGTGGATATGGTGAATTTTTTGATTTTTTTGGAGTTGAAGATGATGATGCGGTGATGAAGATGGAGTGTGGGGGAAGTGAAAAACACTAAAAACTAAGTAAAAACAACAACAAAAACTGAAATTTTTACCTTTCAACGTCACTTCTTGCTATACTCTTACCATGACACATTCATCCTAGACTCGATCCCCGACAACGGCGCCAAATTTGGTGTTGCTCTAGCACAATGGTGAGAACCACGTTAAGAAGCTCCACCTCCTTAATGTCAATCCACGGAAGAGATAGGAGTGATATGAAGATCATGAATATGAGATGTAGTGAGAGTGAAGGTGAGAAGCATAGAGATGCACACACACATACACACACACTACGAAGACAAGCAAGACACAATGGAAGGTGCGAAATCAACTCTATGGCTCAAGATCTCAATTACAAGCTCAAAATAGCTCTAAGCTCACACTAACCAACCTCAAAAATGAGTTGTCTAGCTCTTTTTATAGATTCTAGAGTAGTTTTGACCGGTTTCACATCTAGTGACCGGCATAGTTAAAAAATAGGTCTTAAGTGCTATTTGAAAGGGTAAAGGGTGTCTAAAAATAACCAAAATTGATACGCTCATTCTACCTAAGCTCCTCAAGCTCGAGGACTCCTCGGCTTGCACAAAATGGAGCTATGGATTACGAAAAAGGTTTTTCTATGTTACATATGTTACAATAGTGATGAAAATCACTGTTGGAGGTTTTGAAGAGTATTTATAAAACATAATTCTTTTGAAAAAAGATCCGATTGACTCCCTGCTCTGTCTTTACATGCTTCCGCGTCTTCTATGCCTCTGGCTGCTGCCAACATGTATATATGTGTGTATGTGTGTGTATATGTGTCTGTATGTGTGTATGCATGTGTATGTGTGTATATGCATCATTATGTGTGTGTGTCTATGTGTGTGTATGTGTGTGTGTCTATGAGTGTGTATGTGTTTATGGGTGTGTATGTGTCTATGTGTATGTATGTGTCTATGTGTGTATGTGTATGCATGTATGTATGCATATGTGTGTGTATGCATGTGTATGCATCATTATGTGTGTATGTGTGTATGTGTGTATGTGTGTGTGTATATGTGTGTGTGTATGTGTGTGTGGCTATGTATATGTGTCGTTACACATCTATGAGTGTGTATGTGTTTATGTGTGTGTATGTGTCTATGTGTGTGTATGTGTCTATGTGTGTATGTGTATGCATGTATGTATGCATATGTGTGTATGTGTGTGTATGCATTATGTATGCATATGTGTGTGTATGCATTATGTATGTGTATGTATGCATGTGCATTATGTATGCATGTAAGTATGCGTGTATGCATATGCATATGCATATGCATTATGTATGCATATGTATGCATGTATGTGTATGCATGTGTATGTCTCTCTATGTGTGTGTATGCATATATGTGTGTATATGTGTGTATGTGTGTGTGTATATGTGTCTGTATGTGTGTATGCATGTGTATGTATGTGTATGCATCATTATGTGTGTATGTGTCTATGTCTGTATGTGTGTGTGTTTATGTGTGTGTATGTGTGTGTGTGTCTATGTGTATGTGTGTGTGTCTATGAGTGTGTACGTGTTTATGTGTGTGTATGTGTCTATGTGTGTGTATGTGTCTATGTGTGTATGTGTATGCATGTATGTATGCATATGTATGTGTATGCATGTGTATGTGTGTGTATGCATCATTATGTGTGTATGTGTCTATGTGTGTATGTGTGTGTATATGTGTGTGTGTATGTGTGTGTGTCTATGTGTATGTGTTGCTACGCATCTATGAGTGTGTATGTGTTTATGTGTGTGTATGTGTCTATGTGTGTGTATGTATCTATGTGTGTATGTGTATGCATGTATGTATGCATATGTGTGTGTATGTGTGTGTATGCATTATGTATGCATATGTGTTTGTATGCATTATGTATATGTATGTATGCATGTAAGTATGTATGTATGCATATGTATGCATGTATGTGTATGTGTGTGTATGTCTCTCTATGTGTGTGTGTATGCATATATGTGTGCATGTGTGTATGTGTGTGTGTATGTGTGTATGCATGTGTATGTGTGTGAATGTATCATTATGTGTGTATGTGTCTATGTGTGTATGTGTGTGTGTATGTGTGTGTATATGTGTGTGTATGTGTGTGCGCATCTATGTGTATGTGTGTGTGTGTGTCTATGAGTGTGTATTTGTTTATGTGTGTGTATGTGTGTATGTGTTTGTATGTGTCTATGTGTGTATGTATATGCATGTATGTATGCATATGTGTGTGTATGCATTATGTATGCATATGTGTGTGTATGCATTATGTATGTGTATGTATGCATGTGCATTATGTATGCATATGCATTATGTATGCATATGCATTATGTATGCATATGCATTATGTATGCATATGCATTATGTATGCATATGCATTATGTATGCATATGCATTATGTATGTGTATGTAGGCATGTGCATTATGTATGCATATCTGTGTGTATGCATGTAAGTATGTATGTATGCATATGCATATGCATTATGTATGCATATGCATATGCATTATGTATGCATGTATATGTATGTGTGTGCATGTCTCTCTATGTGTGTGTGTATGCATATATGTGTGTATGTGTGTGTGTATGTGTGTATGTGTGTGTATGTGTGTGTGTGTGTATGTGTGCACATGTGTATGCATTATGAATGTGTATGTCTGCATGCGCATTATGTATGCATTTGTGTGTGTATGCATATATGTGTGTGTGCATGGATATGTGTGTGTGTATGCATGCATGTATATGTGTGTGTATGCAACATTATGTGTGTATGTGTGTATATGTGTGTGTATTTGTGTGTGTATGTGTGTGTGTCTATGTGTATGTGTGTGTGTGTGTCTATGTGTGTATATGTGTGTGTGTATGCATATGTATGTGTGTGTGTGCGCATACCTAGCTTCAATGATGAGTGTCTCTCTCGCTCTCTCTCCCTCTCTCTCGTGCTCTCTCTCTCTCTCGTTCTCTTTCTCTCACGTCCAAATCCTGGCACAAATGTGCCGGAAGAAATCAATTTTTTATAACATTCCAGAGTGTCACTTATGCGACGCTCTGGAACACAGAACGTCGCATATGTGACGCTATCCAGTTTGCCAACATCGCAAATAGCATCAGTAGTTAGCGATGCTATTTGCGACGCACACATTTAGCGTCGCCGATGAATGCTTGTAAAAAAAAAATCCAAAAACAGCACTGTCACTTAAGCGACCGTGCTCGTTTTTTTTCAATTCGGGGGCATCGCTACGCCCCCTTATTTCTTTTAGTGTTAATAAGGCTTCAGCCCAAGAATCATTATTCTTGAATAAAGACATCTTTAGATGAGTGACTAAATAATGTTTTTTTTCTCTATAGTTCATTAACGTTTCAATGTAAAGACACATTTCTATATTTTCACTACCGCAACTTCTTTCATTGACAAGAGGTGCTAGATATATCTCCAAATTCTATCAATAGTTTACGTCCTTCATTTTTCCTTTTTATTTTATATTTTAAGGTACAAAATAAAATAATACCACACATTAGTATGGTAATGTATATGATTATCTACATTCGCCTCACGGCATAGGTTCTATTCAATGGTGGTAACATAAATTAAAATAAGTATAACGTAGCTCCATCATAAATGATACTTTACAATACATAGATCATGTCACATTAATGTTCTATTATGATTGACAACGTTCTCTAAAGAAAGAAGACGTATCAGTTTTTAGTGGAATGAACTTAGAAAGTGAGTTTTTAGCAAGCAACGATGTTAGCTTAGATAATTTAGTTAGGAATTCATTGGAAATTAAGTTGAGATATATGTGATCATATGGCCGATAGATAACCATTTGTAGATTTAATTATTGTTTCAAATAGAATATATTAGTTATTAGGTAACACACACACACACATACATATATATATATATATATATATATATATATATATATATATATATATATATATATATATATATATATATATATATATATATATATATATATATATATAGTCTTCTTCATCATAAGTCCCTTGTTAAACGATGTCAAGCAGAGATTTCTTGTAGGGATTATCTGACGTTTTTGGCAACCATATGGAATTCCCTTCTAGAATCAATTTTAATAGACATGTACGTCCCTAGCTTGTCTCATTTAAGAGCTTGGATGAAAATGTCTGGTGACCAATCATATAGGTGTCAAAGAAGGATTGCAAACTACTAATTCATATCTCAAGTATATTTCACATCTTAGCAGCAAAGCTAATACGTGTTGTTCTTGAGGCGAGCACTCTCTGGTTCAAAGTTGAGTTATCCACAGCTATGTCGAATATCTTGTAAATGCTTAATGCATCAATGAGTGATCAAAATCCTTATCTCCCATTTTTTTGGTGATTACCATGGTTGTGGTGGTGGAAGGCCTGAGGTTGAGGTGGGATCATGCCATGCCACACTCAATTGCTATTTGATCAATGGGGTGAAGCAATTTGAGGCTTAGAAATTTCCCCTTTTCCTCACTCTCTCTCTCTCTCTCTCTCTCTCTCTCTCTCTATATATATATATATATATATATATATATATATATATATATATATATATATATATATATATATATATATATATATATATATATATATATATATATATATATATATATATATAATGGGTTGTGTAAGGACTTCAATTAGTTGTGCTTATTCTCGATCAATCTCGTTAAATCATATCTAAAAATGTCCATGTGGGTTCATTTAAAACATATCTTACAAGAATATATTAGTTTTGCAAGAGAGAGAAAGTACACTACAATGAGAAAGGTATACTGAAGACTCATATTGACATAAGCATAGATGGAGTTGTGTATCCAATTGATCCTTGAACTTGAATGTACACACCTTTTCATAATCTTCATGATCTACTTAGTCTTGAATGAGATGATGATGATGGTTTATGTGGATATTGTTCAAGGCTTTGGGATATATCAAACAACTATATGCAATACATAGATTATCTACAAAATATATTACATTAGATTCATTTGAATAAGAAGGACTTAGAAAAAGAATTGGTGCATTGACTTGTGAGATAGAAAACTTTAAACAAATTAAAGAAACTCCTAAAGGATTGAGAATGCATTCAAAATGAATTTAAGCTTTTTTAGATTTGACTAAAGGATTTGATGGAGAGAAAAAGAGAATGCAAATTGCTCTATATTATGTAAAAATTGTGCTAAGTTTAAACACGTTGAGCACTTCTAAATGAGTATATTTTTGTAATAAAATTATGAATCAACATGATGTTTTGAAACTGTTGAAACTCGATGAGAATGCATGTTTAAAATGGTTTATTTTGCAAAATCTAATGAAGGAAATGAATTTGCTATTGGACCCATCACAACTTCAAGATGTTTTTGATGTTGTTGGAGTGATTAGAAATGGTTATAAATAAGTTTTGAAATACTTAAAGTTAATAATTTGTAAATCTCTGATTTTTTGAGGCATCATCATGTAGGAAAATATTGGATTTGTTTGAATAAGAAAATCAAGTCCATATTTGTTGATTATAAACATATTCACAAGAAACATGCCTTATGAGATAGGAAAGAAAACTTTACAGTTCACTTACAATGAGTTTAACAATACATGAATAGATATTAGGAGACTTCAAACATATATGGTTCAATTCTATGATATAAAAGAAAATGAATGTTCTGACCTTTTGAAATTTGTAGTAAAACTTGAGTAAAATTAAAAAAGCATCAAAATATGGAGAGAATTATTATTACACTTATGAAAAGAGAATTATACTATAGCCTTGATAAACTAGATACTCCATCTCTCAAAGTACAATAAAAAATACCATTATGGTGGCTTGGGTGTGCTCAAGTTCCATCTAAGAAACATAAAGTAAAATTGTTGTTCTCATAGATATTTTAAATGTTATTCAAAGGCAACATTTGGGTGAATTGTTGAACGTTAAGCATTATGAAAACTTAAAAATTGAGTGGCATTTGAGTGGAGAACTAAAAGCTCTAAAATGCATGTTTGGCATGACATGTTTTTATGACTTGGAATTATCGCTTGAATCAGAGATTGAACTTATTGAGCTAAAAATATGTGGTGAATGAGCATAATATCAATGGGGTCCTCAATAGACCAGTTTTGTCCTCAATTATTAGTTGCCTTGTTCTTTGCCTGATGGTCGATCTCTTCAAAGGATTGACTTTACAAAAACCCATGAGAATGACTCCTGGTTGCCTTAATAAGACTTCGGTCCAAGAATCAATATTCTTGAATAAACACATCTTTAGTTGAGTGAATAACATAATATTTCTTCTCCGTAGTTTAATATTTCAATGGGAAGACACATTTCTATATTTTCACTACCTCAACTTCTTTCATTGTTAAGAGGTATATCCTCGAAGTCTATCAATAATTTAGGTGTGTCTCCATTTTTCCTTTTAGATCTCACTAATGATCATTAGTGCTCCAAAGTTTCAGCCCCGATGACAAACACAAGCCACGATGCTAGCTTAGATACTTTAGTTAGGAATTCATTGGAAATTAAGTTGAGATATATGTGACCATATGGCCAATACATACCATTTGTAGATTTAATTATTGTTTCAAATAAAATATAAAAGTCATTAGGTAATATATATATATATATATATATATATATATATATATATATATATATATATATATATATATATATATATATATATATATATATATAATAGTCTTCTTCATCATAAGTGCCTTTTTAAAGGACGTCAAGCAAAGATTTCTTGGAGGAAGTATCTGATAATTTTAGCAATAGTATGGAATTTGCTTCTAGATTCATTTCGAACAGAAATCTATGTCCCTAGTTTGTCTCGTTTAAGAGGTTGGGTAAAATGTTTGGCGACCAGTCAAATAGATGCCAAAGACAGATTGCAAACTTCTGATTCGTAATTTGGAGACATTTTGCATCTTGAGAGCGAAGATAAAACATGTTTTTTCTGAGGTGAGCGCTATGTCAATCAGAGTTAAGTTATCCACAACTACATTGAATATCTCCTAAATGGTTAAGGCGTGAGTGACTGATCCAAATCCCTAAGTCCTATTGTCTGTGATTGCCATGGCTGTGGTGGTAGCAATGCTTAGGTTTAGGTGAGATCATGTTGTACCTTGCTCAATTGCTACTCCTTTGATGGGGTGAAGCATTTAGAGGCTTAGGCATTTCCCCTTCTTGTCACTATATATATATATATATATATATATATATATATATATATACATACATACATACATACATACATACATACATACATACATACATACATACATACATACATACATACATACATACATACATATACATACATACATACATACATACATATACATATACATATACATACACACACACACATACATACATATACACATATATATATATATATATATATATATATATATATATATATATATATATATATATATATATATATATATATATATATATATATACATACATATATATGTATATATATACATACATATATATATATATATATGTATATATATGTGTGTGTGTGTGTACAGTAGGGTAATAAAATAGCAAATGGTTTGTGTAAGGATTTCAATTAGTCCTACTTAACCTAGAGCAATTTGGTTAAATCATATCTAATAACCTTAACTTTAGCTTGCCGAATGCCTCGTTTGCTTCGAGGTTGCATGAAAAGGGTATTTTCTTGATTGTAAGCCTTTACAAAGGTCTAGCTATTTATGGGTACATATGAACAAACCTCTTGTGGTACATTGCATGGCCCAAAAAGATTTTCACTTCTTCGGAAGTATGTGGAATGGGCATGGATGAGATGGCTGCTACCTTGGCTGGGTCAACAGTTATCCCTTTGGTAGAAACTATGTAGCCAATGAGACTACCTTTGGTGATAAAACACTTACACATGGCACAATCCAACTTAAAACTTTTCTTGATGCATTGGTGAAATATTTCCTTCAAGGTTTCGAAGTGTTGATGAAAATCTTGGGCCCTTGTTCTTTCATCCTTAGGTGAGAATATTGAAAAATCGTCCATGAAAGTACACAAGAATTTGTTAGCCATTTACCTAATATTAAATGCATTGCTTGATTAAATGGTGTAGGCACAATTTTGAGGTCAAATGTCATGTGGGTATAGACATAGGTGCCCCATGGAGTGAGGAAGGTAGTCTTGTCTCTATCCTCAGGATGGATGAGAATTTGATTGCAGCTGCTGAAGTTGTCTAGGAAATTGTCTAGAGTATGTGTAGCTGCTTCTTCTGATTTGAGTAGGAAAAGGCACTTTTATAGATATAGAGGAGGGAAGTTACCTTTTGTAGTAAAAATGGGTAGTGCCACAACCATGTAGCTACGTGGATTATTTGTGGATTTTCATCATCTCCAAGGTTTACTTCTCATAAGAGTATCTCTATGGTGGTCTCACTTGAGAAGTCATCAATACTGTGTGTCGGGATAGCATTTAGCTTGTGCTCCATGGTATTATTCTTAGTCCATCCACCTAGGATATTTGAGAATGGAAGCCATCTCTAGTTCAAGAGTACTCAAAATTTTCTTCTAGAGATGCCTACCCAGGTTTTACATCTTCTAGGCATGCATCCATAAAGATATCAAATTCAAACTCATTATATGGATTTCCTTCGCACAACAATGTAGTGTTTTGCTTCCATGAAATATGACCATTTTGATAAAGTTTTCAAAATGGATGCACTTGCCCCCCCATAGATGTCTATAGAAAAGTTACCTATTCAACTTGCTTCATAGAAGGAATCAACACTACCAGAAAAATTGGCCTAACTTGAGCATCTGGGGCTATTTGCAAAAAATAAGGCGTCTTGCCTACTTGCCCAAGTAATCCTTCAAAGACAGGCACCAAAGTTTAGCACTAAAACATATCAGGGGTATACAGAGGCTTCTATTGAGGAAAATGAACGGGCGTGATTTTGCCCCGACGTCGGTGTAAGGGTTATTATATGTGTCGGTAGCATACTATGAGTATAGGCACTGGTCCGTATAAGCGCCGATAATACCGATAGAGATGAGCAGAATGAACCATGAACCATGTACATAAAAGATATATATTCCATAAATGAAGCATGTACAAGAGTGTGGCAAACCACCGCCATATATGAGTCAAATACAAAATGTGGCAAAGCACTTCCATATAGGAACCGAATACAAAATTATGGTGCACCATTGCCATATATGAGTGTAATAAAAAATTGTGGCAAAGCACTCCCATACATATGCTCAAACAAATCAAAACCTTTATACCTATAGTCCTATAACAAAGCATATGCGTAAAATGAGACAAATTGACATGATATTTATAAATACCAACTAAAAATACCAAACCAACCTATAAGTTCACCTCATCATAGATGCTCCCATGAAATAATCACACCAAATCCCCCCAAGTCCTCCAACACTACAACCAATCCATGATGATATCCATAAGCTTCCTCAGTTCGTGTCGGAGGATGACCCACTACCAACTCCTATAATAAATATGCAAAATGTTAGATGAACATACATGATGTAATTAACACATAAAAATTCAATAATCAAAATGATACTTACAAACTGGTAATGCATAGTGTCATATCCGTTGCTACCCAAATGTGACATTCCAACTATATCTAGACGTGTGGCTGCCACATCTTGCTAATGACACATCACTCATGAGTATGTTGCTCCTCATTGTGAATCAATTCCCACTAACTTAAAACAAATGAAAGAAACTCCTAAGGGGTTGAGAAAGCATCCAAAATGAATTAAACCTTTTTTAAATTTGACTAAATGATCTGATCAAAAGAAAACGAGAATGAAAATTGCTATACATTATGTAACAAATGTGCTAACTTTGAACACGTTGAGCAGTTTTAATTAACCATATTTTTGTAATGAAATGATGAATCAGGATGATGTTTTGAAACTATTGAAACTCAATGAGAATGCATGTTTAAAACGGTTTATTTTCAAAAATGTAATGAAAGAAATGAATTTATTGATAGACCAATCACAAATTGAAGTGGTTTTTGATGTTCTTGGGGTGAGTAGAAATGGTTATAAATAAATTTTGAAATACTTAAAGTTAATAATTTGTAAATCTTTTATTTTTCAAGATACCATCATGTAGGAAAGTATTGGCTTTGTTTGAATAAGAAAATGAACTCCATATTGGTTGATTATAAACATACTCACAAGAAACATGCCTTATGAGATAGGAAAGAAAACTTTACATTTCACTTACAATGAGTTCAACAATACATGGGTAGATATTATGAGGGTTCAAAAATATATGGTTTAATTCTATGATAAAAGAAAATTAATGTTCTAGGCTTTTGAAATTTGTAATAGAACTTGAGGAAGCTAAAATTTTAAATATCAAAATATGGAGAGAATTATTATGGCACTTATGAAAAGAGCATTATGCTATAGCTTTGATAAACTGGATACTTCATCTCTCAAAGTACAATCAGAAATATCATTATGGTGGGTTGGGTGTGCTCAAGTTCCATATAAGAAACATAAAGTAAAGTGGTTGTTCTCATAGATATTTCAAATTTTATTCAAAGGCAACATTCGGGTGAATTATTGATAGTTAAGCATTGTGGAAAGTTTAGAATTGAGTGGCATTTGAGTGGAGAATTAAAAACTCTTTGTTATAAGTGGGGGTGAAAATTGTAAGTATCCTTGTCTATACTACATGCAAAGTCTCGGCATACGAGGGTAGATAGCTAGAACTGAGTTTGCATAAGGATCCTTCCAAACAAAATGTTAATCTAGATAATTTCTCATCTTCTGCCATGATTTGAGATCCTATAATTCCAATACAATTGTTAAATGTAGACATATGTACATTGCAGGTAGACCTAAGAATCATTGAAAAGTTGGTTTGTCTTCACTTAGATTATGAATATTCCAACAAGTATACAACTTTTGGAGATGTATGTATAAAAAAGTGTCTTTTCTTTCAAAAATGGGATTTCATGGTTGAGATGTTCATCTTAGGATCCCATGATTTCACAAAGCATAGGTGATGTAATACATAGTGTGTCAATGGAATATGCAAAAGTGATAAGATGTTTTAGCAATAGTGATGGTGAATAGGTAAATGTAATGTGGAAGTTTTAAAAATAATTCTACAAAGTTATAGCAAATTTAAAGATCGAATGAGAGATAGGAAAGAATAGGATGGAGGTGTGGCTTAAAGTAGATGAATTTTTGAAGAAACTGAGACATGTTATTTTGTATGTGTATGTGATTTATTTCAAAAGGGAGAAGTATCAAAGACATAACTTATGACTATGAATTTTAAAGAGAATATTGAATACACCCTTACATTTTCAAGTAAATGTTTGATGATCTTGATATTTACCTTTTTACAACATAGTTGTTTTTTCATGGACCATTATTTTTAGGAAAAGGAAGCCTTGCCAGATGGAATACTGAAGGGATGGAAAAATGTCATTATCAAGCGTGCACAAACTTCTGGAGGTGCACAAGAAAAGGAGGAGGAGGTGTGACAAAAAGTGATCCACCCAAATAGCTTTTTGATTGGTTCTTTGGAACACAAATACAAAAGAATAGATGCTAAAAGACATCATGGGATTTAGATATCACTATAGGATAGAAATGCAATTTTAGGACAAAAGAATGATTAAAATACAAGAAGAATGATTAAAATACAAGAAGAATGATTCTAATGTGAAGTTAGAGGAAGAGAGATGGTATCAAATAAGATTTGGAATATCTTTTGGCATTTTTTGACCAAAATTACATATGGTTGTATTTATAGATCATCTAAGAAGAAAATTGATGAGATAGTAAGAACATTAGTCTTTCTAAGTCTTTTGAATGAGTGTGAATGCGGCAAATCTCCTCTATATCTAAGATACTCTTTCCTCCTATAACCAGAAATACATTTTACATCCAAGACTTTACCAACAAGTGCATGGCTAGAATAGCAAATGAAATAAAAAACCCTTGAAGCATTTAGCCTTAGGGCTTATCCAAATATCTAGAATGAAGTTTTTCTCTCAAGAAGAAATACCCTATATGCATTAAATGGTAATGAGGAATAGCCTATACATTTTGATAGGGTTATCACATAGAACAATGAAAAATCAGCATCCTTACTATAATGCTTATGTATAAGATAGAATAAATTTGGATTCAATTTTGGAATATATGGGATAATTGAATGTATATCCATTGTGTCTTTCCATTTATTCTCTAAATTTTTCTTTGCACCCTTCCTTTTGATTAGAAAAGTCTCTTCATCTGATATGGATAGTTGGAAAGAAAAAGCAACTTAGTAAGATTCTATATGTGATGGGGAAATGTGACTTGGATAAAAGAACAAAAAAAACTCTATAGATCACATGAATTCATGACACGATGAATGCAAGCAATTGGGCCTATCAATAAACCTTGGATGGGCCTAATCACTTGAATGGAGTTAAAATCATAATAAAAATCATGTGATTTTGCTTAGTTCTATTGCTAGTATGGATGAAACATGACGGGAAAGGAAATTTCATGGGAAAGAAACAGAAAAAACTCAAGCTATGAAATGAATCTAGGACACAATGAATTCAATTTATTAGGTGCATTGTAAAATCTCAGATGGGCCTAATTGCTTGAATCAATCGTTTTTCAAAAACATAAGAAACATAAAGTCATTTTCTCTATTTCTTTTGTCAACATCTATGAATGATGAGAATAATGGAATTGCTAAAGGAAAAAATGAAACAACTCAATTTCTGAATTGAAATTTGGACACAAACATTTCAAGTGATTAGGCCCATTTGAAAATCCTGAATGGGCCTAATCCTTAGAATCGGTCATATATCAAAATCATAAAAAAGATAGGACATCTTGCATATTTCTTTAGTCAATATCTATGAATGTTGAGAGATAAGAGAATTGCATAAGGAGCAAACAAGACACTCAAGTTTTGAAAATAAAGTTATTTGCTCTATTTCTTTTGTAAATATCTATGAATGATGAGAAGAAGGGAATCGCTAAAGGAAAAAATGAAACAGCTCAAGTTCGGAATTGAAATTAGGACACAAACATTTAAAATGATTAGGCTCATTGGAAAATCCTGAATGGGCCTAATCCCTAGAATCAGTGATATATCAAAATCATACAAAAGATAGGACATCTTGCTTATTTCTTTAGTCAATATCTATGAATGTTGAGGGATAAGAGAATTGCATAAGGAGCAAACAAGACACTCATGTTTTGAAATAAATCTAGGACACAAATAGTTCAAGAAGTTAGGCTCATCAAAAAAACTTGAATGGACCTATTTGCTTGAATTGCTCATGTGTCAAAGATGAGCCACAATTGGAAGCATAGTGATTTTGAACATACCTTAACCTCATCCTCATCCTGAACCGATTCTTCACTATCAATTCTTATTGTATATTTGTCTTTATCAACTTCCACAAATGAATATCCTCTTCCAAAAGAGTTTATTCCAAGCTCTTTTTGTCACTTGTCAAGATCTTCATCAGGAAGTGTTGGCTTCTCTTCAAGTGCCCTCTCAAAGCAGATACGGAGTGCTTTGGATGAATCTTTGAATGCATCATTAGATAAGATCAAATCAAGGCTGAGAAATTTCTTTATGCCCTTTTTCTCCTCATTAATAGCATCCTTACAATTTCTTCAAATTGAATTACTACTAAAAGGAAGTAGTCTTCTCTAAGATTGAAAAGCTCTTGTATGTAGTCGAGAGGAACAAAGTCCTTTCTAGAGATAATATGGAAGGCTTAGATCATCAAGTGATTTTTTTGAGACATTTACATCTTGAGGCTTGACTCTTTGATGGTTATCTCTTCTCTAAATTTTTTCGCATCAAAATCCTTTACCTTTCTAATTCTGCTTGAAGGTTGTTGTCTTCAATGATTTTCTTTACATCAATAACTGATTTCTTCTAAAGAGAACGATCTAATGATTTTTCCTTCTCTTCAACCAGGTCCGTTTGTTCAAATTTGTTACTAGATATATGATAGAGCCAAAGCGAAAAGCCCATATTCACTAGAAGTAAACAACAACCATTTTCATTGAATGGGAAAAATCCATCCTCTTAGGCATGCGGGAAGCTTTCTTCACTTTCTTGTATTTTGTCCCTCTCCAAAGAATCTTTCCAAAATATATGAAAATATTTTTTACGAAGCACAGCCACTTCCTTGCAATTGATAATCCTCAAAAGCATATTCCACTCATCCTTTTGAAATGGTTTACATTTGTCTCCAATGGCTTCAAAATCAAATGAAGGAATGAATACCTTGATGGGATCTAGAAAGTCATTAAGTCCTTAGCCCTCTTAGATCATGAAATCAAGAAGTTCTCTTACACTATTTATAAAACTATTTTTGTTTTTTCGTTTTCTTCTTATTATTTTCTCCTTCTTTGATAGTGCAATGCTAGCATATTTTTGGTTTCTAGTAGTGGAGCTCCATTTACATCTGCCTTTCTGAATAGCTATGAAAGCTTGATTTGCAACATGCATAATGGACCTTTTTTGCTGAGTCTAATCATCTTGCAATAAAACAGAGACTAACTTCTAAAATGATAAGGCATTTGGATTGCCTTTCATCATCAATCAAAGACTAGAAGAAAAACTTTGATATGAATTTGGATGACCATTAAGAAGAGTCTACAAAAGTGAACTATTTGGCAAGACTTCATCAATAAAAGTCAACTACTCCTTCAAATCTTTGGTCTTTGTCAAAATATTGTCCATAGAATCTCCTTCTTTCATATGTCCGCTATCCATTTTTTTCCGGAGGTAAGCATGAGCCTCATTTCTTACCTATTCTAAAGTGGTAAGTGTATCCCAAACATCCTTTGTTGTTTTGCTAGGGTGGATGTGAAGGCTGATGGCACATTTAATAGAAAAAGCTATCTATGCATGTGGCTTAACATCTCTGCTATCCCAACAAAGTTTCTCTACAATAGGTGTGGCAGGAACTACAACACGAAAAAGAATTTGAAGATCTTCATTTTCAATGACATCTGCATCACCCTAAATAAGTGTATTTGTAGGTGTACTATGACATTTTTCAATGCCCTACAAAATGTTCCACAACCCTTTTCTACCAATACATGATGCATCATATATGCCCTCAACAGGTAATTAGTACCATGAAACCTATCCTCAACATCCAACGTATGTAATACTTTTGCCCCGGTGGTCCTAGAGTGTTCACACACATCACTACCTAAATATATCAAAAAATCCCCATTGGAAGTGATGCAGTGAACAAGTAGCTTACACTCATGTATAAGGAAGTGCCAAGGTATGTGGAAATCACTCCACAAAAGGAAGTAAGCCCAAAGCTTTGCAGAAAGCTTCAAAATTCTCTCAAGGGAGAGCCTTCATGAAAAGTTATGCAATGTTCTCCTGCGTGGGCACATATGCCAAGCTCATCTCCCCAGTAGAGAACCTCTCCCTGACATAATGATAATGCACCTCAATGTGCTTAGTGCGAGCATGGAACACAGGGTTCCTCACAGCTGCCAATGTGCTCTGACTGTCAGTGAAGATGCTGGTGTTAGAAGACTGAACAACACCCAAATCACCCATAAGGCATCTGAGCCACACACATTCAACAATCGCTTTGAAAGCTGCCCTATACTCAGCCTCACAACTGGAAGTGGCCATAGTAGGCTACTTCTTGCTCAACCAAGATATACATGAGCTACGAAGCATGAAGCAAAAGCCACTAGTGGACACACGAGTGTCATAGCAACCAGCCCAATAAAAGTCAAAAAAAGCATGCAAATCTGAGGGTAGTGATCCCCCCTTGGGATAAAACAACCCAAGTAGCCGAGTACTGCTCAAGTAGCGAAAGATGTGCTTAACTTCCTGCCAATGCTTGACTCTTGGGCAATGCATAAACCTACTCATCTATGAGACAACAAACTCAATATTTGGCTGAGTTATGCATAAGTAATTAAGCATCCAATAGCCTGCTGATAGACAACAACATCAAATGCATCTCCAGGATCATGAAGACTTAGTCATAAACCTATCTCGATAGGAGTGGCAATAGGTTTATAGTCTTCAAGGCCAAAACGCTGCAATAATGTGTCAATATATTTCCTTTGACACAAAGTCATTCCACCATCAACGTGCATAAACTGAATGCCCAAATAATGATGCAAATGCCCCAAATCAGACATCTCAAATGAGGCATATAAATCAGCCTTGAAATCAGCAATATGCTTCTCATTAGGACCAGTGAGCAACGTGTCATCAACATACACCACAATGATCAGAAGTACATCATTAGCACGCTTGACATATAAGGTGCTTTCAGTTGGAATTTTCTCAAAACCATGTGCAATCAGATAGGTATGTATCTTTTCATACCAAGCACGTGGTGCTTGCCTTAAACCATATAATGCCTTCCTTAATCTACACCTAGTTTTCATGCCCTTTCTGCATAAAGCCATGGGGCTGCGAAATATACACTTCTTCATGCAAGTGACGATTCAAGAATGCAGTTTTAATGTCCAACTGATGTACATTCCAACCACGATGGGCTGCAAGTGCATAGATGCTCCGAACAGTAGTCATACGGCATGTAGGTGCAAAGGTCTCATCAAAATCAATGCCTCATTCTTGTGCATAACCCTTTGCAACAAGCCTAGCCTTATACCTGTCAGTTGTTCCATTAGGCTTACGCTTTAGCTTGTAAACCCACTTAGTGTCAATGGCATTCTTGCCAGGAGGCAAGTCACATAAAGACCAAGTACCATTCTTCATTATAGCACCATAATAATATGCATGAGTGTTGGGGGATTCTTTGACAAGAAGGAGTTTGAGGGTTTGTAGGAGAAAATGAAAAGACCAACAGAGAAAATACACCTTGGAAGTTTCTGCCGTTTGATTACAATAAGAAAAGTACAATGTTTGAAATACAAGATACACCAATACCTCTGTGCACAATCCCACAGAGTGCCCAATTACAAGATATCCAAGATTCCAATGTCCTCTTGCTGCCGACCTCCTCTGCAACAGACCTCCACCTGCTTCAAGCTTCTCCTTGTGCACACCTTGCACCAAGCTTCCACAAAGGGGGGAGGAGTGAATACCTGCTGTCGGCAAGCGTACACTGCCAAAGGACCTTGAGATACTTGGGGGAACTCTAGCTTAGCACACCTCTGCACCAAAATCCTTGGTCACTCTCTCTGCACCTTGCCCTTCCACTTCTGTGCGACGTACTCTGGTGACTCTTGCACTTCCCTCTCTTGCTCCACTTAGCCTATGCTCTCTTGCTTACTCTAACCTTGGTCCAAGAATGGCTCTCCCTTGATTTGAGTGTCTCGATCACGTAGCTCCTAACTGCAAGTGAATCTTGGTGCTCACTTTGATGTCCCAAGATTGCTCTCACAAGTGGCAGCCAACTACTCACTGTTTTGTCCTGTAGTGACTTTAGTCTAAAACCAAAAATTTTAATGGGGGCCATATTTTCACCTGTGCGTACACTTTGCCGCTTCACATGCCTTCACATTTCCTTTTAATTCTTCACTTTTGCACATAAGGGGGGTTCACCTGAACCTTCCAAAACACTTTAAAACACACTTTGAACCTCAGGGAAATTAGAGAAAGTACCTCTGCAACCTGCAACCTATTTTCTCCAATTTACCCTTTGTGGACAATTCATTGTGCACTACCTGTGCACTTTGACACCTGCACTTACGCACTTTGACTTTGACTTGTTGACTTTGACCTTGACCTTGTTGACTTTGACCAGTTGACTTTGACCTTTGACTTTGACTGCAATTAACTTTGACCACATGACTTTCATGGGCTCAACAGTTGCCCACCACCTAATGTGCTCTCCGTCCCGGAGAGCCATAGCCAAAACTCTGAGCATACAGGCATCTGGAAAATAGGACTGCAAAAACTAGAAGAGGACATCTGAGCAGCAACCAAAGCACCAAGAGTACTGAGCTAGTGGGGGAGGGGAAAGGTGGGGAAAAAAAAGGGGGGGGTTGGGGGAAATGATGAGGAGTGGAGGGGTGGGTGAAATGATGGGGAGTGGAGGGGAAAATGAAAGATACCAACCAGTACACAGTCATAGGAGGAAAACGAACAATAATAGACCCGAGAGTGCACAAGGAACACACCATGAATACGGAACCAGAATCGCATGTAAAAGCAGAAAGGAACAGTGAAACAAATGTCCATGATAAGTACATGAAGTGGCCAGAAGCCAATGATGGGCAATATATCCAAAAGATAAGTATATGCATCCGACACGAAGCCTCAACAACAAAAAGAGGCGAGGATAAAGCGAATGAACTAGGGAAACCGAAGCGTGTAGAACTCCTAGAAGTAGGCGAGAGAGATGGAACATCTAACTAAGGCGCCGGCGGAGAAGGCGGCCTCTCCCCAGGTGGAACGTCGTCCCGAGGAAGAGGGAAGTCGGGTGAGGCGGGAGGGATGATGGCTGCCTCCTCAGTCCAAGCAGCAATCCGGCTCCTGTAGCGGCGGAGATGATCTCGCTCGCGTCGGACCAAGCGACACGCAGGGCTATCACAAATGCCTAAGGCCGCACGCTGGCTGATCTCCATAAGAGCTCGAGTCGCCGCATCAGCCTGATCTCTGTAGCGGTCGCGGTCCTGCTGCATGGCCCGCAAAGCCTCGCGCGACGTCTGCCACTGGGCCGCTGCAGCCGCGCGAATACGATCGATCGTCTGAGCATACTGCTGGTGAAGCGCAGCCGTCGCGGATACAGAATCCAGAGAAAGACGGGCAGCATCGGCCCCATCGCTCGCTACGACACTCGCATCTCGAAGTAGGCCCAAGAAAGGTGGATCATCGTCTAGGCTGGCAGGGATGGAAGGCTGCGATGTGGGAGGTGGGGGTGGTGGTGCCGGAATAGGCTGAGGAAAAATGGGAGGTGCTGGAGGCGAGTGATGCGGATGGGAGGTGGAGGCAGACTCAACAGAGATGGCAGGAGATGGGGGGGGCTGGGAGGCACCTGCCGGGGGGGGTGACGGGATGGGTGAGGCAGGGACGGGGGTGGGAAAGGAATCTAGCAGCCGGGTACGGACTCTCCGAGCGGGAGGAGGAGGGGATGCTGTCCTTGAAGGGGGTGGCGGAGGATGGGCGTGGGGAGAATGGGCAATGGAATGTGTAAGATGAGGGGGGTCAATACAATGGCTAGATGCTATGGTGCGTGTACCAGGCAGATGGAAAAGCCAAGCTAAGACGGGGGCGGAATAAACAGAAAAGGAACGAGTGCCGCGATGGAGGCCATCATGGAAACGTCGAGAACGAAGGAGAAATGACTGGAACATGAGTGTGCCATAGGGAAAGGGTCGGCCATGTAAAAAACAGAAAAGCGGGTCGGCTATATGGATATCATGCAAGGGAAGTTCCGCGGATGGACTACGAAATAAAAAGAAGAAAATGAACGAGTGTAGAACGGCGAGCTGGTAGTGAGTGGGGATGGCATCCACGCCATATAAAGATAAGCAGAAAGCGATGGTATCGTCTCGAGATAACCCCGAGTAGAGGGTCTGAGGAGTATGAAACGAAGTGAGGCTCGAACCTATACCCGCAGCGACAACCGCAGGGGTGAGTGAGCCGGAAGGAAAATGAGGGAAATCAAGCAGCGCCGTGCGAATGTCGGACCCCTCTGCCTCGGATAAGAGTAGGGAGGCCAGGCGCCACAGACCTGCCTGACGTAGGCAACCCTCTGGAAGGAGATCTATGAGCGGAATGGGAGGCAAAGCTAAATGCAATCGGAGGGACATGGTCGAAGATGGGTCTCTATGGTCAACTATGGAGGACGACGGGGGACGGGGAACGGGTGAGGTGGAATGACTACCTGAGCTGCGAGCGGGGTGTCCACTAGACCCATCGGATTGTGTCGGCACTGATATGTGGGGTGCGGGAACGGGAAGGTGGTGACCAGGGGGAAGAGAGCCGGGACTATATATCGAGGAACCTGAAAGGGATACGCACGGAAGTGAACCCGCGAAGGGCTGGCTACCAGGTAGATGGATAGGGGTGGAAGGTGTGACAGGGCGCGGGACTGGTGCGCGAGGTACTGGGTGTGCAATGGGGGGAAGGGGTGCCCTAGGGGCAGGAGAAAGGATAGGGACAGGGACGGGCTGGCTGGGGGCTAGGGGGGCGGATAGGGATGTGGCTCTAGGGAGAAGGGGGCCTACCTCAGGATGGAGAGTACCGAGAGCCAAGGCCGAAGGGGCAAATTCTGAGTATGCCTCAGTAGCCAGTGATGAATCCTGCTGAGGAACGGAAGACGCCATATGTGCAGACGAAAACGCTGTCACAAAGTGCTGCAACCATATGCAACCACAGAGAACAAGGGCTTAAAACTGCAACTCTAGAGGGAATCTGAAAAACTCTAGAAAAACACTATAATTGAGAACGGAGGACCCAAAATTTGGATCCGGCACACTGAATTACCCTAAAAATGACTGTAAAAACAATAAAAACAGAGAGGTATAATAATAAAAAGAAATGCTATACAAAACAAATAGAAAAGAAAAAAGAAAAAGAAAGAAAAGAAATAAATAAAGAAGTAAGTAAAAAAAGAAGTAAAATAAAAATTAAAAAATAAAAAATTAAAAATTAAAGAATAAAAAAATAACTGAAAAAACAAGAAAGAAATAAAGAAATACCTGGATGCGCAGGCTGCCGGGTGAGGCGAAAAGAAAAATGGGAGGGCCTTTATATAGGGGGGGGGGGGGGGGGGGGGGGGGGGGGGGGGGGGCGGGGGGGGGCGGCGGGGGGGGGGGGGGGGGCGGGGGGGGGGGGGGGGGGGTTGGTAGGTTGGTCGGTGGGGGGGGGGGGGGGGGGGCGGGGGGGGGGGGGGCGGGGGGGGGGGGGGGGGGGGGGGGCGGGGGGGGGGGGGGGGGGGCGGGGGGGGGGGGGGGGGGGGGGGTTTGGTCGGTGGGGGGGGGGGGGGGGGGGTTGGTCGGTTGGTCGGTGGGGGATGGGGGGGGGGGGGGGGGGGGGGGGCATATATATATATATATATATATATATATATATATATATATATATATATATATATATATATATATATATATATATATATATTTTTTTTTTTTATTTTTTTTTTATTTTTTTTTTTGGGAACCCGCAAATTCTTAGGGGGCTTTTTTTTTTTTTTTTTTTTTTTTTTTTTTTTTTTTAATAAAGAGCTTTTAAATAGCCCAATTTAGAAAAAAAATCAAGGAAAAATCTGAAAAAATTGCCAAAAATTGGCCAAAAATTCTGAAAAAATTCTGAAAAAATTCTGATGAAATTTTCTACATGTTGAGCCTAAAATCCTTCATCAGACCACAGAGACCCTCCATTTATTCCTCAAATTGGGCAATAAAAAGACATCGGAAAGGGATAAAAATTGCTAGAAAAATGCTAAAATTGCTAGAAAATTTCCAAAAAAAGAGTTTGCATGGCCGTGGTTGTGAAATATCTTCTAGGTTTTCTAAAAACACCAATAACAAGGATGAAATTGATAAGGAAAACTACTAAAACTGAGCAAAATATGATGAGAAAGTTATGTACAACCTGGACATATTTGACAGTTCCAGGTGATCCATACGTCATTAAGTGTGTTGATGATAGGCCTTCAACCTTGAAATGTTGACCAGTGGCAAGGCCTCTCCTTTCAGCGTCTCTAATTCCACAGCACCCAAGTTTAGCATTGTTTTGACTCTATAAGGTCCTTCCCAATTTGGAAGCCATTTTCCTCTCAGTTGTGTATGAAGGTTAGGTCTATGGAGAAGAACCAACATGCCTGCTTCAATGTTGTTGTTCCACAGGTGTCGATCATGTGCCTCTTTCCTCTTCATCTGAGTCTCGATCAATTGTTTTGTTGCTAGGAGACGAATCTCCTCCACTTTATGTAGGGCCCCTATTCTCTGAAAGATATCACAGTCTTTTTTGCCCTGCATGTATGCTATCTTAGGTGAGCCATGTAAAAATTCAAAGGGCTCAATGGGCAATATTCCATAAACCAGTTGAAATGGAGAATATCCTGTGGCCTCTTTGTAAGCTAACCTGTATGCCCATAGGGTACCTTGATAAGCAATGCCCCAGGAAGTGGGTTGTAACATACATTCCTTCTTTAACATTGAGATCAAAACTTTATTTGTCGATTCAGCCTGTCCATTGGCTCTTGGATAGTAAGCACAAGAAGTCCTATGTAGAATTCTATACCTGTTAAAAATCTCCTGCAGGACCTTATTGACAAAATGTGTACCTTGATCTGTACAAATTTCAAATGGGCATCCAAACCTGCAAATGATGTTACTATAAATGAAATCGGCAACAGTTTGGGCAGTGCAGTCGGGGGAAGCAATAGCTTCAGCCCACTTGGTCGCATAATCGGTAGCTATCAAGAGATATTTCTCTCTTTTTGGAATCGTCGGAGGATAGATGGGCCCTACAAAATCCAGCCCCCACTTTTCAAATGGTTGCCAGGAAGTGGAAACAATCAAGGGGTTATGTCTCTGCGTTGTGGGCTTAGGTCCACACCTCTGGCAAACATCACATGCCTTTCCCCATTCATCTGCATCCTTAAATAGTGTGGGCCACCATAGACCAGCATCTAATATCCTCTGACTCATAATATGCCCTGGAAGGTGCCCACCACCTGGTCCTTCATGTGCAGAGTGAAGGACTTTCCTCACTTCTTCTTCCTCCAAGCACTGCCTAAGTCTGTCATCCTTTCCCTTTCTATATAATTTATCTTCAAGGAAGGTGTATGGTCTGCTCTTGAGTAGCAATCTCTTCCTTTGCACAGCACTAGCCGTTTTTGGATACATCCCTGATTTAATGAAATTCTTGATATCATAATACCAACCTTGGGCCTGGACAGCAAACAGATGAGCATCTGGAAAATCATCATTGATTCCACTAACTTGCTCCATCATGTTGATTCTGGAAAGGTGATCCGCCATAACATTCTCTTTACCTGGTCTGTGGACCACAGAAAAATCGAACTCTTGGAATAACAATAACCACCTCCATATTCTACCAGTGGCTTGTGGTTTGTTGAGCAAGTACTTGAGGGGTTGATGGTCAGTTATAATAACGAATTTTACTCCCAACAAGTAATGACGAAATTTTTGAATCGCAAAAACCATTGCTAAGGCTTCCCTTTCAGTAGTGCTGTAATTCCTTTCAGCCTTAGTCAAAATTCTACTAGCATACTGAATTGGTCTGTCCATCTTAAATTCTTCACTAGGTTGTGTCAAAACTGCCCCCACTGCATAGGCACTGGCATCTACATGTATATGAAAGATTCTTGACCATTCAGGTGTGATCAAAATAGGAGCAGACACTAACCTGGACCGCAATGTTTGATATGCTTTTTCTTCCTCTTCTTCCCATTTAAAAGGTACTTCCTTACCTGTAAGTCTAGCCAGAGGTCTAGCTATCTCTGCATACATTTTAATAAACCTTCTATGGTATCCAGTATGCCCCAAAAAACTCTGGATCTCTTTAGGGGATTTAGGTTTAGGCAACTTTAAGATAGAAATGATTTTGTCAGGATCCGGGGCCATACCTTTAGCTGACACCACATGTCCTAAGAGAGTTCCTTCTGTCACAAGAAAGTGACATTTGTTTGGATTGAGCTTTAACTTAGTTTCTCTGCATCTTTTGAAAACATTATGCAGCTGCCTCAGATGGTGGTCCAAACAATCTAGAGGAGTTTCTTTGTGAGATCCTGAAAACGAAGAGAAGTCATCCATGAAGATTCTAAGTGATTCCAGCAATAGGGGGCCAAAGATGAGATTGACCGTTCTGTTAAAGGTGGCTGGAGCATTTCTGAGCCCAAATGGCATTTTTACATACACATATGTTCCCCAAGGTGTGATAAAAGCAGTCTTTTCTCGATCCTCTGGGTGTATTGATATTTGATTATAGCCACTGAATCCATCCATAAAGCTATATAAGGCATGCCCAGCTACTTCTTCAATGACCTGTTCTGCAAAAGGCATTGGGAAACCATCTGGAATGGTCACCTTATTGAGTGCTCTAAAATCAACACAAATTCTGATTTTATTAGTATTCTTCTTTGGTACTATAACCATAGGGGAGAGCCACTCTGAGTGTTCTACAGGAATGATGATTCCTGCATCCTCCATCTTCTGGATTTCCACATAGACAGCTTCAGCATATTTTGGGTTAAGTCTATAACTCTTCCCTCTTATAGGTTTTGCTCCATCAACCAGAGGGATTCTATGCTCTCCATAAGTTGCCGGCACTCCTTCTAAGTCTTTATAATGCCAAGCAAAAACATCTATATATTTGGTCAAGAATGATTTTACCTTTTCAAGGAGCCCTGGGTGGCTCCACAACCAAGTGGCCACCAAAACTGGCCGATCATTGTCTTGATTGCCTAATTGTATTTCTTGGACAGGATTTCTCTCTACCAGAGTATCCTCCTTCTCCTCTCCTTCCTTGTCTTTGTCTTCTAGCTTTTCTTGCATTGCTTCATAAGCCGGGGTGTTTTGGATTTCAATCTGTTCTTCCTTATCCTGCATCCATCCTACAGGTATTTCTTGAATTGGAAAAGAACACTCTTCACTAGAATCTTTTACCTTGCCTTTAGCTTTATTAACTTCATTTTCTGTAGTAGTCATATCCTCCTCAAAATTGCATTTGAGGGTTGTCTTCCTGCCCCTTCTGTGGTTTGTAATGGGCTCTCCCAATCCATCAACCTGGACTTTTTCCTTATCTTCATCATAACCTTCAATTGTACAACAATTATTAAGAAAAATTCCAAAACAAGAGGAAGAGTTGCCTGCATGGAGCCAATTTAGAATATCCTCTTCTTCCTCAAAATCTATTTGGGGTTGATCCTCCGATCCTGTTTCCATGCAAATGCCAACTGCTTGCATCATGCTAGTGTTTCCTTGATTATCTGGGCCCTCTTCTAAATGAATCTGTGTCAGCTCCTGCCCTTTCTTTTGTACCCACATAGTATCCTTGCCCCAATCATGAATGACACTTGCGTGCCTTAGCCATGGTCGTCCAATTAAGAGAGGAAATCCTCCTTCAACCTGGGGTAATCTTAAAACCACAAAATCCAGGATGAATAAATTACCTTGTACTTCAAGTGGAACTTTTGGGATTACTCCCAAGGGCCTTACTTTGCTCTGATCTGCCAAAGTGACAGTGAAATTTGCAGGCCTTGAAGGGTGGAGTCCAATTCTTTTCATTGTATGTTCAGGCATCAAGTTAATGCCAGAACCACCATCCACAATAACTCCTTTAAATTCATGACCCTTGATAGATACTGTCAGCCGAGGACTTTTATAATCTGTAAGGGGTGCTTCCCTTACAATTTTTCCTTCATGTACAACAGCAGTCTTTGCCACCAAACTTGTAGTGGAAGCTTCATCAATTATCTGCAAGAGTTCTGACCTGAACTTCCCATCCATCTTTATTAAATCAAAAATACTAACCTCCTTTTTCATGGACTTGAGTAGTCTGGAGGCTTCTGATTCCTTAGGAGCTTGGGCTCCATTTGACTTATCCAACTCCTCATGAGCCCTGCTGAATGCATGTCCAATGGCATCACTGGTACCTGTGCAGTTTTCCTTTTGCCTTGTGTCTGCACTTGTGGTGGCTAGGTCTTCTGACACACCTTTGTCTCTGTTTAATCCATTAATCAATGATTCTTGACCCATGTCCACTGGAGCCATCCCCTTGCTTCTTGTCTGCACAGTAAAAGAGTCAATTTCTTCTAACTGCACCACCCTGGTAGATGGTGATGGCACCTTAACTTGATTTTCCATTTCTTCTTCCTTCACAGAAATCATTTGGATATGGGGCCCTGATGAAGAGGCTTGATTCTTAGGACAACCATATGTATAATGGTCTCTGGCCTCAGGGCAGTTCCTGCAAGGAGGTGCATTCTCTGGTAGGGTGCACCTACTTTGGTAGTGCCCACATTCTCCGCACCTAAAACAGATTATTGGCCTCCTAGGCCCATTTCCAAAATTATTTCTCTGTCTAGGGTTATAGTTGTTACCTTGATTTTGTGCAGCCATCACATTTGTGGTTGTTGGGGGTCCTCCTTGGGTCCAGTATGTCGTTGCAGGCATTCCTCTTGATTGGCATTCATGGGCCTCGTGGCCAATCTTCCTGCATAATTGGCAAGTTACACTTAACAGAGGACACTCACTTACTATATGCCCTTGTTTGCTGCACATGGAACACCAAAGACCACTCTTGATGCCCCCTCCTTTGAGCTCCTGCAACTCCTGTCGCAGCTGAGCTAATTCCTCTGCTTGGGCCTCCTCTTCCTTTTGAAGCTTGAGTGCTTCAATCTCCCTTCTCAATTGAGCCACAGCAGTCTCCTCCTCTTTGTAGGGCTTATTTCTCTTTAAGCCCTCCAACTCCCTCCTCAGCTGGGTCACTGGATCCTCCATCTCTGTACCATATGTTGGTGGTGAAGAAGTTGTCCCATATTGGTGCCTTATTTGCTCCAGTCTTGTAGCCGTGGTGATGAACTCCTCTATGGAGGCTGTAGGTAGCACCAACTCTTTTATTTTGCATTGGGTGACCACAGGTAAAGGTTTGGCTAACCACTTCTTGACAAAGAAGTCGTGTGGTGGATCCGGTAATTTGGCCATTAATGCTTTTGCCCTGGTCACGAATTCGGGGAACTTCTCTCCTGGACCCAACTTCAAGTTTTCCAATTCTTCTATAATGATTTCAGCCGTGTTGCCCTGTTGGAATTGATTCTTAAAGGCCTCTTTCATCATATCCCAAGAGGTAAAGTGATTTTCGGCAAACTGACTAAACCACTTGTCTGCCAGACCCTCCAATGTGGCGGGGAAGAGTATCAAGAAAGCATCTTCCCTACCCATTAGTCCCCTAGTCTTACATAATGAAAGAAATCGTCGAATGTGCTCATCTGGGTCCTCATGGGCTAAACCTCTGAAGGAGGGGAATTTTATGTTTAACCTGGAGAGCAAGATTTCTAGGTCCACCTGCCCTGCCATGCTTCCTACCGATGAAGTCGATGAAAGTGGACTTGTTGATCTTCGGTTCGTCTTTCTTCTTGTCTGCTTGCACTTGATTCTCAAGGTTTGTGACCGGGTCGCGGTCATGAGCTATTCATAGTCCACTTAAAATTGAGACACTTGATAAAAGGATATACCTTTTGGCCCACTGGAGTAATGTTGTCGACACTGGAATGTTGTCCTTCAATGGCAATATATAGTCTCCTATGCTCAAAGCTCCTTGGATGTCCCACCGGGCGTGCCAAATTTGTTGGGGGATTCTTTGACAAGAAGGAGTTTGAGGGTTTGTAGGAGAAAATGAAAAGACCAACAGAGAAAATACACCTTGGAAGTTTCTGCCGTTTGATTACAATAAGAAAAGTACAATGTTTGAAATACAAGATACACCAATACCTCTGTGCACAATCCCACAGAGTGCCCAATTACAAGATATCCAAGATTCCAATGTCCTCTTGCTGCCGACCTCCTCTGCAACAGACCTCCACCTGCTTCAAGCTTCTCCTTGTGCACACCTTGCACCAAGCTTCCACAAAGGGGGGAGGAGTGAATACCTGCTGTCGGCAAGCGTACACTGCCAAAGGACCTTGAGATACTTGGGGGAACTCTAGCTTAGCACACCTCTGCACCAAAATCCTTGGTCACTCTCTCTGCACCTTGCCCTTCCACTTCTGTGCGACGTACTCTGGTGACTCTTGCACTTCCCTCTCTTGCTCCACTTAGCCTATGCTCTCTTGCTTACTCTAACCTTGGTCCAAGAATGGCTCTCCCTTGATTTGAGTGTCTCGATCACGTAGCTCCTAACTGCAAGTGAATCTTGGTGCTCACTTTGATGTCCCAAGATTGCTCTCACAAGTGGCAGCCAACTACTCACTGTTTTGTCCTGTAGTGACTTTAGTCTAAAACCAAAAATTTTAATGGGGGCCATATTTTCACCTGTGCGTACACTTTGCCGCTTCACATGCCTTCACATTTCCTTTTAATTCTTCACTTTTGCACATAAGGGGGGTTCACCTGAACCTTCCAAAACACTTTAAAACACACTTTGAACCTCAGGGAAATTAGAGAAAGTACCTCTGCAACCTGCAACCTATTTTCTCCAATTTACCCTTTGTGGACAATTCATTGTGCACTACCTGTGCACTTTGACACCTGCACTTACGCACTTTGACTTTGACTTGTTGACTTTGACCTTGACCTTGTTGACTTTGACCAGTTGACTTTGACCTTTGACTTTGACTGCAATTAACTTTGACCACATGACTTTCATGGGCTCAACAATGAGCATGCTCACCAATTTTTGTGTGATTCTGAGAGCGTGATTGGAAGGGTGTTGACTATGCCCTAGATGAATTGAGAACCTCTTTAGATACCAATTGTTTGAGTTTTAGGTTTGCAGATACACATGGACAACACAAGGAAGAAGAAGAAGAAGAAGAAGAAGAAGAAGAAGAAGAAGAAGAAAATGCTTTGAGCACAACACAACACTAAATGAATTATCAAGTGAATGTATAAAGATAATTAATCCATTAGGGCTATAGGCATATATACAAGCAAGGGGAAAAAACCTCCTAAAGAGGGAGAAAAGTGCCCCAACCATTGTCATAAATATATTCATCTATATTTTCATGTCTTTACACAACTCTAGGTGATATGATTAAAGGATGAAACTTATTCTCATAGACATCATCCGTATTTGAAGCTCTTGCAAGGATTGCTATCTGAAATGTTCCTCAATTTTAGTGGAGATAGTATTTAACAACGATCTTGGTGTGGAGTGCATTCTCCAAATTACTCACATATGATAAAAACAAAAATGGATTTCCTTTGGTTTGCAAAACATGGAATAAGGTGGCCAAGTATATTATTCCATTATTAGTTGCAAAGTATTGAGAAGAGTCTACACATATATAATCCACTTGGGGTCTGATGTATACACATAGCTGTGGGTATGATCAAGATCAATTGCGGCAAGATCACCTACTGAAGGTACTAAAGGGTATTCACTTGGATTCCACAGGTCCTGTGACTGTTCCCATTAGAATCAGAACAATCACACATAGAAGGCGGATGCAAAGATGGCATCTTCTAATACAAAAGACAGTACGTTGTGTCTGGCTACCAATTTCGTCTCTCCAATCTCATGCAGAAACCCATCAACACTGCAAACACACTAGGATGGTGGTCAGATGTTGTATTTAAATCTTTTCAAGAAATCTCTTCAACCTCATGAATTCTGCTACTATGTTGATCTGTGTTCAAAGTAAGAAAAATATTATGCATGGGCTGCGTTATGTACCTCTGCAGAATATCAATTGCATCATTCGTTTGATTGTTTTTTTTTTTTTGTTTTTTCGGCTTTAATAAGCTTAGCTTGCTATGGTTTTTGACCTTAGATGTTGGGACATAAAGAAGGGCTGTAGTCATCATCGGAGGGGGGGACACGCATTATTTTCTGGCAATTATAGGAAGTACCTGAACTTGACTTGAGCAGGGGAGAGCAGCGATGATGGCAATGTTCTGTGGATAACAATGTTTAGAAGGAGGCAAATCAACATGAATCTCTTTAAGCAAGTTAGACGAGGAGGTCAATTCTAGTGAAAATGGTCTGGCAAGCAACACGCAGCTCACGATCACTTTCAACATCAAAAGTCAATGCACGCAGCCATCATCGGTTATCAGCGGGCACACATCTAGCTGAAGCACAGACGACTCCAACGATACCATATGATCTTATGTCTGTCTTCTCCATGTTCTGCAGAATTCACATGAAGCTTGTACTTACTCCGAGAAACACCTACGGTAACAATATCTGAACTCTATTGCAGACGGATGCCTTCGTGTCGATCTCTTTGATATACTGTAACGTCAATGATAAGTTATCTCATTTCAATCTGTTTTGTGAATGAATTGTCATTTGATCTATGAAACTCACGGCCATATGCTCTGACCAAAAATCACTGCGATTTACTCTGATGCTCAACCATTACCACGCGATCACAGTGCTTCAGCTCTATGAAGTTTAGAATATATGGACTTGTGCAATAGCAGAATCTTTACATATTATATATTCTGATCTTTGAATTTTGTCATTCTTTTGATCATGCGTACATTATCTTTGAATTTTGTCATTCTTTTGATCATGCGTACATTGTCTTTATCACATACAAACTCATACGTGCATAAATGCAAAGCCAGATTCGTTCAGATCTTCTCCATTTGACAAAGAATCCTGAGACGTTATGTTGTGAAAATCTTCGTTGAAGTGCGCACATAAAAGTTTGATGGAGCCAACTGGTGGGGAAATCTGATGCATTCTATCTGCTTTTGTCCAAGTAAAAAAATAGAATTTTCCTAAAAACCTTGAATTAATAATGCAGTGAATCAATCGATGATAGTTTAATTTTAGAATTCTTGATGCTCTATTATTAATGTACTGAATAGAATTTCGTAGTATGATTTTATTTTTGTCTTCACAACTAATGGGTATTTTATGTTCGAATCATGCCTGTGACAATCAACCCAGTTATTGTTAGATTTGACTTATTGAATTTAATTTCTTTGGAACTTATTGGAATTTCACTTTACATTGACGTACCAAAAAGAGAATATATTAATTTGAACTTTTATTATAAAGCGTTAATATCTTTGAGTTTGGCATAAAAGGAAGTAGGAAGCACACATGAATTCACAAGATAACGTGATATCTTTTTCTCATCATGTTTTACTACGATAAGAAAAATCGAACGAAGCTTTTATGTTTCCTTTCGAGTTGCAAAATCACCTGAGATTGTTGCACGCATCAGGCATGTGCCATTGGAGTTGGCGATTGACTTGATCCATCAAGCGTGCGTCCACATACTTTTGACATAACTGAACCTGACGTGAAGAAACGAGACTGCAACTCAGGTATACATGATTTCTATTTTGTTTTGCATATGCATATACGTGAATCCACAATTGTAGTGTTTGCTTTGACATCCTTGGAAGCAGTAGCATACTCATGCGATCTCTTGGGTGTCGAGGGCTGATTAGTTTGATCTGAGCGCCTCCACGGAGATTGTCAACATCTACTAAAGCTACATTTGCACACATTCATGCACCAGAACTTTGATGTATTAGGATTTTTTTATCAACTCAATGTAAAAAATTTGCAGAATCACATTTACAAAGAACCTCTTGTACGAGCCTTTCCAGGTATATTTCTCCTACTTCTATTTGCAAATTATCTTTTTACCATGGTATCCGAATGAGAGGAGGAAATAGACGTACTTCTATGGGAATTACATACGTACATTTCACTTCTTTCACTAACTTTAGATTTACACAATATGGCTAATCAATTTGAAGAGCAAAGAATATAGAAGATAATTGATTCAATAAAAATGGATCGGGGAGAATTTAATGGGACTAATGCTACTGCATATCTTAGATATTATGAGCAGCTCACTGAGCAGTATGCTTTACACAAGGAACATAAGAAGGATACGTTTATATGTATTTCATATGGGTTTACTAGAGAAAGGATTAGGGTAGTTACACCTAATATGACCTGGGCCAATTTTAAAACTCAACTTTTTGTTGAGTTCTCACATGAGGACTAAAGCAAAAACAATAGGGCCACATTCTTGAGATGGGTGGGAACTACTAAATCTGATAAACATATAACCCAGTGTCTAACTGAATTTGATGTTAAATTTAATCAAATGCCTCAAATAAACTGTACATCCTTAGAGGCAGACAAATTACATAGTTTTCTAAGCATGCAAGACATATCTCTCCAACATGAGCTAGAACCAATGCTTGAGGATGGAACAATTGCTAGTGGATTAACTGAAAATTGGGAGAATGTGTGAGCAACTATCCATAGGATAGCTCAATATCAAGAACGTAATAAAATGCAAACTCCTAGGCTAAATGAAAGAGATACACTAGTTAAAGTAGACATTGATCATACTTCACAAGGACTTGGTAGGGATGAATAAAAAACTGCTATTTTGAAAACTATGGTGGAGTCAATGGCTAAACATATTGAGACATTAGCAACCAAAATGGCATCCATGAAAAGCATGCAAGAAACTAGACTAAGAGAAAAAGAGAGGCCAAGAGAGCTAGAGCAAAATTCTAGGTCTCAAATGCCAAATAGGAGAACATTTAATCAATCTCGTAGATGCCTCTAGTGTGATAAGGTTGATCACCCACAGTGGACATGTAATCAATTCAAGGAAGCTAAAGATACAAATTAGGTCACTGCGATTGATCGAAAAATCTGTGATTACATGACCAAAAGACCTTCGGCAACAAACTATGGTAAAGGGGGTATGAAAAATTTCTTTGAGACCTCTACAAGTCAAAACACATATGCATGCAAGCTTGAAAGTGATGATTCAAATTGTGAATTTTGGAACCATGTATATGATGTTTCTAGTAGGGGAAAACTAATGGTTGAGTCCTTGTGTGCCACAAGCTCTGATATCCGTGTAAAGATGTGTTGGAATGAACCAATTGACATGTTCTCCATCTATGCTCACGAGATAAACATAGATGAAAAGAGAAGGCATGATGAAGAGGGGCAATCCAAACGTACTACTAGGGCTAGAAAGGAGAGTGAATCTAATGAATCAAATAATGAACCATCTAGATCAAAGCGCGCCTAGTGAAGAAACTAAAAAGCAAGAGCAAGATAAGAAAACTCCAAACAAAGGAAAAGTTAAGAAAGTGGTAGATAACCTTGAAAAGAAAGTAATAAATGAAGACAAAAATCAAGATAAAACCAATGAAAATCAACCTATATGCTAGGAAGGTGTTGAAAGAAGAGGAAGCTAAAAAGAAACCACCTACGTTTCAATTGATATCTCAAATAGAAAGACAAATAGATATTTGAAAAGTAATGGATGGAAAAATTATGAAAGCTGAAGTGACTATGACACTAGAAGAATGGTTAGCTTTTCATGCACGGACATTAAACAAGACTTGATGAGTATAATAAAAAGACGGAGAGAACCAATTGAATATAAAACTAAGGATATAGAAATGGAAGAGAGAAAAGAAAGTCATGAGCCTAAAATTAGTATCATTCAAGTCAATGAATATGAATATCATGATCCATTTGAGCATAAAAATTATTTGGGACCATTGATTGGGCATGTAGAAAAATCAAATGGATTCCCAAATAGTCACTTTACTCAAACACATTGGTCTAGAGGTACTACCAAAACCATTGTTAAAATTGGAAATAATAATAAACCACAAATAGCCTTAATAGATTTAGGATCTGAAATAAATGTTGTTTCAAGGGCATTGTACAATGATGGAAAATGGCCTATAGATAGAGACCATGGTTGGAAGATGAAACCAGCTAATAACGCTTCTGGTTATTTACTTGGTGCATGTGCAAATGTACCAATCACTATTGGGGATGTTAAAGAGGAGCATAACTTTTTTTTTCATGATGATTGCTCATACCCAATTATTTTGGGACCACATTCATCTGCGAACAAGAAACAAAACTAAAGTTCTTGATGATGTTAATGCTTTTGCTAAAATTCGTTCTCGTGATGGCCAAAAATATGTTCAATTTATGACAATTTTTATTAATCATCCTCACAACCATAGGTCCTTAACGAAGGCCCCTTTAGCACATTTAGATTAGGATTTTGAGTAAATGCCACTATTGAGTGAGATGACGATGGACTTTGGTTCGATATCTCACAAACTTTTGTACACAATTTAGATAATTTTTTTGCTTATTTTCCATCTTCTACATTAAATATTTTGCATTTCAAACAAATTCCTAAAAAACTCATCAAAAATGATGAAAAATACTTAAAAAACAAAGGATATTTGTTATCTGATGAGAACATTGAGCATGTTATTGAAACGTCTCATTGTTTCTCAACGCTTGAAGAACTAGATATGTTGTCAAAATAATTCTAATTCCCATATTCTCCTATCTTCACTTGATTAATATTCTTTAATTCAAGAATATGTTTCTAATATTGATAAAGAACATGAAGCTTTGGTGGAATCAAAATATACAAGTGTGAATAAGAAGGTAAAGCCAGTAGCACAACCACTTCCTAAATTTAGTGATGAAATGCTTGGTATGAAAAAATACATGCCGATCTGATTGCACATGGTTTTGAGAACAGTCCAACTAAAAGCACCTTATATGTTAGGCGTGCTAATGATGTACTTCTTATCATTGTGGTTATGTTGATAACATGATGCACAACAGTTCTCATGAGAGGAATATTGCTGATTTTAAGGCTGATTTACATGCCTCATTTGAGATGTCTGATTTGGGATATTTGCATCATTATTTGTGCATTCAATTTATGCACGTTGATGGTGGAATGGCTTTGTGTCAAACGAAATATATTGACACATTATTGCAGTGCTTTGGCCTTGAAGACTATAAACCTATTGCCACTCTTATGGAAACAGGTTTACGATTGAGTCTTCATGATGCGAGATGCATTTTATGTTGTTCTCTATCACCAGGCTGTTGGATGCTTGATTTACTTATGCATTACTCGACCAGATATTGAGTTTGCTATCTCACAGATGAGCAAGTTTATGCATTGCCCAGGAGTCAAGCATTAGCAGGCGGTTAAGTGCATCTTTCACTACTTGAATGGTACCGGGATACTTGGTTTGTTTTATCCCAAAGGGGGATCACTACCGCCAGATTTGCATGCTTTTTTTTATTGTGATTGGGCTAGTTGCTATGACACTCATGTGTCCACTAGTGGTTTTTACTTCATGCTTGGTAGCTCATGCATATCTTGGGTGAGCAAGAAGCAGCCTACTCTGGCCACTTCCTGTTGTGAGGCTGAGTATAGGGCAACTTTCATAGTGACTGTTGAGTGTGTGGGGCTCAGATGCCTTCTGGCTGATTTTGGTGTTGGTCATCTTCTGCCACCACCATCTTCACTAGCACTCAGAGCACATTGCCAATTGCAAGGAACCCTGTGTTCCATGCTTGCACTAAGCACATTGAAGTGCATTATCATTATGTCAGGGAGAGGTTCTTTGCTGGGGAGATCAGCTTGGCATATGTGCCCACGGAGGAGAACATTGCAGACCTTTTAACGAAGGTTCTGCCTAGGAAGAAGTTTGAAGCTTTTCGCAAATCTTTGGGCTTACTTCCTTTTGTGGATTGATTCCACATAGCTTGGCACTTCCTTATACATGAGTGCCAGCTCCTTGTTCACTGCATCACTCCTAGGGGGGATTTGTTGATATATTCAGGTTGTGATGTGTGTGATCACACTAGGACCGTCGGGGCACTTTTTTCCCTCTTTAGGAGGTTTTTCCCCCTAGCTTGTATATACGCCTATTGCCCTAATGGGCTACTTATCTTTGTACATTCTCAAATATACATTCAGTGTTGTGTGTTGTGCTCTAAGCTTCTTCTTCTTCCTATCTTCTGATCCCATGCATGAAACAAAACCAAGCAAATTGATATGTGAAGTTGAATTTACTTTTTGAAGAAACAGGTATTTATTGGCCCATCGAGGAGGATGTGCAGGTTTGGTCGGGATGAGTTTTGTAAAGATATTAATCTCTACTCTCATGTCTTTATCCAACTCTACGTGATAAGATTAAAGGATGAAACATTTTCTGATAGACATCGTCCGTATTTGGAGCACTTGCAAGTATTGTCATCTGAAATGTTCCTCTATTTTCATGGAGATAACAATGCGCTTGGTGTGCAGCGCATTCTCCAAATTACTCACATATGATAAAGACAAAAATGGTGTTCCTTTGGTTTGCAAAACATGGAATAAGGTGGCCAACTATATTATTCCATTATTAGTTGCAGAGTATTGAGAAGAGTCTACATATACATAATCCACTTGGGGTCTGATGTATACACATAGATGTGGGTACGATCAAGATCAATTGCTGCAAGATCACCTACAGAAGATACTAAAGGGCATTCACTCAGATTCCACAGGTCTTGTGATAATTCCCATTAGGATCAGATCAACACACATGGAAGGCGGATGCAAAGATGGCATCTTCTAATACAAAAGACAGTATGGTGTGTCTGGCTACCGATTTCGTCTCTCCAATCTCATGCAGAAACCCATCAACACCGCAAATGCACTTGGGTGGTGGTCAGATGCTGTATTTGGATCTTTGTAGGAAAGCTCTTCAACCTCATGAATTCCACTACTATGATGATTTGTGTTCAAAGTACGAAAACTATTATGCATGGCCTATGTTATGTATCTCCGCAAAATATCGACTGCATCATTCCTTTGATTGTTTTCTTTTTGTGATTTTTTGGCTTCAATAAGCTTAGCTTGTTGTGGTTTCTGACCTTGGGCTTAATTTTTGGGAACCAATTATAGAAGCCCTATGCATTGGTCAAGCATTGCAAATAGATGCTCAAAGATATAGTTTTGTTTCTAATACTTTCATGGGTACTGCACTTATATGTATTTATGGAAAGTTAGGTGCCATAAAAAAGGCGAAGACTTTTGATAATTACTGGTGTGCATGATTCAGGGGGAAAAGATTTTTGTATGCCTAAATTTGGAAGATGTTGGGACATAAAGAAGGGTTGTAGTCGTCATCGGAGGGGGGAACACACATTCTTTTCTGGCAATCATAGGAAGTACCTGAACAACATTTGGAAGAGGAGAGCAGCGATGACGACTCTTCAAGCAAGCTAATCAATGTGAATCTCTTCAAGCAAGCTAAACGAGGAGGTCAATTATAGTGAAGACGGTCTGACAAGTGATTCGCAGCTGACAATCACTTTCAACATCGAAAGTCAGTGGGCACACATCTATCTGAAGCACAGACGACTCCAACGATACCATATGATCTTACCTCTTTCTTCTCCACGTTCTGCAAAATTCACATGAAGCTTGTACAAACACCTACGATAACAATATCCGGACTCTATTGCCAATGGATGCCTTCGTCTCCATCTCCTTGATATACTGTAACGTCAATGTGATTTACTCTGATGCTCAACCATTACCACCCGATCATAGCGCTCCAACTCTCTTAAGTTTAGAATATCTAGAGTTGCACAATAACAAAATCTTTACATATTATATATTTTGATCTTTGAATTTTTTCATTCTTTTGATCATGCGTACGTTGTCTTTATCACATACAAACTCATAGGTGCATAAATGCAACAAAGCAAGATTCGTTCAAATCTTCTCCGTTTGACAAAGAATACTGAGATGTTATATTGTGAAAATCTTCATTGAAGTACGCACATTAAAGTCTGATGAAGCCATCAATGTCTGAACTGGTGGGGAAATCTGATGCATTCTATCTGATTTTATCCAAGTAAACAAACAGAATTTTCCTAAAAACCTTGAATTCATAATGCAATGAATCAGTCGATGATAGTTTAATTTTAGAATTCTTGATTCTCTATTATTAATGTATTAAAAAGAATTTTGTAGCATGATTTTATTTTTGTCTTCACAACGAATGGGTATTTTATGTTCGATTCATGCCTGTGACAATCAACCTAGTTATTGTTAGATTTGACTTATTGAATTTAATTTCTTTGGAACTTATTGGAATTTCATTTTACATTGATGTATCAAAAAGAAAATATATTATTTCAAACTTTTATTGTAAAGCGTTAATATCTTTGAGTTTGGCATAAAAGAAAGTAGGAACCACACATGAATTCACAAGATAAAGTGATACCTTTTGCTCATCATCTTTTACTACAAGAAGAAAAATCGAATAAAGCTTTTATGTTTCCTTTCAAGTTGCAAAATCACCTAAGATTGTTGCAAGCACCCGGCATGTACCGTTGGAGTTGGCCGTTCAATTGATCCATCAACCATGCATCCACATACTTCTGACACCATCCTAAGTGTGTTCACACACATCACTATCAAAATATATCAACAAAGGCATTATATGTATTGAAGCAATCATCACGTGCTTGGTTTGAAAAAATACATGTCTACTTGCTAGCACATGGATTTGAGAACATTTCAATTGAGAGCACCTTGTATGTTAAACATGCAGATGATGTAGTTTTGATCGTTATTGTACATGTTTATGATATCTTGCTCATTGGTCCTAATGAAAAGCATATTATTGAATTTAAGGCTGATTTTCATGCCTCTTTTGAGATGTAGTATTTGTGGAATTTGCATCATTATTTGGGCATTCAATTTATGTAATTGATGGTCATTGGGGGAATCTTTAGTTGAAAGGGCTTGAGTGTTTGTAGGACAAGATTAGAAAGACAGGTGACACTAAACTTCTTTGTGCTTTGATTAATCTAAAAGATTAAAATAGCTTTTCTTTGCAAGAATAAGACAAACTAATCGCTATGTGTAACCTTTTAGGACAAAAGTACACACTACTACAACTACATGTTGAAGGAGATGGTGGAGAATTACAAGAGATGAGATGGTGTAGCTAAATCCTGCTTCACACCTGCTATAATTGATGGCTGGAGAGTATTGTGGGCCTGCTTAGCTAGCTAATAAGCATAAATGATCATATATGTTGCTTGGAAGATGATGCACAAATGATAGGATCAAAACAGATGTATTGGCATATGATCCAATGCACAAAACTTACTATTTTGGTCGAGACACCTGCTCAGTGTTTCAATTAATTCCCTGTGTACAGTAGCAATTAAAAAACTTCCTTTTGGGAAACTTTAATTAGCTTAATAAGCTACCATTCATGAGTGGAATCATCTAAAATGATAAACTATATGGTGAGAATTATGTTTAGGAAGTAAAGCAACACCCCCAACTTTTAGGGGCTTACACAGTCAGAGACGAGTGAGCATTAGTCGATTGATATCCAACGATTGAGAGAACAAAAATTGAATAAAGATTTGTAGGATCATAGTAGATGGTATTTTGAATATGTCATGCTTTGAATCATGCAAAATGATGAACTACACATTGAGAATCAGCTCTGACAAAATCATTGTTCTCATAGAGTGTGATAGAGGTTGAGAGTAGGAAGTAATGAACATGTATTGACTAAATCATATAAAATTACAGAGTCATTGGCAATAAGACATTGCTCAATGAATTTAGAGTGAGCAAGCTATGGTATGAGCTCCTCTTCACAACGAAGGTACAAAGAAATGATCTCAAAACCTCGACATACACATGGGATCTTTATCTTCATGTTTTATAGCTTTTTGTTAGAGCCGAGCATTTGAATTTGAATTCAAATCTCCACCTAAAAGTTATCATTAAGTATAGGATTGATTCTCTCTTGACTTTGGCTACCAAATGGATAGTGGATAGATGCTTCCTAACTCCTCTTGGGTCTACATCACTTTTACTAAGAGTAATTACACTCAAAGTTACAAGAGGTAATACATATGAAGTTTCTTCAAGTGATATGCCAATGCATCAAGGTAATGTGTATACATCAAGTATGTAGGCTTGGGCTTAATTGCACCAGCAGCTCCCCCTCAAGCCTAACATGCTTGATCTTCATTGCTCCTTGATCTCTTATAGTCCAATCATCAATTTGAATGTATTCAACTTTGTTCCATCCAATGCTTTAGTAAGTAAATCCACACATTGCAAATGAGTTGATACATATGCTAAGTGAATGTCCTTGCTTAGCAATTTCTCTCTAACATAATGATAATGCACTTCAATGTGCTTAGTCTTAGCATGTTACACAAGATTAGCAGCTAAATGAAGTGAGCTGGTATTATCTCCAAATACGGTTGGATGGTAGGAATGTATCTCCAAATTTGTATACAATTGTTTAAGCCACTTCATTAGGGGAAAAAATGGACCTTGCATGGGCCTTGTAAGGATTCCTAATTTTAGGGATTAAAGAGCTTAATACATGGGATTTAGAGGGCAAGAAAAACCACTAATGGTATTGTGCAATAAAATATTCTTTGAATGATATGTCTATTTTGAATCCTTATGCGTCGTCGTACATGGCCGTTAGATCATTTGCATCGATGGCTCACGATAATTCAGCTGAAAAGGTAGAGAGAGAGAGTATGTCAGGCATCGTGGGAGTTTGGGACAGGCTTTTCCTTATTCTCTGCAAAGATTGTGACCATTAGATGTAGACAAATCGGACGTTATAGCGCAAATGGGGCTGATAGGATTCCGAAATTTGGTGTGAACCGTCGGATGGAGGCGTCGATCGGATGGCTTTGATTAAAAGGCGCCTCTTTTTTGAATATGAGCCATTTGAGCCATAGGATCAATGCTAGATCCAAAGGCCATGAGTTGAAGCACCGTCTCCCATCAATATTCAAACAAGAACATCCGATTTAACTCGTGATCCAAGGGTGTAAGACATTTGGCGCTTTCTCTCATCATGGCAATGATCTAAGCCACTTATTCTCAGTCCAATCCAAGGGTCACAAATCAAAGCCGCCTTGACTTTTGCTTTTTGATCTAAGCCTTTGATCTCTTAAGCAATCCAAGGGCTCCAAATGAAATTTGACCTTTCCAAGCTCAAAAGGAAATCCACTAGTTCTACCTGGTTTTGCCATGTTTGACCATTCAAAAACAAGGGAAGCCTATGCCTAGCCTATGTGATTAAGGGACTAGACTGTGTCTACCACCCTCCTCTCATTGGTCCATTGCTAATCACTCCTTAATCTAAAAGGCCCATGCAGGGTTCATTTTTTCCCCTAATGTAGTTTCCTGAGTTGCATTATCCAAACCTCTATACTCTACTTCTGTGGAAGATAAGGCCACAGTTGGTTGCTTCTTGGATGACCATGATATGATCTTTGAACCTACAAAAGATAGGTACCCTGAAGTGCTCCTCCTATCATCCTTGGAGCCAACTTGTTGTATAACTATGGGTCAAAGTGGCCAAAGACATGGGTTTTGAGGGTCCAAAACCACTTGGAGAACCCTTGGATTATATTGGGAAATCCTTGGGAAAGTGTCTCCAAGAGTGTGGTTTGAACCCTTGAGTTATTTCGATTTATTTGCTCCCAATTGAAGGGTTTTGACCCTTAGGATTGATATTTCCTAAGAGTATGATATTTAACCTTTAGGGAGGCCTCTCAAGCCTTGAGACTTGTATGTACAAGCTTGGGAGAATTCCTATTAGAATCCATGTGAGAGCCATGTGATTCCATGTGATTTCCAAGGTTAGAAGGCCTTGGATTAGCATCCATGTGGAGAGGACACTTGGCAAGCTCTCCTCACATTTCCCCCCTTGGCCTTGTGGTATATACATGGGTGGAGTTGGTTCGGTGGAGGTGTGCATCTCTCATTCCTAGTGTGAGCTTGACTAGTTAGTTTTCATAGTTGTTTAGTTGTGGAGGCTATGAATCTTTCACAACATTGGTAATCAAAGCAAGGTTGATTCTTTTTTCTCATAGGACGTCTCACGGATATGCCCCGTGACCTCAGAGCTCGAACTTCATGCGTTGTCCAAAACATACGGGACACATTAATCAGTTATCGGAGTGCATTTCTCAGAATGAGGGGATCGCTTGCAAAGTGAGCACCTTCCTACGGAGCAACGGACACATGCGCACAGATGCATCTGTGAGATGCCAACGCAAGGACCTTCAACTCAATATGAGTCCGTTCAGAGCGGCTGAAAGCGCGCATGTGGGATTGCTTATCTCAAAAAGCTTTCTCCTGCTCAATATCACTCCGTTGATGGCGGCTGAAACCACCCATGTGGAATTTTGTGTCTACATATGCATCTACATTGAGCTTGCACAATTGTCACAGCAGAACATCAAAATGAATCTCCCTCATTGGCAAATGAGGAAGTATTCACTTCAACATCTATCTTTTGAAGCATGATGAAGGGACAGGAAGGAGCACAGGGGGGCACATCAACTTTTGGAGAAGCTACAAGCAAAGGATTGACCCTCCCCTAAATACAAAGGAAGGATAAAGCTTCTTATAAAGCTAAGTACCTTTTTTTATGTTTAATGCTTGTTTGCCTTATTTTTCAATATCTTTGCATGTAAACATAGTTGATGCACGATTTAGGACTTCCGTTGATGATTAGCTCCAAGTTCACATGCAAAGAAAGGGTATTTTTAGCGTTCAAGAGGAAAACATGCATAGTTGAGGTGAAATCTAGCACATCAAGCATTTGCATGCATTGTTGCAAGGAATGTGAAGAATGTATGTGCATTAGCATGATGATGCATCATAGAGAAGCACATGTTTGTGCACTAAAAGGAAACACAAGATTATGAAAGGTATTGATGTTAAGTATGCTTAAGGCTACGGATTACTAGAATCATTCATGGCATGAAAAAGAATGCAAACAAAGAGCACCTCATTGAATAAAATGGAGTTCAAGATAATAATTCCATGCATGGTTTAAAGAGGGGTTCAATTATGAACCTTATGCATGCTAATCATCTTTGAGTAAAGATGTATATGTTTCTAGCATACACTAAGTATGCAAAATCAATAAATGACATTCTATATGCATTGTTTTCATGAGAGAGATTAAGGTTAAGCTTAAGATAGGAAATGACTTCTTGGCATGAAGTCAAAAGCATAAAATCTTAATGATATGGGATTTAAAGATCATTATTCCTTTATGCTTTTTATATGTTGGCTTGATCCAAAAGCCAACAAAGCTTAACACAAATAGAAAGAGCCTCAAGCTTCAAGTCTTGTTCATGGATTTTTAGGTTCCATAAAACCCATGACATGTCCATCAATAAGGCCAAAGACTTAAGAAAGAGGTTTACTTGACACAAATGAAAGAGTTTGTAACCAAAAGAAAATTCCACGTTCTTTGGTAACTTCGAAAGTTTTTGGGAAATTATTTCATTATGACATAAGTTTAGTGTCATGTATACACTAGAGAACCTAGCATACTAAATTCTAACTCTAAGTATAAGATATACTTAGAGATGGTTCCAAGACAAGCCTCTCAATGAGATGACTTAGGTAGATGATTTCCGTAAAATAGTTCTTTGGGGAATTTTCTTACACCACTTCATAGAACCTACAATACTCATCTAAGTTTAAGACATACTTAGAGATAGTTAATTAAAAAAGGTTCTAAAAGAGTTCTTTATGACATACCCTAAATAGGATGACACTCTAGAATGGTTTCAAAAGTTTCATGATATAAAGCCCTATTAAGTTGATGCCATCAAAGACATCAATGGAAAACAATTATGAGCAAAGATTACTTTCACCAACATGAATGGTGAAAAGTATTCAATGCATCATTGAAAGCTCCCTCCTTTTGGAAAAATTTCCAATTTAATTGAAGGCTTCATTAGTTCAATAGATTTGCATCTCAAGAAAGTCAAGTAAGATTTTCTTTAGCAGATGCAACGGTTCATAATGAAAGGAACTTAAAGTTCTATAGGTACAATGATGAAATGGAGATATTTTTTCTTACTTCATAGTACCTTCAAACCTCTTAGTTTTTTATTAGTATTGAAAATCAAAGCCATCTCTCCTAACACAGATAGGCATAAGCATTACATTGTTGCACAACATGAGAACTCATGAGCATTCCCATAAAAATCAAGGGGAAGTTCATGAGCAAGTTAGGACAGGTGGTCGTTGAGCTACTTCTAGAAGATTTTTCTAAAAGACACCAAAACTAGAATTTATTTCTAGTAAGTCTTCTAGAAAGTTTTCACATTCCACACAAGTATAAGATTGGTTGAATAGTCCAATATTGGGATGAGTCAGAGAACTGGCTCTCTACTTGTGAATGAAGCCATAGATTTCACAGTTTTCGAGGATGAAAAATCTTCAAAGGGGGGAAGAAAGTACCAAAACTTATCAAGAATTGGTACAATTAATAAAGAGAAACTTTGAATATAGATAAAAGAACATCTGTTTATACATAAGATGTTTGGCAAATAGTGAGTTTCTCAGAAAGCAACTTCATGGCATGCTAAATTTAACATGGGATCCAAAAAATATCACAAAAGATTTTGAAAAAGGTGGTTGTAAACCACGAGCTCAAATAAATCATGCCGAATCTTACACTTCTCTAAAGGGAAGTAAGAAGGAGAGAATATACAAAGTACGTAATCTGTGACTTTGATAAATGATACTTAAGTCTCGGGAAGGTGAAACTTGTATTCACCTATTCTTAAAGGGATTTCAAGGGAAATCCAAAAGCATTAGAAGATTCTTAGACTTAAGTAATAAATGAGATTCCTAGAAAACCCTAGGGTAGCTTTTTGAAAAGCTTTGGATAAACAAAGGAATCTAAAAGGCGAGAGTAACCTCGTCACTTCAAGTTAGTTAAGAAAAGAACAAAGTAGATCTTGGATATGATTCAAGACACTTGGAATCACACTCAAAACCTTAGAAAGAAAGGATAGATGTTTATTCTATCAGGATGGATATTTATTTCATCAAAAGGTTTAGAGCTTCCAATATGAGTTTAGGAATAATTATGATCATAGAATGATCATATGTTGAAAATCTTAGAAACTCAAGCAAGATGGAAACATAGAGATAATCCCTTGACTTCAAAAGAAATTTGCGAAGGGTACTCTATAGTTAGATTAAGCTTCTAGACTTTAAGATAAATATCATTCACACATCAATGTTGGATATAAAGTATAGTGGTATGGGACATTATCCTTTATGTTCACATTAATGTAGGAATGATGGTATGGGACATCAGACCTTGATATGATAGGTATCTTTTAGTCTTGGGCTCATGAGTTGGAGTGAAACTCCGTCCCAATGGAAATTAAAACTTCATAGATAAAAATGAAGTATAGGTTGGTCAAGAATATGACCATATCAAGTAACAAATTAAGTTTGAAGACCGTGAAGAGAAATCACTTTCTAGATCTTCATAAAGATTTTTTAAAGACTAATATGGTCTTGTTAAGGATATTGAGTTCTTTATCAGAAATGCTACATGGATTTCTAGAGAGAGAACTTGGACAGATCCTTTCAAGAAAGGTAAGTCTGACTGAGTCAATCTCGGATAACACACTTAGTTGACAAATACAACTAAGTTAGTTAATATCTTTTAGTGTATAGTGATATTAAAAAAAAAGATTGACTTAGTTAATTTATGTAGTTGGGGTTAAGTTACTCCAAAGCATCTTGTTGATAGTACAACGAGATAATAAATCTCCTAAACTAAGAGATTTTTATTAGACTTGGTATTCCAATCTATAGGAGTCTTAAGAGATTGAAAAAGACTAACTTCTTAAGATATTTGAAGCATCATAGTTTGAGAGTAAAGTTGAACATCATCAAAATTTGATGGCTTAGCGATGTTTTATACCACTAGAGTTTGGTAAATGGATGATGGTTTAACCTTACCCAAAAGGATCCTCTTGAGAATTTAGATTCAATCTCATAAAGATAGAAACAATGCTTCAAACCATTAAGTCCTTAAAGTTTTGAGCCTCAAATCATTTTAGTGTTTCAGAAGTTGAACCGGTTACATGAGTTATTGTTTTTCCTTCTCGCTTTTCGAGACCTTGGATTTGACTTGGAAGGAATCTTCAAAGTCACTCCTAGATCAGGATTAGCTAGATGGAATGGATAACCAAATTAAAAATCAAAAGATGGATGTTTTGTATAGAACCTTTTCACTTTCAGAAGACACTTAAGATTAAGAGAATTCATTCATCCATCTGATACTGTTTTAAGATTAATGGATGAAGAATCTAAAAAGTTCTCTTAAAAGATTTTGAAATAAAACTCTTAGGAATTGTTTATAGATTCTAACAGTTCCAAACAAGTCAAGGCTTTTGAGAAAGTCTTGGGCAAATCATTTTGAGGTTGGATGCCCAAACGATGGAATCACTTCTTTCCTACATTCTACCTTAACTCTAAAGTACGATAGGACATGGTAGTTCTGTATTTGGAAAAAGGATCAATAGATGTTGGTTAAGAAGTAGAAAATAGTCAGAAACATCTTATTTAGATGTTCTGATCAACCTCAGTTTAAGGAGATTTCTCAAAGCTTTGAACTAGTAAGAGATCCATCTATTTTGCTAGGTCCACACCCAAGTGGTGCATATAAATGGACCTACATAGAAAATTAGTTGGAAACTATTACAATCCACCTAATTCATATGTTTGTACCATGGATCCAGAGTTCAGACATAGGGAAACATTGAATTAGGTAGGGATGTTTTAATCCACCCTTATCATGCATACTTAGCATTTGATTTAGTATTTCACATGCAAAGTTAAGTAATGATTTGGGCTGGGATTAGCCCCACAAGTGGATTTCCTTCTTTTCAGATCAATTATGAGATAGAATCTCCTTCTGATAAAGAAGCAAATCAGAGAGATGAGAAAAGCCATTATCTATAGACAAGATCATGGGGCACGGGGGAATACTCCACATAATATACCTACACACATTTTCGAGGACGAAAATGTTAAAGGGGGAAAGAATGTTGTATAACTATGGGTCAAATTTGCCAAAGACATGGATTTTGAGGGTCCAAAACCACTTGGAGAACCCTTGGATTATATTGGGAAACCCTTGGGAAAGTCTCTCCAAGAGTGTGGTTTGAACCCTTGAGTTATTTGGATTTATTTGCTCCCAATTGAAGGGTTTTGACCCTTAGGATTGATATTTCCTAAGAGTATGATATTTAACCCTTAGGGAGGCCTCTCAAGCCTTGAGAATTGTACCTAAAAGCTTGGGAGAAGTCCTTTTAGAATCCATGTAAGAGCCATGTGATTCCATGTGATTTCCAAGGTTAGAAGCCCTTGGATTAGCATCCATGTGGAGAGGACACTTGGCAAGCTCTCCTCACATTTCCCCCCTTGGCCTTGTGGTATATATATGGGTAGAGTTGTTGGGTGGAGGTGTGCATGTCTCATTCCTAGTGTGAGCTTGACTAGTTAGTTTTCATATTTGTTTAGTTGTGGAAGCTATGGAGCTTTCACAACACAACCCAATCTGCATCATAATATATCTTTATATCTATGTCAAAATTGAAGGGATAGAATAACCCCTCATTCGTTGTACCCTTTAGGTACTTAAGCACCCTCTTTGCAGCTTCCATGTGTGGCTTCCTTGGTACATGCATGAATTGAGTTAATGTACTCACAGCATATGCAATATCCACTCTTGTGAAAGTAGCATTATTAAGACTACCCACAAGTTGTTGATACCCTATAATATCATCAAGTGGTTCACCTTCATGTGAACTTAGCTTGTGATTGATCTCCATAGGAATACCTGCGTCTTTAGTGTTCTCCATTTCAAATTTGACCAACATATCATTTATGTACTTCCTTTGTGTGATTAGTATACGTGAATCTGTATACCCAAGTTCTAAGCCAAGGAAATAGGTTAGCAACCCTAAATCCCTAATTTTGAGTTCCTTCATCAATTGAGCCTTGACCTGCTTAATACCATTAGAATTATTATCTATAATAATGCTATCATCTACATAGACACACAAGTAGATGGTCTCTGATTTATTCTTCTCCACAAACAAAGAAGAATCTGACTTGCTTGCTACAAAGCCTTGATCCTGCAAATAGGTAACAAGTCTATGGTTCCAAGCTCTATAGCTTGCTTGAGACCATAGAGTGTTTTTCTAAGCTTGCATACATATCCTACTTTTTCTTCATCTTCAAAACCTGGTGGTTTCACCATATATACTTCTTCTGATATCCAACCATTCAAAAATGCATTCTTGACATCTAACTAATATAAATTCTAATTTTTGGATGCAGCAATACTTACCAATACCCTGATTGTTGGAATCTTTGCCACATGTGAAAATGTGTCTTCATAATCTACTCCAAGTGTTTGGGCAAATCCCTTAGCCACTAGTCTTGCCTTGTACTTGTTTATAGAACCATCAAAATTCTTTTTAACTTTAAATATCCACCTTGAACCAATTACCTTCATATATGTTTTCTTGGGAACTAGGTCCCAAGTATGGTTATCTTGCAATGCTTCCACTTCCTCCTGCATGGCATCTCTCCACCCTTTCTTCTTCTTAGCCTCTTCAAATGAAGAAGGATCCTCTACCATTTACACTTTAGTGATGTATACGAAGCGCTTTCTGACTAAGGTTGTATCATATCCATACCTTATAGGCTTCTTACTCTCTCTCTATGTGTGATCTCCTTAAAGTTTGATTGGAGGACTCAGGTAGATTCTCTGGTTGCTTGTGTTTTGCACTTGCCTCTTGACTTCCTAGATTTGAAATCAGCATGCTCCTCATCTTTTGAGTTGATGTCCTCTGCTTGGTGTTGGTCTTGTCTAGTTAGGCTTGGAAATCACTTTCCAAATCATAAGGTAGTTTGACTTTCCTACAATCAGCTTCAAACCAAGAATTATTCTCATCAAAGACTACATCCCTACTAACTATGAATGCCTTGTTAGTGGGATTGTAAAGTCTATATCCCTTTTGATTCTGATCATACCCAATGAATATGCACTTCTCAGCCTTAGGAAGTTTCGCTCTGATTTGTGATGGAATGTGTGGATAGGCAATGCACCCAAATATCTTGCAATGATCCAATGAGGGTCTCCTGCCATTCCAAGCTTCATATGGTGTCATGCCATCCAATGACTTGGATGGAAGCCTATTAACCAAATAGGTAGTTGTAGAAACATCCTCTGCCCATAAATAATTAGGTAATTTTTTCTTATTTAACATAGACCTAGCTGCCTCAACAATTAATTTGTTCCTTATCTCTACCACTCCATTCAATTCTAGGAGTTTACCTGGTTGTTACTTCCCTTTTTATGTCTCTATCTTGTAGGAATAGATCAAACTCATGTGAGAAGTACTTACCACCTCCATCAGACTTGATTCTCTTCATATGCTTCATAAAATAGAGAATTAGCCACCTATTGTAATCATCAATAAAAGAGACATAGTACCTTGATCCTAAGATGGATGGATCTTTGCTAGGACCCCACACATCAGTGAGTACAAGCTCCAAATAATCTTCATGGATGTATCCTTTCCTGTTGAATGGTTGTCTATGAGCTTTGCCAAATTGGCAAGCTCCACATCCATAGATTATATGCTACTTGGTCACATTAGGAATCCCAAGCACACTTTGATCCCTGCAAATTTGCTTCAGAGTTCTCTCTCCTATGTGTTCTAGCCTCTTGTGCCATATTTCCAACTCTGATAGAGTTTGGTATCTATAACTGAATAGTGCTATGTTCCTTGTGTCTTCAGTTTCAAAAGTAAACAATCTACCTGACTTCTCACCTTTGGCTATCCTCTTGAATCCTTGTTGGGGGTCTTCCACATATGCTCCATGCTTTGTGAACCTGAGTTTTAGACCTTTATCTACTATCTGCCCAACACTAATTAAATCTTTTGTTATGGTAGGCACATACAAAACTTTTCTCAAAAGGTTCAGACTACCATATGATGTCTTAACATTTCCAATTTTCTTGATTGAATGCTTGGTGTCATCACCTATTTGTACCTCATGCTTTCCCTTTGGTTCTTCTAGATCAGATAAGAGTGCTACATTCCCTACCACATGATTTGAACAACATGAGTCAATGTAAAAGAGATGTTCATCATCTTCACCTTGCTTAGATGTCATGTTCATAATGAGCAAACAATCCTCTTTATCGTTCCTGTAGTTATTGAAGTCCGTTCTTCCTATAAATCCTCCTTGATAGTTTTTGTTGTTGCAACCTTGATTGTAGTTGTGGTTGCATTTGCCTCCACCATTGTTGTACCTGCCTCTTGTTTGTCCATAGCCTCCTCTATGGAGGCCTCTTCCCCTTTGGTTCCTTATATTTTTGTAGCATTCTTCAGTAGTGTGGTTTTTGAGACCACATATGTTGCATGGTGAATTGTTGTAGGGTCTGCCCCTACCTGGCTTACCTCCTTTGCCCCTACCTCTAGCAGCTCTTCCTGTTCCTGCATAAGTGGCTTGAGAGGTACTAGCCTCTTCATCTTGTTTCTTACTTTTACCTTTATCCTTAGCTTTATTCTTTTCTGTATAAAAGGGCAGAAGATTGGTTACCTCTTGATTTGTCACCATTTCTGTTGAGCTTTGCTTCAAGGGTGAAGAGTTGTCCCATCAAGTTGTTTAGATCAGGTATCTGCATATCCATGTAGAGATCCATTGCAGTGGTGAAGGATTCCCACTTGTCATCAACTTTAATCCCATTGATAATCTACCTCACTATGTGCTCTTCCTCTATCTCCTCTCCAATGCTTGCAAGTTGGTTTGCAACATCCTTGATTTTGGTTACATAGTCGGCCATTCCTTGCTTTTATTGCTTCTTGAGAGTTGTGAATTCCATCCACAACTGATTCTTCCTTGCTCTTGTGTTCAAGGAGAAGTATGATGAAAGCACTTCCCAAGTCTCTTGGGAGGTTTTACAGTTTCTAACATGAGGTAACAAGAAATGAGAGATTGATTTTAGTAAGTATGACCTCGCAAGAGCATCCTTTGCACACCATGTGGTTAGCTTCTCTTGCTCTTCCCTTGTTGGTTGATTCTTGCTTCTGAAGGTTGGCATGTCTTCATCTCCTGAGATGTATCCATAAAGGCTTCTCCCTTGAAGGTATGCTTGCATCCTTAGGGACCATGCTGAATAGTTGTTCTTGTCCAATTTGTCAATAAAGGATGGAAAACCATCTCCCATCTTGATTGTGCTTGCTCTAATACCACTTTTGAAGGAGATGGTGGATAATCACAAGAGATGAGATGGTGTAGCTAAATCTTGCTTCACACCTACCATAATTGATGGTTGGAGAGTATTGTGGGCCTCCTTAGCTAGCTAATAAGCATAAATGATCATATATGTTGCTTGGAAGATGGTGCACGAATGATAGGATCAAAACAGATGGATTGGCATATGATCCAATGCACAAAACTTACTATTTTGGTTGAGACACTTGCTCAATGTTTCACTTAATTCTCTGTGTACAATAGAAATTAGCAAAACTCCTTTTGGGGAACTTTAATTAGCTTAATAAGCTACCATTCATGAGTGGAATCATATAAAATGATAAACTATATGCTGAGAATTGTCTTTAGCAAGTGAAGCAACACCCACGACTTTTACGGGCTTACTTCAACCTTATTGGAGGCTTGATTGCAAGGGTCCACAGGAGCAAGCCACTATGCTAAGGTGAAGATGTGGCATAGAGGATGACTGCATAAGTTCTTGGAGTACTTAGTGTTGGTGCGATTAAGCCCAAGCCTACATACTTGATGTATAAACATTATCTTAATGTATTGGCATAATACTTGCAGAAACTTCATATGTATTACCTCTTGTAACTTTGAGTGTAATTACTCTTAGTAAAAGTGATGTAGACCCACGAGGAGTTAGGAAGCATCTAGCTTGTATCCATTTGGTAGCTGAAGTTAAGAGAGAATCAATCATGTACTTTAGGATAACTTTTAGGTGGAGATTTGAGCTCAAATTCAAATGGGCTCCAATAAAAGCTATAAAACATGAAGATAAAGATCCCATATGTATCTCGAGGTCCTGAGATCATTTGTTTGTACCTTCATTGTGAGGAGGAGCTCATACCATAGCTCACTCGCTCTACATTCATTGAGCAATGTCTTATTGCCAATGACTCTGTAATTTTATATGATTTAGTCAATACAGGTTCATTACTTCCTACTCTCAACCTCTATCACACTCTATCAGAACACTAATTTTCTCAGAGTTGGTTCTCACTTTGTAGTGCATATGTTTGCATGATTCAAAGCACGACATATTCAACATATTGTCTACTATGATCCTCCAAAGTTTCATTCAATTTGGTTCTCTCAACCATTGGATATCAATCGATTAATGCTCACTAGTCATTTCTACTGCTGACCTCCAATACCTCCTTGATAGCACTATTGACACACCTTGGTTGCCCTTTTCCTCGAAAGACGTTTTTCTACACACACAAGAGCTCATAGAATACTCTCTTCATAATCTATGGATCTCCATTTGTTTACACACTTTGCACTCCTTGCACACTTTGCACTCTCTATGCACTCTATGCCCAAGTATGTGTGTGTCTATGTGTCTAGGTCTCCCCTTTTGGCTTAATGTATGTTTTTCATATAATCCTTGTTGAATCCTTTGGTGTACACCACTTCACTTGAGTTGACTTGCATTCACATGTGTATCTTAGTGGATATTAGAGTATCTGAACCTTGATTGTGTTTCCCACCTTCCCAGTCCTTAGTGCATACATTTCCTCAGCCCTCTGTAGTTTTTCTGATGTCTTTCTCTTGCATTGCTCAAAAATCCTTTCACCACATCTTCTCAAATCTGCTTCATTGATATCCTGTTCTTCCCTATAGTGAGTTTATAGGAAACAAAAACTATTTTGGGGAACCACTTAAAGGCTTTTGCACTTTACCTTACTTCTTCACTTTTGACCTTGAATTCTTGAAATAAATAGAATTGAACCTTTCAAACACTTTAAAAACCTTAAAAACCTTTCAAATGACCCTTTGATACTTATAATTAAATTAATAGGAAAGACAATTGTGAGCATACACATTGTGCACTACCTATGCACCCACTGTCTACAAATTCCTTGGCCACATATGAACCACGTGTGGATGACTTTGTCAATTCAACACTATGAAAGGCTCAACATTTGCCAACCCCCTAATGGGCTCTCCATACGGGAGAGCAAAAAGTGAAACCATGAGAAATTGGTGTGTCACCCCAACAAATGTCAATTGTAGAACCTTGGAAGGAACATTTGAGCAATCTTGCCTAAGATGAGAAGCAAACCTCACTAGAGGAACACCAAAAATTGACTGTCACCAAATTGGTATCTATCTAGACCAAGTAGCCAAGCTTGATGAAGATATTGGATGATGGGAATCATGGGGGAAGAGTAAGAGGGGAGGGGAAAGGGTGCGACATGCTACCACGGAGAGAGGGAGGGTTAGGAATAAGTGAGGAAAGGGGTATGGTTTATTAGAGGGGGGGTTGATTGAGAGGTTGGAGATGGGGACAAAGTGAAACATCTGGCCAATGGAGAGAGACTAGACCATGTCTTACATATGGAGGTGAGAAATCACATGTACAATGTGGAAAAAAGAGAGAGGGTTTCATTAGGAAAAGGAAAAAGGTTGGTATTCTAGGGAGAATAGTGACAAAAATGAATCTAGACATATCAGATGACATGAGTTAGCCTCAAAATAAAAAAGTAGCCATTGGAGGCACAATTTAAACCCATGAACATGTCAAATATAAAAACAAAATAATGTGTTTGTAGCATAGGATAAAAGTTTACACTATAGTAGTTATTGGAGAGAGAGGGAGGGAGTAAGAGAGAGAGAGAGAGAGAGAGAGAGTGAGCATGAGAGACACACAGAGAGAGAGAGAGAAAGAGAAATGAATGTGATGAGCACAAGCACCGGGTCTTTATTTTTTATGTTCAATAAAAAAACTAAGGAGAATGGAGATCTTCCCTTTTTTTGAATAATAACTAAATATAAGAGAAAAAGGAAAATAAAGAGAAAAAAATTAAAAAACCTTTAAAATTTTGAAAAAAAGTACGTTTGTTGAAGGGAATTTTTTTTACTCAAAACACTAGAGAAATTAATTTTTCTCATTATGAATTCTCAAGAAAAGCTGCATTGGAAAAGGAATAAACTTATGGTTAGATGTTAACCAATTGATCTCCTAGGTCTTGGATTCTAGATAGGTGTCATAAGATTATTAGAGCTTACTTCAAGCTTCTCGTTAGGAGACAAAATTTCTAGAAATCTCGTTTCTTCATGACTTACCAGTAAACCTTTTTAATAGACTATAAGATAGAGTTTCTATGCACCTTGTATGAAACCCAAATCTTTGTGAACAAACTATTTTTCCGTTAAGAAAATATAAGGCAGTCAAAAAGCTCTAAAATCTGAAATGTATCAAGTAAAATATGCAATTTTCAGAGATTATACCTTCCTTCTTGGTCCATGAAGTTATTTTAACTAGCTTGGACAACTGTATTGTAGGATTGACTTACCTTGAAAGAGTTGGATAACTTGATTAGATTTTACCAGAGGATGACCAAGGTTGATGAGTGATTGGATAAATTTCAAACAATCACTTGAATAAACTGAATACCCAAATAATGATGCAAATGCCCCAAATTTGGCATCTCAAAAGAGGTATGCAAATCAGCCTTAAATTCAGCAATATGTTTTTCATGAGCAAGATGTACATGGAATTCGATTATTGTTTATTTGAAGAGTGTCTTCTTTATATTTTTGTACTTAATCTTATTATTTACATGTGTAGGGATGCCGCACTTCTTATGTTGGGAGGGTAATATTTCTGTAAACCACAAGTGTTTAAAATGTCACTGAAGGTCTGAAACTTGGTAGTAATTTCATTGCTTCTTCAATGTAAGAGAGTTTTAACAGATATGCAATAATATGAAGAAATATGAAAGTAACCATCTTTTATATTATTTACTTCTGTGGAGCACAAATGCTCAAATTTACATTCATGGCCTGAAACTCGATAGCAGTTTCATTGCTTCTTAAATTTAAGAGAGTATAGCAGATAAACAGGTTACAGTAGTAAATACTTTGCCAGAGATATGCAATGGAGGTTCCGCATGTTAGGGGTTAAGTCATTGAACAATGTCTTGCTATACTGTCTAATAACTTTCACGAGATGAACAAACAATCATGATCCATTTCGATTGCATCCGGAAAGGAAGATGAAGTGTGCCATGGAAGCTTAGATTATTCGTTTCGGCCACACTTCAGACTTGTGAGTCGCATGATTTGAACGTAGCAGGATAGCTTGAACTCAAGATGTCTACGTTAGAGTGGAAAATGTACTTCTGCGTGCAAATAGTTTACAAGTTTTCTCTATCCATTTGACTGCGTAACTTCTCCAGGAAAGCTATGGACAAAATCTAAGGACTAAACAGGAAGCATGGTACCTCACCTGTGTGGGAAGAAGCATGTTAAAGTTTTATTTCCATGAATCATCCAATGAGTTGGATGGAGCAAGTGTGACGATGGAAGCACACAGTACTATGGGGCTGATGTAGCTGGGGCAGGTCAAAAACTTGTCTTCTGTCAAAACATTGTTCTGGGGAGAGACCTATAATGAGAGCTCTTCTGTCAAAAACGTCTGTCATTTGTCAAGTAATTGTTTCACAAATCCTGTCATATGAAAGGCATCAAAAACTTTATGCTGTCATGTGCAAGGCGATGCTGCCTGTCAATTTTAGGCCCTTGAGTAGAGGTGAAAGCAAAAAAGTTCACTTTTCTACACAGCTTTTGTCCTTCTTGCGCCAGCTGCGCCACCGTTAGTATGAGGAGGACAAAGTCCCTTCTGGAAAACATTTGGAATCTTCACAAGTTGAGGGCGCCCTCCTACGCTTCTGGGCGTTTCAGTAGATACTGGTTAGAGCATGCCATCATGGATTCTGATTGATTCAAGATGAAGCAACTCTCGGATAATGGAGACTCGTTGGGGAGAGCGTCCTTCGTCCCAAGAGATTCAACTTCAGACTACTGCTCGCAAGAGCACACGAAAACCTCTGTCGAGCGCTGTCCTATATGTTGACGCATGACCTTATGCCATGCTCAAGTAGACGTGTGATAAAGCACGTCATCCAATGTCCATCTTTGGTTGCTTGAAGATGAAGCAGGCAATTACAGCGAAAGTATCTTTCAGAGACCACCATTTGCAGGGGGGATTTTCTATGTATTAGGCCATCAATGTGTTCTCTATCCTGCTGGGTGTGTAATTTTGGGAGCCTCACCTGCCACCCATGTGTTTGTAATTTCCTCCCTCTAATATATTTTCCCTTTTAAAACGGAAAAAACAAAAGTGGCGCAAGTTCTGCAGACTCCGTGCTCCAGCCCAAAATGACACAGATATCGTCGTGTCGTTGCGCACGTATCAGTGAGGCGAAGCATTGCACAATGCATAGCACCCCCATTGGATAGAGTGAAGAATTTTTTTTTCCTTTTTTTTTTAATGAAAGGCAGTTCGGCCTTAGCCTAATCTCCCGGACCTTAATTAAAATAAAGAAAAAAAGTTACAAGTGAATGGAACTAGTGCCCATGGGACCCCCCAAATCCCACAATGCAGGGGAGGAGTATGGCAAACTAGAGGGCATTACAAATGAGGCGGATAAATTTATCATCACCCTCATGTGGGACCCATTTGGGTTTCAACTTGTTGTTTTCAAGGAGATAAATACAATGATGTCTAAACAGTGGAGATCTCTTATCTCGGGAGATTCTTTTACCTAGGAGAAACAAGGATTTCTCGATCGACCATTCCTTAGGAGTTTGGCCAAAATTGGCAGCACATCGCTCCCTCCAAATCTTCCAGAGGGTCTCACCTCTGATGGCATTCCACAGCCTCGATGAGCAACCGACCGCCTCACCCAACATCACTTGTTGCCAGTTGATTTGATTCGTGGCTATCCAAAACCCCCAACTTCAAAGAGGATTTAGTTGTTCACCACACTCTTAACAAGAGATGGTGCCTTTCTTGGACCAAGCTTCGGTGGGAACTAAAATTCATGTCTATTTGGCACCCCCTAATTGAGGTCAAAAAGTCCGTTCTCATGTGGCAGATCTTGCATAAAGGTATTTGATCCAATGCAAGGGCTAACAAAATCTGTGGTGTGCCACCATGGTGCAAGCGTTGCCATCGGTGCATCGAAGATTTAGCTCACCTGTTCTTCGACTGCCCCAAGTCCCGTGTTATTTGGTGCCACGTGACCCGAGTATAGAGTGAAGAATTTTGCGTGACCCACGTAATATCAGAGTTAACTTATCTGTGAAGTCTTCTCCAACGCACCACTTTAGCTGGACCTGACAAGCACACAGGTATCTTTCCTGAGGAAATCCCGCTTTATCCTGGCATCTGCTTCGAGAAATGATTTTCCTTCTACTACCCATGTGCTGCTTTCGCCGACGAATCGTCGATTCGTCGTTATTCTGGTTTTTGAATGAATTCGTTCGTGTCTGCTTTATTTGACATGAGAGTGTACGACTAAACCGACCGTCGGATATGAGGATTCAGGAAGTACTTGCGCATTATGGACCTAAATGCAATGGACCCAATCGCTTGGTTGACCCATTGCAGAACGCATCTGATTTCTAGCCCTTTAGGAAGTCAATGAATACATGCACACACAGGCTACACACACACACAAATATATATATATATATATATATATATATAAAATCTATTGCGCTTGGATAGGGTTGGGTCCTTTTTTTTTTAATAAAAGGAAGTTTGGCCTTTGCCTATTCTCCCAGACTTTAATTACAATAAAGAAGAAAAGTTACAAGTGAATGGGACTAGTGTCGACGGGACCCCCCAAATCTCACAATGCAGGGAACAAGTTCGATAAGCTAGAGGGCATTACAAATGAGGCAGATAAAACTATCATCTCCCTCACGCGGGACCCATTTGGGTTTGAGCTTGTTATCTTCGAGGAGATAAATATAGTGGTGCCTAAACGATGGAGATCTCTTATCTCGGGAGATTCTTTTACTTAGAAGAAACAAGGATTTCTCAATTGACCATTCCTTTGGAGTTTGGCCAAAATTGACAGCACATCGCTCCCTCCAAATCTTCCAAAGAGTCTCACCCTTGATGGCATTCCACAGCCCTGATGAGCAACCAACCGCCTCACCGAACAGCGCGTGTTGCCAATTGATTTGGTTCGTGATTCTCAAAACCCGCATCATGTGATGCCAAATAACACGGGACTTGGGGCAATCGAAGAAAAGGTGAACCAAATCTTTGATGCATCGATGGCAATGCTTGCACCATGGTGGAACCCCACAAATTTTGTTAGCCCTTGCATTGGACCAGATACCCTTATGCAAGATCTGCCACATGAGAACAGACTTTTTGATCTCAATTAGGGGGTGCCAAATAGACATGAACTTTAGTTCCCATCGAAGTTTGGTCCAAGAAAGGCAGCACATCTTGTTAAGGGTGTGATGAACATCTAGATTTTGTTTGAAGTTGGGGATTCTGGATAGTTTCTTACCATTGCTCCATTTGAGGCCCTCCACGCAAGGAAGATCATGTCCGCAGAGAAGGCGGGTAGTTGAGCAGTCCCGTGCTAAACACCTGCCTTGAAGAAGAGTCCATTCCTCGAGGGTAACTCTATGTCTCGAGTCTAAGTCTACGAACCTGATCCACTGGTCGGTCTCTTATTTCTAGAGCTCTTTCCACTGCTTGAACCCCTTGTTCCATAACCGCTTAGCAATTTGGAGGTTCGAGGGCTCCACCCCCTAATGCCATTGATCAGGAACTAGATAGCGTCATTTTGTCTTATCCCAATTGCCCACTTCCACTCATCACTGATTCTGATAAATTGTTTGGCCTTGTTCCAACTCTTCCATAAGGAACACACGAGGCTAGAGCCTTTAGGGGACACCGGGTGGGGGGAGAACAAAAGCATGAGGATCCATATGTCGTTCCACCTATGATGGCCAACAAAGGGAGGGTCTTTCATGTTTCATGTTGGGTCTTTCTTTATCAACGATAGAGCTTATTAATGATATTAAAAGAAGCAAATATACTAGAGCATAAAAGGGAGATAGAGAGCAAGTTGGTGAACCTAATGTCTACTTCATGAGTGGTGATCCACATAACCTTATGTGGAAAAGGGATCATACTTTTATGATTCTTGATTCATCTACCTAGAATGATAAGCGACGTTCCAATTGAGAACTCTTTCATTGTTTTCTTAAAGTTGGCATTGCAGCTTTCAGCCCAAATCTTCCACATGGCCTTTCTTTCCAAATCATCCATATCATCTGCCCTTTGATGGTATTCTAGTTGAACCATAAGATCTCATGGCAACAAGCTCTTGTTGGAGAGGTAGAGGGTTGGCCCCTTTCTATCTATGACCTTTTGTAAGCAATTATGATTTATCTATTAAATGAGTTCCATAAGGAAATTGGTGATCCAACATAGGATATAAAGCCACCTATATTAGACTCCAACAAACTAACTACAAGGACCACCACGTGCTAGAGACATGACTCTCCTCCCAACCTTATGCCTCTATATATAGCTACTCAAATCAACGAGGACCAAAAATGTAACCGGAGTCCATAAGCACATATGTGATGTCCACTATTGCTTTCATATATTCCATTAGAGTCCACTACTGTTTAGTGTGATCTCCACCTTCGCTTTAATAAGTTTTAATATAGTCCACTAGTGGTAAGCATACTCGTCACTTGAGTTAAGTTTCTCTAGGCTCAAGTTAACTCATGTTAACTTGAGTAAGAAGGCTCTTTGGACAAAACTCTCTTCCCATGATCCCCATGGGGGTTAAACTCAAGACCTCCTCCCTCCCAACCTTGAGATTTAATCACTAGTCTAAGTGGATTACTTTTTTAAGAGCGCATATGAACTTATACTTAAGTTTAGTCTTGAGATCTTTGCCCATTCACACAAGTGACCAAATGGTGTCCAATTTGATATCAGACTGAACCGATCGATCACTCAAATCATAGATCTTCTTTATTACATTCTTCCCCTCTTGGGAAAGATTTTCCTCCTCAAAAATAAAGCTTTATATAGTAATTGTAGGCATATCCATGAGCCTCATGTTCTACTCTGGAAGAGCATGTTTCACCTTTGTGGTGGGATTCCTGCCCAAATGATTCAAAACACCATCAAGCTCTGCACTTGATAAATTCATCTAAGTGCAAAGTAGGGTATGACATCAAATATTATCCTTGGCCAATTCACTATTTTCATTATGTGCTATCTGGGCACTAACATGTGAAATGGCCAAGTATGAACTCTGGATTCACTTGAATCTGATTTGGAAAACTAGAATTCTACTTGTCTCAAACATCTAACTTGGATATTTGCACTATGGTTCACCCCCAACCAACATTACTTGATTTTTTCACCTGACTAGAGGACTAATTTGTCCTAATGGGCTTGAAAATCCTATGTAGAATGTAGGAGAAAATCTTACGAGCAATTCCTAACTTTTCTTTTCTAAAGTGTACCAAACCCTTTGAAATTCATTGCAGTTATGCTATGTAACTTGAAGCAAACTCAAACGAAAAAATAAACTTAGGCTTAACATCTTTTGAAGATTGAATAGGTTCTTGTACATAACATCTATCTAAGATGTTTAGTTTAGTTACCTGGTTATAACCACCTAACCTTGAACTTTCATGAAAGGAATTAGATACTCAATGTGAGTCAAATCCGAAAGATTTGGATAGCAAAAAGAAAGAACTAAAACTCTTTGCAACCAATTCAAACTTCTAAGATACTTGAACATGCCATGAGTCAAACTCTAGGTGAATCAATACTTTGACTTTTTCAAAGATCTATTTCAACAAGGTATTTCGTATGCTGAAGAATGGAACTTCACTCTCGAAGTGATAACTCCTTAAATATATATCGTTTGAGGAAGATATTTGAAATAGAGAAAGAACGCACAAATAGCTTTCAAAATAAAAATCAAGTAATTTGGATGAGTTTTGTTAAGGAAACGTAACTAACAAAAATAGACAACCTGCACACACAAGTATAGTGAAAAACTAGACTTCACTCTCATATGGATATCTCATAGAATATATATCCTTTAAGTAAGATATTTAGGATTAAGAAAGTACATGAAAAGAGCTTTCAATAAGCGAAAAGAAAAAGCAATCCGGATACATTTTGGCTAGGAAACATAATCAACCAAAATAGAATACTTGTCTACATAGGTATGCTAAAAAATTGTACTTCACTCTTTGACTGATATCTCACAAAATATATATGCTTTGAAGACAATATTTGCAACAAAACAATTACACAAGATAAGCCTTCCAATGAGTGTTTGAACGCAAGAAATGGTTCCATGTACACTTGAGATATGAGCTTCACAATAGATCTATGTACAAAATGACGTGCGACTGGAAGGAGTCTATGGGAAGAAAAAATGAAAAAATGACCAGATCAAACTATTGGGAGCTCTTGCCTCTTTCTCTCCTTGTTTAGAATGTGCTGTGACTCCATGTCTATAACCAATGAGCATGTGAAGAAGTTTGTGCCTCCTTCTTAACTCACCACTTTTCCCATTACATGCCACTGACTACAAGGCGGATACATGTGCCCAATCCTAGCACTTATGACAAGCATAAGTTGTCCCAGTTGCAACTAAAAATGATGCTCACCAAGGATGCATAACATCTGCTCTTCTATAACTGGCTAACTGAAATCAAGCTCCTAGGGAATGAAGGCACATAACGTACATGTCTAAGTATAAGTGATGATCCACAAGGTAGCATAAGACATACATCTCTTGCACCCTCAATGTCATATGTCGTACCATCGGACAAGTGCACACATCCATGACTCTCATCTCAGAATTGATAAAACCACTCACGATGTGGAGTAACATGAAAACCAGTCAATGCGTCAAGCAACGAAACCATATGTGTGCTATCCAATGAACAAGAGGAATCCTGAGATGAACCATAGGAGAAAGTGATATCACCATCACTAGCATAATCAAGTGCCATAGACTCTCCTGAAATCACTACCTGCCATACATCACGTGAATATCTCTGATGTCATCATGGCATCTGCTTGAAGCAACATTGTCGAATGTGGCCCTCACAACCACAATGCCAACATTGAAGCTATCGATGTGATCTATGTCTCATATGAGTCAATTGACTCGCATACATATCATGTAGTCTTTGTCATAATGCACTACTTGTCTCCTCATACATAACAGACTCATATATAGAATCCACTAGATGTAATCGGATAGTGGAGCTAGCAAATGCATCTATATCCATCCATATGTGGTCGATCATGTCACGAGGCCTCTATGCATGTCTATGCACATACATGTGTAACCCTACATGAACCAATGTATGCCACATATGATATTTCCATCTCGAAAAGTCACTGCCATCAAACCAAGAAGACACCATGCTGGCAATTCAAGAGACTAGAAATGTAACAAGAGACTAGAAATAATACTCTATCCTCAATAAGATCACACTTGCATATCCATATGCATAACTCACATCACATAACCATGCATCTAGCATGCACATAAAACCATGAGCATAAGCCTGCTCATCAAGTCTCCAAACTGACCAAGTAGATGTGAAAGAATCTTGGAAAAACTTCGACAGAGTATCCCCTATAAATTGAGCAATCAAACAAGATAAGTAGTAGCAAAAGAACAATGAATAACCTATCACCACCTGACACTCATCCAACCAAAGATAATGGCAAATACATATGCCCAAAAACGCATGGTAATACATGCTAATACAATGGTGATACACCTCCCACTCAAGAATAAATCCTGCAAGATGGTTCAACCTATCATGAATAACTTGTGACCAAGTCGAAGTGAATGGAGATAAGAAATGATCCAAAGCTATCGCACAAGCTTCAAGATCAACTAGAGCTCTTTTCTAGCATAAAAGCCGACAAAATCTCGACAGCATCTCCTCTGTAAAAATGGAATCTAGAACCAAAATAACCATGTGGGAATCACAAATCATATATGTCAAGAGTCACACTGGAAAATGGTATATCCAATCAATGAACATGTGCTAAGATAATAGCCAATCAAGGTGACAAATGAGTATGCAATGGAGGCTCCAATCTGGATCATGTACGTGCAAAGAAAACAAAGATACAAGTACCAACCAAGATCTAGAATCAACTCTCATAAAACTAGGTGCAATCGGTAAGCAAATCCATAAGCAAGTGGCATAAGCAAGATATAAACCACAATGCCACTATACATCCACTCACAATACTATGACCAAACTCATGATGACATAAACCTCAAAAAAGAGTGTACCACAATGTCATCTCACATGTCAAACAAGTGAAAAAGATCATGCTCTAATCTCATATGGAGGAGCTACCACAATGATCATACATGGCTAATGCCATCAAGCTCTAAAAACGAGAGCTTTCACATCAAAAAAATCGCTCTCGAAGAAGTTCCAAAGCAAGTTGAACCTCCAAAAGCAACTATGGTTCTTTTGGTGAAAATATGTTGCTCTGTGTTTTGTTGTTTTAGAGGTGATAACCTCTGAATCTAAAATTTTGGTCTTCTGAAAACTTCAAGATATCATTCTTGGCTACGTAACAAGATAAAGAACACCTCAATTGGGCTCACGATATATGCAAAACAAACATCAACTGTCAATTTCACCTTCACTTGCAACACTACTGCTTTGTATTTTGCAGTTTCCATGACCAAACACTCAGAATTTAGAACTATGTTCTTCTATAACTTTGTAGAGGCTATTCCAGGCTACGCATAGTAAGTTGAATCATGTCATTCTAATTTGTAAAACTCAATTTATAACCAAAACACTGACCTGCTGTCCAAGTGATTATACATTTATCTTCTACATTAGTCTGCGTTTTTTGAACTTTCGGCACTTTAGAGGTCCAAATGAGGCTGTTTGCATATCTACAAAGTTGTATTTCTCTGTGTAATCTACACAGAAAACTTTAAAACGCATCAATACGAGCTTTCTAGCTCACATTATGGCCAAAATACTGAATTACAATTGAGAGATACCGACCTGCACTTTCAGCTCTTGTGACCTAAGCTTCCATTGGAGCTTCTTGCACACAAGCCTTCAACATGCTCTGATACCAATGAAGGGATTTGGTGTGTAGAACAAGAGGAGGAAGGAGGGGATGGAGAGAGAGAGAAGAGTAGAGAGACATACACATATGCATGGGAGCCTCGAACCCACACAATGATCTCTCTTGAGGCAATGCTCTATATATGATGTATATATATGAATATAGGGGAAAGGTCACATGATCCTTACATCCCCAACACTATCGTCCTTTAAACCTGCCTAATCAGCATCACTAAAGCCTTTGACCTGCAATTCTTCATCAAACTTGTAAAACAAAGCATGATTGACTGTATGCTTTATGTATCTCAACACTCTCTTGACGGAATTTAAATGTTCACTTTTCGTGGCTTGCATAAACTGAGACAGTACACCAACAACATAAAATAAATCACGTTTTGTGATGTTTGCATAGATTAATGATCCTACAATGATTTTGTTTGTCGTTACATCTTCGAATAGTTCTCCATCATTTGAGCTAATCTTTGTATTTGTGTCCATGGGTTGAGTGAGTGGTTTGCATTCACTCATTCCAAATCTGAAAAGAACATCCAACAAGTACTTCCTTTGCGTCAAGTAGATACCACTCCTTCCATAAACAACTTCAATTCCTAAAAAATATTTCAGCTCTCCAAGATCTAAAATTTTAAACTCCTTACCAAGCTTCCTTTTGATATCTTTAATCCTTGTAACATCATTTCCTATTATGATGAGGTCATCTATGTATATGCAAACATATACCTCTCTACTTTCTTCCTTCTTCATGTACAATGAAGGATCTGCATTACCTCATTGTATCCACAGTTAGTTAGATATTCTAACAATCTCTGATTCCATGCTCTTGGTGCTTGCTTCAAGCCATAAAGTGCCTTTTTCAACCTGCAAACAAAGACTGGATGGTTTTCATCTTCAAATCCAACCGGTTGACTCATGTATACATCTTCTTGTAGTTCTCCATCGAGAAAAGCATTTTTGATGTTGATTTGATATAATGGCCATCGCATTGAAGCACCTATTGCGATTAATGTTCTGATTGTTCCCATCTTTGCAACAGGTCTAAAACCTTCATCATAATCCATGCCTTGTGTTTGTTTAAATCCTTTGGCAACTGATCTAGCTTTATATCTAGCTAGTGAACCATCAACATTCCTCTTTACTTTAAACACCCATTTGTTTGGAACAATCTTCATACCTTATTTCTTTGGCACTAGCTCCCATGCGTGATTATCTTTGAGAGCTTTGATCTCCTCTTTCATAGCTTGCTTCCATTCCTTTTGTGTGCAAGCTTCTTCATATGTCTGAGGCTCTTTGTCTTTGATAACCTGCATCATGTATGCAAAATGTGTCACCATGAAACTATCTGTGTACCTAAGTCACGAGATCTTAGGGACTTGTGTCAAAGAGACTAAATCTCATTTGCCACACAAGTGCGTATAGTGGTGGATTGACACACGCTTAATTATCAATCCAAAGAACTGACCAAACCAAGTGTATGAGGACGTGTGCGCACATGATGGATAATGAAATGGTTCAGCTGAAATGCATGAAAAAAGACTAAACTACCTCTCCAACTCACTTAATCTTTGAAACTGTTTGCTGTGATACCACTTACAGTAGTAAATATGAATTCAAATGTTTCTCCCAGCTCCGAACTTCAAATATGGCCAATAGCAGGTTCATTTCAAAGCTCCCGACGAGACACGTCTATTAGTTGTATTTCACTCGAATCTGACATTCGCTCTTGAAGTTATGGCGAAAATAGTGAATGGTGGGAAACACCCACACTCACTCCACTACTCGTACTTGTTCACACACACACACACACTACAGTAGCTCAAAAGTGATGGGGAGGGGTAGACAACAGTCATACACACACATTCCAAGCTTCACACATGCACAAAAGATCATAGAGAAGATGAAAATCTGCAGGAAAGAAGCAAATTCGAAATTCTAGAGCTCTCCTTCTTCACAATGGCAAAAAGTCCTTACAAAGGGTCACCAAGTGACTCATATACATGTGCCCTAAAAATGATCCTTTCACACAAGTGACCAGCATTTTATTGACTAATCTCTAATTTCCTACTATTTTACAAGAAATATGTTACAAAGAGTTGGGTTTATGCATCTAGAGGACTCCTCTAGTGCATTTACATAGCTTGGAGGGAATTTTCTAGGATTTTGAAGAAGAAAAATAGGTCCATTAATTTGAAAATTTTGGGGCTTTTCTCTTTGTGCCTCTTTGCTCTGCAACACTCTCCTCGTCTTTGTCTCTATCGTCCCTTGATAGGCTTTACTTCTTGTTTGTAGCTTGTCAAAGGCTTCTGAATACATGCACCCAGTGGTCGAAGAAGCGATAAGGACTATCAAAGAATTTGTTACTTTATCGGATGTATGTCCTTTGCTTCTATTTGCCCCTTGGTATTCCTTATATCACAAACGTGGGTAGTTGTATTAATCGGGCTGCCATGCACGCCATTAGTGGCTAAGAAGGTGATGTTCTTGTTGGTACAAGTCAAGCCTTCACATTTGGCTTGGACATTTACTTTGAAGACTCTATATGAAGCAAGGAGCATAGGAACACTAGCTTATGATTTATTACCTTTTTTACCCATTGTAAAAGTCTATATGACTTGGCGCATTATGCAATCACGCCTAACTGATTGAAAGTCGCGGAAAAGGTTGTTGATTGATTGAGAGAATATCTCAATCAGTTTTTTTTTTAGGTGAAAGATTTTAGGAGATTGATTTGAATTCTAATTCAAGCTCTCACTCAACTCCTATAAAAACTACAAGTCAAAAGTCGCAGTTGTTCTTCACTCATCCTGAGGCATTACTGTATCAATCATTGAGTGTGTAAGGTCTACTCTATAGTCTACACCTCTGAGTACCATTGAGCTATGTTTATCCTGCCAATGGGAATGTACATTTACATGATCTAATACAAATATTTACATTCATCATCTCTGTTATTCTCTGAGTGTACCACTTCAACTACTGTCAACTTCAAAGAGACATATCTCAGTTCCTACTGAACCAAATCAAGTGATTCAAAGCTTGATAGATTCAGCTCAAAGCATACCACAAGCATACAAAGTTTGAAGCAACTTGGTTCAGCCAATTTCAAGAAATCATGGTCGAAGTGGTCACTGTTGCAGTTCTTACAGTAAACGAGTAATTTCCGGTAGAAGAACGAAGTAGATCTCGCAGAGTAATGCAAAGCTTTGTATGAGAGATAGCTCACTCTATAGCTAGACATCTCTATTTTTAGTTGATCAATCTTTCCGGTGAAAAAGATATCTACACATAGGTGAAAATCTGACCGGAAAGAGGCTGTCTGAACTAGAGGAGTTTTTTTCTTAAACTTCAGAAAGAGTTCAGTAAGTTAAGAAAGTTCACGCGTCACTTCCTTACTTCATGTATGTTCACTTGAAGTAATTATAAACAGAATTGAAGTTCATTCCGGTACAATTCCGGTACGATTACGGTGTCAGTCCAGTGGCAGTCCGGTGAAATTTCGGTGAAATTTTTCCAGTAAAGTTAAAGCATATGTTGAGCGCTAGACTTTGCTAAGCTATTGATTGATTACAGAGAATTTCTGAATCACTCTAACTTAGTTCTTCTTGGCGTGGCGGTTTCCGCAAGGCTCAGTCTTCGTCACGTCATCAAGGAGTAGTATCGGAGAAAAGGATCAAAGTGGGCTGGTGCAAAGCAGGATTAGCAGCACCTACTCAATTTTCTGAGTGCATCGAACCATCCATCTTTCCCAACAGTGGTATCAGAGCAAATAAGGTAACATGGGAGATGGTTTTCCTTCATTCATTGACAAATTGGACAGGAACAATTACCAAGCCTGGTCTCTAAGGATGAAGACCTATCTACAAGGAAGAAGCTTATTTGGATTCATATCAGGAGATGAGGAATTGCCCTCATTCAAAGCTAGAGGTCTACCCACCAAAGATGAACAAGAAAGGCTCAACACATGGTGTGCAAAAGATGCTTTGGCAAGGTCTTATCTTCTTAACTCTATATCTGATTTCCTTTTACCTCACATCAGGAATTGCAAGACTTCCCAAGAGACTTGGGAAACCTTGTCAACATATTTTTCATCAAGTACAAGGGCCAGAAAGAATCAACTATGGATTGAATTCACTACTCTTAGGAAGCAATCAAAGCAATCAGTTTCAGACTTTGTCACTAGGGTCAAAGACATTGCAGACCAACTTCCAACTATTGGAGAGGAGATTGAAGAGGAACAAATAGTAAGGCAGGTAATCAATGGACTAAAGGCTGATGACAAATGGGAGAGCTTTACCACAGCAATGGATCTATACATGGACATACATGCTCCTGATCTAACAACCCTGGTTGGTCAACTATTCACACATGAAGCAAAGCTTACAAAGAATGGAGAACAATCAAAAGGTAACAACCCCTCTCCTCTATACACTGATAAGAAGATTAAAGATAAAGGTAAAAGTAAGAAGGTTGATGAAGAAGGCTCTACCTCCCAAGCAAACTATGCAGGAAGAGGTAGATCTTCAAGAGGTAGAGGAGGTAAGCAAGGTAGGGGGAGACTCTACAACTCATCACCATGCAACATGTGTGGATTGTCTAACCATACCACAGATGAGTGCTACAGAAATTATAAGAATCAGAGAGGAAGAGGCTATCAAAGAGGTGGATACTCTCAAGGTAGAGGCAGATTCAACCAACACCAAGGCTACAATGGATACAACAATCAGTACAACAACAATTATACCCACAACCACAATAGTAACTACCAAGGTGGATTCAGAAATAGAAGGGATTACAACAACTACACAGAGGAGCAAGATGACTCCCTATTGATCATGAATATGACCTCCAAGGAAGGTACAAATGATGATCATTTATTTTATATTGATTCAGGGTGTTCTAACCATGTAGCTGGTAATGTGGCACTACTCTCTGATTTGCAAGAACCCAAGGGCAAACATCAGGTACAGACAGGTGATGATACTAAGCATTTTGTTGTAAAGGTTGGTAATGTAAAGACTAGTGATGGTAATCAGAACTTATTGAGCAGAGTACTTTATGTTCCAACTATTACCAAGAATCTAATGAGTGTTGGTCAGATTGTGGAGAAAGGTTTACAGGTCAGGTTCAATCAACATGGAGCATATGTGGAGGACCCAAGACATGGATTCAGAAGAATAGCTAAGGGAGAAAAATCAGGTAGATTATTTACTTTTGAGCTTGAAGACACCAAAAACATTGCTTTATACAATTACAAGGATCAAACACTTTCAGAATTAGAAATATGGCACAAGAGGTTAGGTCATATTGGTGAAAGGACCTTAAAGCAAATGTGCAGGGATCAATGTGTGCTTGGGATACCTAATGTATCCAAGCAACACATGATATACAAGTGTGGAGCTTGTCAGTTTGGTAAGTCACACAAATTGCCCTACTCAAAGAAAGGTTTCATGCATGAAGACTACCTTGACTTGGTGCACACAGATGTTTGGGGACCTAGCAAGGACCCTTCCATTTCAGGATCAAGGTATTATGTGTCCTTCATTGATGACTATAGCAGATGGACTGTGTTATACTTTATGAAGCATAAGAAAGAAGTGCTTAATTGTTTCAAGAAGTATCTTGCACTGGTTGAAAACCAAACTGGAAGAAACTTGAAAAGGCTAAGGTCAGATGGAGGAGGAGAATACTTCTCAAATGAGTTTGAAGACTTCTTGCAGGAAAGAGGCATCAAGAGGGAGATAACCACAAGGTACTCACCTGAACAAAATGGGGTAGCTGAAAGAAGAAATAGACTCATTGTAGAAACAGCAAGGTCTATGCTTAATGAAAAGAAGTTGCCAAATTATCTTTGGGCAGAGAGTGTATCTACCACCACATATCTCATTAACAGGTTGCCATCAAAGACACTTGATGGAATGACACCTTATGAAGCTTGGCATGGTAAGAGACCATCTTTGGATCATTGCAAAATCTTTGGTTGTATTGCATATGTGCATATTCCCTCACAGGTAAGGGGAAAGCTAGACCCTAAAGCTGAAAAATGTATCTTCATTGGTTATGACTTGAACCAGAAAGGGTACAGATTCTACAACCCCTTAAACAAAGGATTCAAGATAAGCAGAGATGTCATCTTTGATGAGAATGACTCATGGTATGAAAATGAATGCGGGAAGGTTAGTCTACCTTATGACATAGAAGAAGACTTCCCAAAGCTCACCAAGGAGGAACCAATCCAGAAAGAAGACTCAAGTTCAGATGATGATGACACAATTAACCTTGAGGAATTCAAGGCATGGAAGCCCAAAGGAAAGATGAAAATGAAGAAGCTAGAGGATATACCAGAATCCTCAACTCAAGCGATGAGGAGATCTCAGAGAGAAAGTAAGAAGCCTATCAGATATGGGTATGACACTTCTCTTGTAACTAAGCATTCTGTATATCTTGCAAAGGATTTGTTGAATGAAGAACCAGGTACATATGAAGAAGCAATTACCAAACCAGAATGGAAAGGAGCTATGGATGAAGAAATAGAAGCTCTCAAGGAGAGTGACACTTGGGACTTGGTACCCAAGAAGGATTCTATGAAGGTGATAGGATCCAGATGGATCTACAAGCTAAAGAGGAACTCTGATGGAACAATTAACAGGTACAAAGCTAGGTTGGTAGCCAAGGGTTTTGCACAAACCCAAGGCATTGATTATGAGGAGACATTTTCTCCTGTGGCTAAGATGCCAACAATCAGAATTTTGGTGAGTGTAGCTGCATCCAAGAATTGGAACATGTATCAATTAGATGTCAAGAATGCATTCTTGAATGGATGGATATCTGAAGAAGTCTACATATCACAACCACCTGGCTATGAAGATCCCAAGAAGGTAAATTATGTTTGTAAATTGAAGAAGGCTCTATATGGATTGAAGCAGGCACCTAGAGCATGGAACTACAGGTTGACAACATATCTCCAAGACCAAGGATTTGTGATGAGTAAGGCAGACACATCTCTATTCATAAAGAGGAGTAGTACAGAAGTAATCTACTTGTGTGTTTATGTTGATGACATCATCATTACAGGTAATGATGTCACTGGGATTAGACACATCAAAGGACAGATGATGAAGGAATTCAAGATCAATGATCTTGGATTATTAAAATACTTCTTAGGTCTTGAATTGATTTATACAAATTCAGGTATCTTCATTACTAAGAAGAAGTATATTCAAGACATGTTGAAGAAGTTTAATTTGCAGGAAGCTAAAGTCTCAAGTACTCCTATGGAAGTCAACCTAAAACTTAGTGCTCATGAAGGTGATGAAGTCCAAGACATTACAGGATATCAAAGTATGGTAGGTAGTTTGAATTATGCTACCTTGACTAGAATTGACATAGCATATGGAGTTAGTGTGCTAAGCCAATTCATGCACAAACCAAGGGTACCTCACCTAGAGGCAGCAAAGAAGATCTTGAAGTATCTAAAGGGAACTCAGAACCATGGTTTGTACTTTCCTTATACATCAGACATTGATATTAAAGTGTATTCAGATGCAGATTGGGCAGGATGCAAGGATGATAGGAGAAGCACATCAGGATACATATGTTTTGCAGGTGATAAACCTATTTCTTGGTCAGGAGAAACAACCTACAGTAGCTTTGTCATCTACTGAAGCAGAGTATAGAGGGCTAGCCAATGCCACTCAAGAAGCTATCTAGTTGAAGCTTTTGTATACAAAGTTAGGCCTATATACAAGGCCACCAATTATCTTTGGTGACAACACAAGTTCTCTTCACCTTGCAGCTAATCCAATATATCATGCTAGGACAAAACACATAGAGGTTCATTACCACTATGTGAGAGAAAAGTTGCTAAGCAAAGCCATTCAGTTGACTTATGTGTCTACTAACATGCAATGTGCATATTTACTCACTAAATCTTTGGATGGAAACAAGTTATGGAGATTCAAATCCATGATTGGATTGCAGGATGTGATTGAAGAATGAAGCTGAAGACTTGAGCCAAAATGTTTGGCTTGAGGGGGAGCTGTTGGTACAAGTCAAGCCTTCACATTTGGCTTGGACATTTACTTTGAAGACTCTATATGAAGCAAGGAGCATAGGAACACTAGCTTATGAGTTATTACCATTTTACCCATTGTAAAAGTCTATATGACTTGGCGCATTATGCAATCACGCCTAATTGATTGAAAGTCGCGGAAAAGGTTGTTGATTGATTGAGAGAATATCTCAATCAATTTTTTTTTTAGGTGAAAGATTTTAGGAGATTGATTTGAATTCTAATTCAAGCTCTCACTCAACTCCTATAAAAACTACAAGTCAAAAGTCGCAGTTGTTCTTCACTCATCCTGAGGCATTACTGTATCAATCATTGAGTGTGTAAGGTCTACTCTATAGCCTACACCTCTGAGTACCATTGAGCTATGTTTATCATGCCAATGGGAATGTACATTTACATGATCTAATACAAATATTTACATTCATTATCTCTGTTATTCTCTGAGTGTACCACTTCAACTACTGTCAACTTCAAAGAGACATATCTCAGTGCCTACTGAACCAAATCAAGTGATTCAAAGCTTGATAGATTCCGCTCAAAGCATACCACAAGCATACAAAGTTTGAAGCAACTTGGTTCAGCCAATTTCAAGAAATCATGGTCGAAGTGCTCACTGTTGCAGTTCTTACAGTAAACGAGTAATTTCCGGTAGAAGAACGAAGTAGATCTCGCAGAGTAATGCGAAGCTTTGTGTGAGAGATAGCTCACTCTATAGCTAGACATCTCTATTTTTAGTTGATCAATCTTTCAGGTGAAAAAGATATCTACACACAGTACAAAATCTGACCGGAAAGAGGCTGTCTGAACTAGAGGAGTTTTTTTCTTAAACTTCAAAAAGAGTTCAGTAAGTTAAGAAAGTTCACGCGTCACTTCCTTACTTCATGTATGTTCACTTGAAGTAATTATAAACAGAATTGAAGTTCATTCCGATACAATTCCGGTACGATTACGGTGTCAGTCCAGTGGTAGTCCGATGAAATTTCGGTGAAATTTTTCCAGTAAAGTTAAAGCATATGTTGAGCGCTAGACTTTGCTAAGCTATTGATTGATTACAGAGAATTTCTGAATCACTCTAACTTAGTTCTTCTTGGCGTGGCGGTTTCCGCAAGGCTCAATCTTCGTCACGTCATCAAGGAGTAGTATCGGAGAAAAAGATCAAAGAGGGCTGGTGCAAAGCAGGATTAGCAGCACCTACTCAATTTTTTGAGTGCATCCAACCATCCATCTTTCCTAACAGTTCTTAGTCACCCTCTTCAACTTTTCAGCCTCTGCCTCTTTCTAGCTTTTGGTCTTCTGATATGTCTTTGTCTTCACACATCTGACCTGTTGTATTGCTCGGAGCCTGTTTACTTTCAACCATTGCACGCCTTAATTTGCTGACCTCTAATCTCTTTTAAGTGAGCATTACATTTTAAAGTTCCTATTTCTAAATCTTCTTTGTCATCCTTTAGGACCTGTTCCATTTCTTTCCATCGCACGCATCTAGTGGACGAGGAGGCAGCTAGGACCTTTAGACAATTGGTTATCTTATTTGATGAAGAGTCCTTCATGTCTCTTCTCCACTTGTTTTGCTTCATCGCCTGCTCCTGGTGGATGAGGAAGCTGTGTGCAACCTCCCATGAAATGTCCTGGTTGTTATCTTTCTTTAATTCAAATCCTCAGGACCTGGTTCTTTGGTGTTATCGCCTGATGCGTGCCCCTGTGGGGCTTTGGGCAGAGAGTTGATCTTTTCCTTTATAATCTTAGTTCCTTACTGAATAGTTTTATTGTTTGTTTTTCTTCTTCTTCTCTTTTTGTTTTTATTCCCCTTCCACATGTGCCTCCTCCTGAACTCTATCGTCTCCGACAGGCTTTTTGTGGCGACATGAGTATGTCTGGATGACTTGTTGTTCTCTTTCATTAAGCAAATTGGCATGACATAACATGAATTCTTTCCATTGGCTTGACTTAACCCCATCTTCTAGTGCCTGTCTATGATCTGCAAAGAAACTCAATTCGTAGGCCACCATCCTGGCATTCAGATTTGAAGACATTTTTACAAAAAATTTCTGAGTCTATTTCAAAAAATCCGGTGAAAAAGCTTCTTCAAATGTTTGCATGTAAGTACTGGGCAAAACATAAGCTGTGAGTATATGGCCATAAGCGTTAATCGGCTCGGTATAGTTGATAGATAAAAAATGAGGGCTTCTTATCCCTTATTAATGCCAATGAAGTTCAAAAAGGTATATTGAGCATGCTAGAACACTTTGATGACCATAAGTAACATGCTCAAAATTTTGTTAGTCATCTTGATAGCTAAATCAGGTACAATTGCATACCGAGTGATCCAAAATTCGATAGTCTTGATCATGTATTCCTCTATTGGTAGATAATCACGAGGTGGACTTGGTAGTAGTGGATAATTGAGCCATTGGTTATTGATGTTTCCCTGGCACTGTCCTTCCCAAAATTGCATCTAGGAGCATCTTCTGGGTACTGGGCAAAAAGATGGATTTACCTGAAGTATATATGGTGATGATTCCCAGTGTACCCTTAGGGTCAGGTTTTTCTCCAAAAATTTCCTCCTCCATATGGGATCAACTTTGTCGAATTCCTCTTGTGTGTAGGTGAATGTTTGCATGCTAAACTAGAGGTTGCTATCTGGCTCTTTATTTGTTGTGTTCTTTATATATTGTCGTGTTTGCTCTTTAAGTAAACCATATGGTACATTGAATGGTCTCATTACCTGTTCCAGATTTTTGCTTTCGATCTTCGCTTCCTTCATGACCTTTACCACTTGATCTTCAAAATCTTCTCTATGCAGGGACACCAGTAGTGCCCACTCTTGCCGGCTTAGTTTTGCAATATTCCGATGTCTTTTAGAGTGGATCTCCATTTCCTCCCTTATTAAGGGGGGAGAGAGAGGACGTACCTCAATCTCCTCAGTAGCCACTGTGGAGTGTGGAACTACTGGTGTCCCCTCTGTTACCTTCTGTGCTAGTTGATCCTGTAGTTGCTTGATTATGGCATCTTTGTTTTTAATCTCTTCGGTGGCTTTCAAAATCGTTTCTTTGTTTTTGAGGAGCTCCTCTCCAATGGTCGTGAGTTGATTTGCATCTTCATTGCATTGCTCAAAGTATTTATTCTCTGCAATCTTCCACTTCTTTCTAAGTTCCACTGTGTCATCCATATACCTTTTCTCCGACTCTGCGATGATGGCTTCCTCCTGCTTGAGCTATTCTTCATACTTTGCTATCTCTTCTTCCAATGCTCGTGTGTCCTTGTCTGTCCCATCAGGAGCTTCTATCGGTTGATTGCATAGAAGTGCTATCATCAGCTCCTTGTTTATGTTTCCTAAATTATCTGCTTCGTCCATGTATACCTTAATTTGTGTTTCTAGGATCTTGCTTCTATTGTTCATTTTGGCCTTTTCAGCTTCGTTAGCCTCATATTTACTTTGTAAATCCTGTAATTGGTCTTTTAGTTTTTGATTTTCTGTCTCTAGTGTGTTGCATTGCTGCTTGGCCTCTTGGACTACCTTCTCTTTCTCGACTATGTTCTTTTGTGGGTGAATCAATTGGGCAGAAACACCTCTTAGAATTGGCATTTTTCCCCCATTGCTCGGTCATAGTTAGCATCAGCCTCAAGCATTAATTGTTGAGTGTCCATGGTAGTTTGTATCATGTGTTGCACCACTGGCTTGAGCTGAGCGACATCCACATTTATGATGGAGAATGTTAATCTCCAAAAGAACAACTTACTCTTGTGATTAGAACACCTCTATACCAAGAGTAAGTCAAACACTTCACTAATTTAGAGGATCAATTGCTAACTTATCAGAAATTAACAAATCTGTGAAGAAGATGAAACACAGAAAAGTCTGCTGCATTGTTCATTCATATTGACCTATCAAATCTGTAAAGTTTTTGATGAAACTTTGTATGAATCATCTCCTAGAGATTGCGCATCTACTCCAAGTTGAATCTCTTCAAAAGATTAAGTATAACTTGAGAAATTGATTTCACAAGTTACCTATGTCAGAAACTGTCATCCAGAACAGTCGACTTTACACCTGTAACTTTTAAGACTTGGTTCTCCTTGAATAGAACCCGTTTTACAAAATGCTTCTAGACATAAGTAGCTTATCTTCCAACTTAAAGATTAAGCCCTCACTCATGCAAAACTTTAAACTGTGCTAGGAGAAATGACCAAAACATTGACTTCGAAATATGCGCCTGTTTTAGGAACCAGTGAACATACTTCACATATGAATGTTCCTACACTTAATTCACTCAGCCTGATTACAATTGGAAGCTAAAACTTTGCACAGAGGTCAAGCAACTCTCAACTTAGACTTGTACAAAAGCATTTCACAATTGATCCACTGTAGAAGGAGAACACGCAGAAACATTGGGCGCAAAACTTTTCATTTTACTCAGAGAAAAATACAACTGAGTGATGAGAGCTAACTCAAATTCACTTTCCTCTATCTCATGACTTCTATCTCCCTCATTCTTGACATCTGACTATTGTCACATATGCTCTCATTTCATGCCCTGACTTTTCTCAAGGTATTTATAGATAATTTGTACATAATTCTTACTGAACAAAATGATCTAAGTCATCTATGACTATGCTAATGTACATATGTGTACACTTCTCTTGTCCTCTGAATGTAATCTTCTTCCACACTTTAGAAATTGATTCTTCCTTCATCATTTGATCTTCCAAGCCTTCAATTGGTGATTGGTCTGCACCAACAGCTCCCCCTCAATCATCAATTGAGGTTTTCTCTGTCTTCTTTATACTTGCCATATCTTTAAACCTTTGTAACTTAGGTCCATCCAAGCTCTTTGTCATCATATCTGCCATTTGTTCTTTTGTTGGAGTGTACATCACTTCAATCTCTTTATCAAGTACCTTTTCCCTCAAGAAATGATACTGAATCTCTATATGCTTAGTCCTGGCATGAAAAACAGGGTTAGCTGCCAAATACAAAGAACTCATATTATCTCCAAAAATTATTGGAGTACTATGATCAAACTCAAAACTCTTCATCAAGGTCTTCAACCATATCACTTCTTTTGCAGCTTCTACCATTCCTTTATACTCAGCTTCTGTGGATGATAAAGCAACTGTATGTTGCTTCTTTGAACACCAAGATACTAACTTATCTCCAACATAACATAGATATCCATGAGTAGACCTTCTATCATCTGAGTCACCTGCCCAATCTGCATCACTAAACACTTTGATTCTTGTGTCAGAAGTGAAACCATAATACAAACCTTCACTTAGGGTTCCCTTGATATATCTGAGTACCCTTTGGGCTGCAATCCAATGAGTCTTCTTTGGACAATGCATGAATTGTGACAACACACCTACTGCATATGATAGATCTGGCCTTGTCAAGGTAGCATAGATTAAACTACCTACCAAACTCTGATATTTCTTCATATCATTGAACTCTTCACCTCCATACCTGCTTAATTTATGATTTACCTCCAATGGTGTAGTTGAGGTCCTGCAATCTTCCATGTTAAACTTGACTAGAAGATTCTTCAAGTATCTCTCTTGTGAAACATATACTCCATGTTGAGTATACACAATCTGCATTCCTAGAAAATAAGATAAGTTTCCCAAATCACTTATCTTAAACTCCTTCTCTATTTGCTTCTTGAGTTCATTGATTCCTTGAGCATCTGTTCCTGTAACAATAATATCATCAACATAAATGCACATGTAAATGTATCCATTTTCACTTGCCTTCACTAGCAAGCTACTATCTGCCTTTGATGCTTGAAATCCACATTCATTCAAGAACTTGACCAATCTATAATTCCAAGCTCTTGGGGCTTGCTTCAACCCATATAAAGCTCTCTTGAGCTTACACACATAATCTGATCCAATTGATTCCATAAAGCCTTCTGGTTGCTCCATATATACTTCATCTGCAATGTAACCATTAAGAAATGCATTCTTCACATCCAATTGTGATAATTTCCATCCCTTGCAAGTAGCAATAGCAATCAATGTCCTAATTGTAGACATCTTAGCAACAGGACTAAAGGTTTCATCATAATCTACCCCATAAGTTTGGGCATAACCTTTAACCACAAGTCTAGCCTTATATCTAGACACCTTACCATCTGCAAACCTCTTTGTTTTATATACCCACTTGCATCCAATGACCTTCTGATTCTTTGGTCTTGGTACTAGTTCCCAAGTTTCATTTTCAAGTAGAGCATCATACTCTTCTTGCATTGCCTTCTCCCAATTCTGTTTACCTTTGGCTTCTTCATAAGTGGTTGGATCTTCTTCTGTTTTCACAATGTAGGCATAATCTTTTGTTGTTAGGAAAGATGTATCATAACTATACCTTATAGGCTCTTTCCTTTCTCTTGTAGATCTTCTGATTTCTGCACTTCTTGAAGTTTCAGCCTCATTTGATTCTGGATCAAATCTTGGCCCTTCTTCTACATGATCCTGCACTCTACATCTAGAGTCAACTTCATCAACAATTTCTTCACAAACTTTTACCTTTGCCTTTCCTTTCCTTTGTATTTCTTCAACACCTATATACTCATTTGGTGATCCTGTATACCACATGTTTTGCTCATCAAATGTTACATCTTTAGTAACAAGAAATTGCTTTGTGGATGGACTCCACAATCTGTAACCCATTTGTCTATCATCATATCCAATAAACACATACTTCTCTGCTTTTGGTTCTAGCTTATGTCTTAATTGTGAAGGAACATAAGCATATGCAATACATCCAAATACTTTACAATGATCAAGACTAGGCTTCTTACCCCACCATGCTTCATAAGGGGTTCCTCCATCCAAAGCTTTGCAAGGCAACCTATTCACAAGGTATGTTGCAGTGTTAATGGCTTCTGCCCATAAGTAATTTGGACAATTCTTTTCCTTCATCATGGCTCTTGCAAACTCTACAAGAGTCCTATTCCTCCTTTCTGCTACTCCATTCTGTTGAGGGGAGTACCTGCAAGTCACTTCTCTTTTGATACCTGCATTCCACAAATAATCATCAAACTCTTTTGAGAAATACTCTCCCCCTCCATCTGATCTTAACCTCTTGAGCTTTTGTCCTGTGATCCTTTCTGCATAAGCATGAAAGTGTTTGAATGTCTTGAAGACTTCTGATTTGTCCTTGATTACATACAAAGTAATCCACCTGGTTGCATCATCAACAAACAACACATAATATCTGGATCCATTTATGCTATAGTCCCTTGAGGGACCCCATACATCTGTATGAACCAATTCAAGCATATTTGAATACTTGTACCCTGATTTGTTATAAGAACTCTTATGTGCTTTACCTAGTTGACAAGCTTCACACTTGTACACCATATGTTGCCCTTCAATGTTTGGCAATCCAAGCACCACCTGATTCTTTGACATCTCCTTTATAGCTCTCTCATTGAAATGACCTAGCCTTTTATGCCATAGGTCTAATTCAGATACCTTTTGACCTCCATAGGTAAACAATGCATGTCCCACATTACCTTGGACCTTGAGAGTGAACAATCTTCCTTCCTTTTTACCTGCAATTATGGTTCTATATCCCTGATTTGGATCTTGTACATAGACACCATCATTTGTGAATCTTACCTCATATCCTTTCTCCACAATTTGCCCTACACTTATCAAATTTTTAGGAATAGTAGGAACATAAAGTACCTTGCTCAGAAGTGTACTTCCATTCTTTGTCTTCACTGATCCAATGCTCTCCACTTTATGTTTGGTATTGTCACCTGTTTGAACTGTATGTCCATTCACCCTTGCTTCCATATCAGTCATCAAGGATAGATTCCCACTCAGATGGTTGCTGCACCCTGAGTCAATATAAAACACTCTTTGATCTTCTCCCATTGATTCATGAGTTGCATTCAAGATAAGAGTCATGTCATCCTTCTGATCTGATGCATAATTATAATAATTATTGTTGTAGGACTGAGATTGGAAGTTTCTTCCACCTCCTCTACCATATGATGTCCTACCACCTCTTCCTCTGAAATTGCCTCTTTGGTTTCTGCCTCCTCTACCTCTTTGATTATAACTCTGATTGTTGTATCCTCCACTTTGATTGTTATACCAACAATCATTTGCCAAATGATTTGTTCTGCCACAAATCCAACAAGCTTTAACATTATCTTTGTTCTTACCTCCTCTTCCTTTACCTCTGAAATTTGTCTTCCCTTTTGTGAAGTTAGCTTGATTTGAATTCCCTTCATCATCATTTGATTGCTTTCCCTTGCCATTCTTTTTCTTGTCTTTGGAGTACATAGCTTGACTTGTGCTTCTATCATTGTCTCCTTTAAGATCCTGCTCAAAGGTTAGCATGTGTCCTAGCAATTGATTAAGATCAGGAGTAAAGTGATCAAGTGACAATTCTATGGACAAGATAAAAGGCTTCCACTTCTCATCACCTCTTAGACCTGTAAGTATTTGTCTTACCAACTTTTCTTCTTCAATATCTTCATCCACTGCTCCCAAGCTATCTGCAATATCTTTCATCCTTGCCACATAATCTGAAATTGATTGTGAGCTCTTCTTCTTGAAAGTTGTGAACTCAGCCCATAGTGAGGACTTCCTTGACTTAGTTGTATTTTGGAAATGCTCTTCCAAGGCATTCCAAACATCTGTAGCACTTTCCAAACCTCTGATGTGAGGTAAAAGGTAATCATTTACAGCCATGTAGATGATACTCCTTACTTGAGCATCTTTTCTCATCCAAGTCTTCAACATTGCAAGTTCTTCCCTAGTAGGAATACTTGGATCTGCAAACTCTGGTTTTTCTTCATCTCCTGTAATAAATGATATAAGGTCTTTGCTCATGAGGTGTGCTTCCATCCTCATGGACCATGCTGGATAGTTCTCCCTATCTAGCTTATCAATCTGCAAGCTTTCTCCCATCTTGTATCCACCTGTGTATTGAAATCTTCAAGCTTTATAAACAATGTATGTACCTTTACTTCGAATTGGACTCCTTTTGCCTTTCTTGATGTCAAATAATCTTCTCCTCAAGCTTTGACTCCAAGCTTTCACTTCTTAGTCCTTCAAGTGTTGAATTTCTTGAATCTGCAGCAGTCGGGATCCTCCTTTCTTCAAATTGATGTCTCCTGCTCTGATACCACTGATGGAGAATGTTAATCTCCAAAAGAACAACTTACTCTTGTGATTAGAACACCTCTATACCAAGAGTAAGTCAAACACTTCACTAATTTAGAGGATCAATTGCTAACTTATCAGAAATTAACAAATCTGTGAAGAAGATGAAACACAGAAAAGTCTGCTGCATTGTTCATTCATATTGACCTATCAAATCTGTAAAGTTTTTGATGAAACTTTGTATGAATCATCTCCTAGAGATTGCGCATCTACTCCAAGTTGAATCTCTTCAAAAGATTAAGTATAACTTGAGAAATTGATTTCACAAGTTACCTATGTCAGAAACTGTCATCCAGAACAGTCGACTTTACACCTGTAACTTTTAAGACTTGGTTCTCCTTGAATAGAACCCGTTTTACAAAATGCTTCTAGACATAAGTAGCTTATCTTCCAACTTAAAGATTAAGCCCTAACTCATGCAAAACTTTAAACTGTGCTAGGAGAAATGACCAAAACATTGACTTCGAAATATGCGCCTGTTTTAGGAACCAGTGAACATACTTCACATATGAATGTTCCTACACTTAATTCACTCAGCCTGATTACAATTGGAAGCTAAAACTTTGCACAGAGGTCAAGCAACTCTCAACTTAGACTTGTACAAAAGCATTTCACAATTGATCCACTGTAGAAGGAGAACACGCAGAAACATTGGGCGCAAAACTTTTCATTTTACTCAGAGAAAAATACAACTGAGTGATGAGAGCTAACTCAAATTCACTTTCCTCTATCTCATGACTTCTATCTCCCTCATTCTTGACATCTGACTATTGTCACATATGCTCTCATTTCATGCCCCGACTTTTCTCAAGGTATTTATAGATAATTTGTACATAATTCTTACTGAACAAAATGATCTAAGTCATCTATGACTATGCTAATGTACATATGTGTACACTTCTCTTGTCCTCTGAATGTAATCTTCTTCCACACTTTAGAAATTGATTCTTCCTTCATCATTTGATCTTCCAAGCCTTCAATTGGTGATTGGTCTGCACCAACAATTTAACCAAGTTTTTGGGATGTTTGGAGCTTCTCCTGTTCTTACATCCTTTCCTTTCTCCACATGTATGGTTTCGTTATGAGGTTGCCTGATCTGTAGCTGTACTTCATGTTCTTTGCTTTCTTCTTCCTTATTAACGATCTTCGTGGCACTCCCTTGAAATGTGACGTCCATGGGAGATGGTTCTACTAGTACCATTATTGGTGTAAAGGGTTTTGAGTCTTCCACTACATTTTCCACTTTTTCTTCCTTGGGATTCTTGAATAAGACCTCTCTCGCAAGCAGAGTCTCTTGGATTTGAATGTTAGAAGCTTCATTTAATTTGATAACATGTACCCGTTCTTGGGAAGCTTCCTTCCTCACTCTGTCTTGCTTGGAGTTTATAGGCATTTGATTTGCCTTCATTCCTTCGGCTTCTACATTCTTGTTCACTTCATTTAACTCCTTCCATTGTCCAACATTTGTTTAGCACTTTTGATGATGCTGGTCTATGAGAGGGTTTCTCTTCTAATAGACTAAAGATTTCCTTATGCCCTATTTTGGCTGAGATGTATCCTTGAGCTAGGTGGATGCTCACCTCATTCTCAATGATCAAGTCTTGTCCTAGGATCAAGTTCTCTATTAGATTCTCGTCTCTGCACACTAGAACTTGTTGTTCCATAGTTGAATTTCCTAGGTGGAGGGATAATGTAGCTTCTCCAATGCATTTTATAACTTGAACTCCCACACCTATTATGTACGTGTAATATTTGTTTGAAGATGTGTGATGACTATACTTCGTATGCAACTGAGTGCTGCTCCTGAATCTATCAAGGCATCTATTAGCTAGTACTCTGTTGTTCCAATTCCTAGATTTAAGTACGGCTAGGACCTACTGATATTGATCGTGTCGGACTTATGAGCCCGATAGTTAGCCATGGGAATAGGCTCTTCTCCTTGTAGATACTGTTCATCTCTTTGCCTTATCCACTCTTTCTGTTTCTTGATACGCTCTAGGGCTTTTTGCCGTGCTTCCTCTCTAATCTGCTCTTCTTCTCTCTTCCTATTTTGTGCACCTACAAGTCGTGCTAACATTTGGTTCGTCAATGGCTCCATGGAATGTTTTACTCGACATCCACTTATGTAGTTAGGAAGAGCATCTCCATCTAGAGTAGCTAGATTAACCGCTCCACTAGTGGAAATCCTATTGATTATTAGTGGTCCATGTCTGCACTTTTGTAACTTCTTGGCATGTTGCTTCAAAGTGTAGACCAGAACTAAATCTCCTTCTTTTAGTCCTTTGTCTTTAATGTGTGCATCATAATATGCCTTTTGTCTTCTCTTGGCCACATGAATTCCTACAAGAGCTTCTATTCTAGTATCATGTAGCTTCTTAATTTGGTCTAGTTGCTTGGATAATTCATGCCCTTTCCATTCATATTGTTGGGCTACTCTCAAAGTTGGCACTAAAAAATCGATCGGCAGGATTGTGTTCTGTCCATACAGTAGATTGAATGGGGTAGTTCCAATGGCAGTCTTGTAAGCGACACGGAAGGCCCAAATTGCATGATGCAATTGTTTTTCCCAGTCTGACCTTCCACTATTGACTATCTTTGTCAATATTGTGCATAACACCTTATTAGAACTTTCAGCTTGATTGTTGGCCGCTTGAGGGTGATAAGGGGCTGATTTTTTATGGATTACTAAGAATTCATTCATTAAGGAATCTATGACTTCATTAATGAAATGCGCTCCTCGGTCACTCACAATCTCAATTGCTAATCCAAAGCGAGTGAAGATGTGCTCAAAAAGAAATTTAGTAGTGGTCTGAGCATCATTTTTTCTAGTAGCCTTTGCCTCTACCGACTTAGTCAAATAATCCATAGCGACTATTATGTATTCGGCATGTGACCCTCTGGATGGTGGGTTAATGGGTCCTATAAAATCAATACCCCATTTGGAAAATGCTCTAGTGCAAACCATAGGTCTCAATGGCATGTTATCTTGTCTAATCAGATATTTGGCCCTTTGGCATGTCTCGCAACTTCGAACATATGTGTCAGCGTGCATATGTAGAGTTGGCCACCACAAGCCTGCAAAGAGGATCATTTTTATAGTTCTCTCGGCTGAAAAATGACCTCCAGCTTCACCTGCATGTGCCATCTCTATTATGGGTAGGTACTCTCCTTCATGTACACATAGCCGTAGGTGGTTGTCTTTTCCTCTCTTGAATAATTTTTCCCATAATTACATAATCCTTACTCATTTCCTCTAGGGACTGTTTCCTTGCTAAACTGATTCCTTCCTCGTGCTCTTGTGTCTTTAGGAATTTCACTAATGTCTTACTCCAGTTGGGTGCAATTGTAGAGAAAGGTAAAGATGTGTGATCATCTGGTATGGTTTCCTGACATTCCACGCAATTACTAATGTATTCATGGACATCTTTAGACATATCCGGCCACTATACTCCTAACCGTCTCAACTCTCTTAGTGTTCCATGAGTTCCTTTGTGCATTCTCCATTTGTTTACATGGGCTTGTTCAATCAACTTTTTTTGTTCATCCTCCTCTACACATCTCAACAGTACACCATTGGGTTCCTTATAGTACACACTTCCCGCAATAATGTGTAAGTTGCGTGATTGCAGAATTTCCTTTTTACTCTCTTTATTAATTGAGTCTTGTGGGCCATGAGTGAGTATTGGAATTAGCTTCGCTGCCCACTTGGGACACACTTCCAAATTAAACAGAGAAGTGTCTGGAAAATCGTCGGGTACTCCGTTTGGTGGTTCTCCATGTGTTAGTCTAGAGAGATGATCTGCGCTCACATCGGTATTTCCTTTCTTCACAATTACTTCAAAATCAAAATCCATCAATAGCAGAAACCATCTCATAAGTCTTCCCGTTGTCGTAGAGATTTCCATCTCTACATTTGCTTCCAAATCAAAACATATGATTCATAAATGCTACAAATGTTCGGTCGAATTTCCAAACATCAATACTAGGGTTGGCAAAGGAGTTTTGCTTTAAAGAGTTATGAAACTAATGAATTTTTCCTAAAAGAGCACATGTTTGTGGGTGCACAACACACTCAGAAGAAGATTTGTATTATCATGTGTTGATTTATAGTTTCAAAGGCATTGGATATTGCACCGTACTTATGCATGGAAAAGCATTTGTAAAGTGAAAAAATAGAAGTGTGCATGAAAAGGGGGAATTCGGAAGGAATCAAGGAGGATTTACAGTTAACTGACGAAGCTGGAAAGCATGACCAGCGCATGAAACATTGAATACAGAGGACTTCGAAGGGAAATTCATAGGACAATGAATGATAAAAATTCGGATTGAGGAAGTTCACAAACAGCTCGGTTTGAGGATGGCAACAAGAACGAATTCACATAAAGACAAGTTTGCTTGATGACATTTCTTGGAGTCTGAGCAGAAAGGAGGTTTCCTAATAATGAGGGTTCAAAGAAACTATCACGGATGCAAGAATTCACCTTCAGTTCGAGACTTTGAAGGAAAATATGCGCTAATATCAGCAGCTATAATTGAGACACAGAATCTACACAAATTAATGCACGACTTTGACATCTGGTAGTTATAGAAAAGAGATTTTGGATGCAAAAAACAAAAACTTATATAAGGAGAAACCTCGCCACCTAAGGGATGAAACTGGAAGAGGGATCTCTGCAAGGATGAGTTCAACTAAAGAGGTCGATTTGTGCATGGCAAAAAAGGGGGGCTCATCAGTTGATCCGTCGGAGATTTGGAGGGGATCGCAGCAAAACTGTTGGCATGCATGCATCAGAGATGATACATGCACAAAAAGGAGAGGCCTTATTATATAGGGAAGGAGCGAGGAGACGAGGGGAACTCTTCTGACAGATCGGGAGGGGTGGCTCACGCATTCAGGAGAGGAACGAAGGGCTGCTACTGCATTACTAATATTTAAAGCACATGTTGGTGATTTTGGTGTTCACTTCATGTATTGAGACATCATTCACTGAATAGCTACATCGCTGCGCACTTATAATCTATTTGTTTTATGATGTATGGTACATAATTTACAAGCGAATAATTTACAGACTTTTTGTTTTATTTGTCTGGGATTTTACACACAAATAAGAACTTGCTCAAGGTTTTAAAACAAAATTTTCCCACAGTTTATTGAGAGAGACTAGGATACGCGTTTCAAGAAGCAGCTTCGTATATAATTATATGCTTGATTGTCTGAAGATGTCTTTTACAATGCATATGACATTGATGATGCTTGTGAATGGGAATTTTGGAGTGAATGATACGATTTGTCATTGAACTGCAAACGTGCATTCATCAAACACATGAAGTTTGAAAGTGATACTGTGTTTTCTTCGTCGACTTTTGTTGCTTTAAATCATTATTTGATGTCCTTCGCTTCCAAAGGTTATGTTTATTGCTCATCTCTCAAGTTTTGCTGAATGTTTGTTTGAAAAGACAAAGAACGAATTCTGCTCTGAGGTTGCAAAGTTAACTGAAAAATATGTAGGTTGAAGTTTCTGCACATTGAGACTGCTGCATCAGTGCTCTCATAAATATACTAAATGATTGAAATTGCTTTTTGAATGTGAAATCGTAAGTGATTTTAATGGTTACAATTTGACTGGTCACGTAAGTACATAGGTTTGAAGATCAATGCTTTAATTCATGCGTGCTACCAATGTTTGAAGACAATTGTTCAAAGAGAATTCTTCAATTTGAATAGTTCGAATACGTTATAATTAAAATTTTCCATGATTAGTTGTACTTAGTGCGTTCTGTTGAAACACAGCTCTTAAGACTTTCGTACATTGTGACTTATATTCCCAAAAGTCATATGAGTTTACTAAGGTTTTGCAAATTTAACTAATCAAATTTCTTGAGCATCTATATTGCTTGAGCTTGCTCCTAGTCACCCTGTGTGCGTCGTTAGCAAGATGATTGAATTGATCCACCAGTCGTTGCCATTTGCTCCCACACCGTGTTGCAAGGCTTAATGACTAAGTACAATAAGGCTTGATGATCTATGAAGAACTTAAACTTATTGGCTAAGAGATAGTGTCTAAATTTCTTTACAGTGTACACCATCCCTAATCCTTCTCTCTTAGTGGTTGTATAGTTTCTTTCGGCTTGATTCAGTTGTCTACTCGCATAGGCAATTGGATGATCCAACTTTCCTTCATCTGTCGGCTGAGCTAAGATGCATCCTATTGCGTAATTGAAAGCGTCCACATGAATATGAAAAGGATTGTTCCAATTAGGTGTTTTTAAAATTAGGGTTGTGCTAAGTCACCTTTTCAACTCATTAAATGCCTTCTCGCATTCATCAGTCCAAGTGAATTGAGTCAACAATCCATACATAGGTTTGGCAATTATGGCGTACATGTGGATAAATCGACGGTACTATCCACAATGACCCATAAATTCTTGCACTTCTTTTGCATTCTTTGGTCTAGGAAGTTCTAAAATGACCTTGATCTTGTCTTTATCTGTAGATATTCCATTTCTTGACACGATGTGTCCTAAAATCTTCCCTTGTCTTACCATTAAGATACACTTCTCAAGATTCAGGTAGACTCTATATTGTCGGCATTTATCAAATATTTTCCGCAATTCAGGAATGTGTTCTTGCTTTTGATCTGAATATGTACATAGGTCATCTACATACACTTCCATACTTTTCTTCAAGAATTCTTTGAAAACATGACACATCAACCTTTGGAAAGTAGCCAGTGCATTAGTGAGTCCAAAAGGCATCACTCTGAAAGCATAGACCCCCCATTCAATTGCGAATGCGATCTTATGTTGATCTTCTATAGCAATAGCTACTTGGTTGTATCCAGAGAATCCATCTAAGAAGCTATAGACTTCTTTTCTTGCAACTCTTTCCAAAAGGTGGTCAGTGATAGGTAAAGGATCACTGTCACGAATCGTGGCTGCATTGACTTTCTTCATATTAATGCATACTCTCAGTTTTCCATTCTTTTTAGGCATAATAACTAATGGCGACACCCATTCGGTATGTTCTATCTCATAAATGAATCCAGCCGCGAATAGCTTGTCTATTTCTTCTTTTATTTTAGTAGCATAGACCTCGTTATATGTGTAAGGGTGTTGTTTAGATGGTTTTGCTTCCGGTGTCATTGGTATTCTGTGTGAATAAATGGAGCGTTCCACACTTTGAGATCCTTGTAGGTCCAAGCAAATACATCTCGATATTCTCGCATCAAACGTATCAATTCTCCTTCCTCTTCTGTTGACATAACTTTTCTTATGTATGCACATCTTTCTTCTCCATCTTCTATAGTCACTATGAATTTTTTCCTTTGTTCCTTATTGTCGTATGCCTCTCCTTCTCTTGCCTCTCTCTTAGGCATCTGTATGGCTATTTTTCTCTCTTCTACTTCATATCTTTTGAAATGCTCCGGTACCTCAAAAGGATGAGGGTCTACTTCGATCTTACTAACACTTTCCTCCTGTTTTGGTACTATAGGGACTGCTTGTATTGCTAATACTTTGGTAGTTCTGTAATTTCTTTTCAACTTGAATGGCTTCCAGATAATCATCCTCCGAGTCAGATTCTGGTTCCATTTATGTGCTCTCGTATTCTTCTTTACATTCTTTTTCCAATATTTCTCTTGCTTCTACTTCTTGAAGGATAACCATGTACAAATTTATGTTGTAGCCTTCTTCGTTCACACATTCAATCATCATCAAAACTTCTTCATTCACACATACATCCAGGGTTGCTAGGATTTTCATCCAACCGTGGGGTTCAAATGCCTCATCAAAAAAGATTTGAGGCATGTATATTGGGTCCTCTATGGGTCGATAATTAGGATGCCCCATGGGCCATAACTCCATCTTGTTATCCTCTTTCTTGGCTTCTTTACACATCCACAATTGGGCATCCTCATGCATCGAAGATTGATCGCTTGATCCAGCACTATGGATAGACAAATCATCCTCTTCCTTATGTATGGGTTTCCATTGTAGTGGGGGTACATCTCGGTACGCAAAGGTATGCAAATTTATCTTGTTGGTGTTTCCTTGATGTTGAAGGTATAAGGAGTCTCATCCCCAATCTTGTACTACCCTAAGTTGTCTCATGAAAGGTCGTCCTAATATCATCTTATAGTTATTTGTTTTTCCAAATTGAGAGATGGCTAAAGTATGCTCAAATTCAATTCCACAAGTGGTTAATTTGATCTTTTCCAATATTCCCAAGGGTTTCTCCTCATGACCATCTGCTAACTGAAGCTTCATACGGGTGGGTTGTAGGGCGAGCTTTCCCCATTTCTCCCAAATCTCTTTGGTAGCAATACCTACTCCTACTCTGGTGTCTAGTATGGCCTTAGTCATGTATCCATTGTATGTGACCGGTAGACACGTGTTACCCTCATCTCCTTCACTAAATACCCCAACCCTATCCACAGGGATTTGTACATTAGAAGGGTTTTCATTTCCCTTGCTTTCCTTTTCGTTCTTCTCGTGCTCTAACTCCAGTTGTCTTGCTAATTGTTTCCATAATTGTGGCTTAACACGAAGTAGTTCTTCCATGGTCAATTGGCATTGTACTGTGGTCTTTTTAAGTTCTGTTAGATTGTGTGAATTCTTATCTAAGTTTCCCTTTCCTTCCCCTCGTACTATGGGCACACGAAAGATTATGGGTTCTTTTTCATACTCTCCCATGTAACTTGGTAGGGTCGAAATGCTCTGAGCTTCCTCCCTATTTCGTTCTAGTTTAGAGACTCCTTCATATATTTCTTCCATGTTTGGCGTTGGTTGGAAATCTTCCACATTTAATTCCTCAAAAGGAGGTTTTGCGACTCCATTCCTTTTCCATTGATCTTCTCAATAGTTCAATAGTTTTGGTTTATCATCCTTCTCTTTTGGTTTCTTGACCTTGGCTTTGATACAATAGTTGTACTGATCCTCCAATATTATTGTCTCAAGGAGAGCTAAGATAGTCTTCTCTAGGGTTGTCTGAGCTACCTCTATGAATTTTCTACATATCGCGAGCCTCTCCTTCTCTAACTCCCCTTGTGGGTAAAGCTTTTCATGCTGCTCTACATTTGGTCCATTCTTGATTCTAGCTTGGTATGCTTTCAACCACATGTCTAAATAATCCGGTTTTGGGTCGGCTAGAATTGATCCTGGTTTCTCTAGCTCTCGTGTCGGTGGTATAATAGAAACTTCTTCCTGAATCTCAGGTTCTTTAGATTTCTTATTGCTACACATATGTTTCTTGTGTTCCTTGTTTTTTTTTTTCATCCATTTTTCCTTGAGTTTTTTCCTCCTTTCCTTCCATTTTTGGCTTTTCATTGTTTGGGTACTCTCGCGTGGTTCTTCTTAATCTTCTGCTATTTGAATTCTGGGTTCTAGGATTTTACTATTTTCTAGCTTGTGGTCTACTTGTTTCCTCTCTTGTCCTTTCGTTTGTGCTCGTATAATGGCCTTTAATGGTACGGTATATTCCTTGTCACTTCTTGATGCTTCTATCACTTCAATCACATTAATAGGTGTTGTATGCTGAGTCTTATTGGGATTTTTTGGGCAATCCCTAAAGAGATGTTCCTTTCCGCAATCACTACAATACCCTTCCCATGTCCTAGGAGGTGGTTGGTTGTATGGCCAAGTGCATTCTCTGATAAAGTGGTCTCCTCCGCATCTATAACACGGTCCTCTTGGCATAGGTGGTCTGATGGGTGGTCTTACGACTACTTGTGCTTTAGGTGTGGTGTACATTAATGTCGCCACCTCTGGTCCATAAACATTGTCATAACCTTCGTATCCATAGTATTGTGGGTCATAGGCTTGTTCGTACTCCATTATACTAGTGTCATAGGAATAGTACTCTCCTTGGTATTGGTCATATCCTAGGTTCGTGGATTCTACACTGGCTATTGGTTATGCTGGCACTATGGCTCTTTCTAAGTTTTCCTCTGGTTGAGCATACTTGATAGGTACTACATGCTGAGGAAGTGGTGGTTGTGGTCCTAACACTGGCTGAGGGTTTCCTAATTGTACTTGGTCATATGGTCTAGGTGCTCCTGTGGTGTTGGATAGGGATTATACCTGGGAATCTCCCTGCCTAGCTCTCTAGGAGGGTATCCATATGGCCGATACTGAGGTGGGTTTAAAGGTCATGTCTGCCTATTGAATGGGAAATTCTCCGTGGTGTGGTTGGTGTATTTTTTTTCTATGTGGCAATACAAAGCGGTTCCTTGATGGGGCTGCCTATTGTAAGGGTAAGCCTGAGGTACACCTGTTCCTCCTCGTGCACACATTTGGGTGGGGTGATCATCTTCACATAGGCTACATCTTCATAACATGGGTATTCTCAATGAAGGATGTTGGTAGTTCCTTTGTCTGTGAACCCCAAACTTCTTTTCTACCAGTTCTGCTAATTCTTCTACGTTACTAGAGTTGGATGTTACTGTGCTTCGAGTGTCTTTTGATTTAGTAGGACTTGTTGCACTCTTGAGATCCTCTGCTAGGTTGTCCTCTAGATCAATACACTCTTGAAGACATTCACTCAACGCCTATAGTCTCTTTACATAGACTAAAGTTCTTAAAGTCCCGTTCGTTAGTCCATCCAAGAATAATGATATCATTTTTTGCTCTGTAGGTCTTTCTGCTATTGGGCATCTATTGACGTATTGATTGAATCTTTGGGCAGCTGTTTTCACAGTTTTTTTTGGGTTATGTTTAAAGTTATGGATTAAAGATGAAGAGTTGTGTTTAATACCTCTCTTGGTGAATTCCCCTATGAATTCTTGAAAGAATTGTTCAATATCTCCAAATTGATTGGGATCTAGTGGCTGGAACTAGGTCAAAGCCGTTCTTGTGAGAGTGAGTCCAAAGGACATACTGCAAAAAGAAATCATCCACTTGTTCAGCTCTTAGAACTTGTTTAAATTCAGCTATGTGGTCGTAAGGTTCTCCTAATCCATCATAGTGATTTCTCATACATTTGGCCACCTCAATCGGTCTTAATCTTTTGATGGGTTCTGGCTGTCTAGGCATTACATGGATTGCTAGTCTGATTGGATGCATTCCAGGTTGCACTCCTAGCAGTGGTCTTGGTCTTACTGGTGGTTGGTATTGGTTGCCTATTCTAGGATGTGTTTGATTTTGTACTTGCAATCCGGGCATTGTAAATTGTACATGGGTTCGGGTTGGAACACTCCGATGGCTTTTTTGTCTCGACATTGTATGCTCTGACTCCTATTGTGTCCCGAAAGGGTTCTGAGAGGTAGTTGCTTGCTCTCGCTGAGGGAATACAGGCAAGCCCATATACTTCAATCGAGCTCTATCTATGGCATCAACAAGCCAATACCTTCCCTGGTTCTTGTCTAGGTATGTGATTCTAGACTCGTCTTCAAGGTCTTTTAACTCGTAGAATGTCATCGGGCTTTCTTCTCGTCCTTGAGTAGGTGAGTCAATTTGGAGTAACAAATCTGATCCATGGCTCAAGTAGACCTCTAGTAAGTAGTCATCCTAAGGTATCAAATCCCCTCTCAAGACTCGAGTTACCACTATTTGACTCTAGGAGTGGTTACCAAATCCTGCGGGTCTGGTCTTCCTGAATGTTCTTGCCCTTCTAATCCTCCTCTCTCATTGATCAGATCTGGATGTTTTGTCACCATGTAGATGTGACCCAACTTATCCATATATGCTCCTCCTTCATATTTAATGGCTGGTCTGGGCACAATTGTGGATACGCTGGAGGTTACCATCCAAGCAAGTGATCTATTTAAACCATCCAGGTAGATGGGAATCTCCTGGGCATTAGTAGACACATATTGCAAAGAGGTGCCGTATTCCCCCTCTACAGTAGACATGAAGTTTCTCCCGAGAACAGGACCTTGCATGTCTTCTGATGCCATGGGTATCTCCTCCTCTGAATCACTAGAGGTGTCAGAATATGCAGAGCGGTGACTGACCTGAGCGGTACTTCCTACCGATGAGATAACACTTCTCCAGCTACTTAGCACCCTTCCTGACCTCAAATTCATCCACCCTCCTAGGCTATTTTGGGCTCTAATTCTCTGTCTGATTGGCTCTTCCCCTTAAAAATGTTCAAAGTGTTCTGGATGATACCACTCTGGCGATACTGCACTAGGCGATACCGGTTTGTCGACGATAGGATACCACTACAAGTGGCGATACAATACTTGGGTAGTCAATGATACGGTACAAGAGAACTGTGCCATATGATATTGCTTTTCACCATACGATACTAGGTGCTCAGGCGATATGATACCACTTGAAGGCACGATATGATACCAGTTCAAGTCACGATACGATACTGCAAACTCACACGATACGATACTAAAATTCATCACGATACGATACCATGAATACTCACGATACGATACCGAGGTACAATCACGATACGATACCGCTACAATGCACGATACGATACTTGAGTTCTGTGCAATACGATACTTTTGTTACACGCGATATGATACCACGAGAGGCCACAATACGATACTGGATTTGTACACAATACGATACCGCTTGATCGACGATACGATACCGTGATCGGGGCGATATGATACGAAGTGGACTGCGATATGATACCACTGGTAGAGCGCGATCGTTATACCAACTTGACGATATGATACCAAAAATGGTATTGTGATACCTCAAGTGGTATGCGATGATAGGATACTTGGATGAGTATCGCGATACAAGGGAATTTTGGTATCGCGATACCAAAACTCAACCGATCGCGATACTACAGCCAAAATAGCTCCAAATACAAAAAAAAATTTCACCCCTTGGTTCCTCTATCACTCCTCTTCACTCCTCACCCTCTCTCTCACTCAGAAAATCTTTTAAATCTCTCTGTCCCACCCTGCAATACCAAATGTGCCTTTAATCACATGTTAATGCATTTTACAGTGTTTTTGATATTAAAGTCTTGAGGTAGCTTACCTTGGAGATGTGTTGCTTAGGTCTAGAGCTCACTAGGATGCTTTGAGGGCTTCTATTGCACGATACTACACCGGTGATACCAATCGCTGTCTGCACGCGATACCAACTTTTGAGCAGTTGTCAAATGAACTATTTTTTTTGGTTTTTATAGTTTCTGATGACTGAAGCCTATCCTGCACTAACTTGGCAATTTTTTTGGGATTTTTCTTGGTACTTTTCAACTTACTCCTTCTTCCTTTCTCTTCTTGACCTAACCCTAACTCTTTCTTCTCTCCCTCTCTTCTAACCCTAAACCTAAAAACTCATTACACACACCTCTGTGATGTGAAGTAACAAGTGCTAAAGTGTCTGACTACTTGCCACTGAACGAAGTCACTTCTACAAGTACGATTTCTTCACTCCAGAGCTATAACCATCATGAAGGCACCTTGGTTGGGCGTGCTCCCCAACAACGGCACCAAAAACATGTGTACCTAAGTAAGGAGATCTTAGGGACTTGTGTCAAAGAGACTAAATCTCGTTTGCCACACAAGTGCATATAGTGGTGGAGTGAAGCCTATCCTACACTAACTTGGCATTTTTTTTTGGATTTTTCTTGGTACTTTTCAACTTACTCCTACTCCCTTTCTCTTCTTGAACTAACCCTAACTTTTTCTTCTCTCCCTCTCTTCTAACCCTAAACCTAAAAACTCATTACACACAACTCCAAGATGTGAAGTAACAAGTGCTGAAGTGTCTGACTACTTGCCACTAAACGATTCACTTCTACAAGTACGATTTCTTCACTCGAGGGCTATATCCATCACAAAGGCAGCTTGGTTGGGTGTGCTCCCCGATAACGGCGCCAAAAATGTGTGTACCTAGGTCACGAGATCTTAGGAACTTGTGTCAAAAAGACTAAGTCTGGTTTGCCACACAAGTCCATATAGTGGTGGATTGACACACGCTTAATTATCAATCCGAAGAACCGACCAAACCAAGTGTATGAGGACGTGTGCACATAATGGATAATGAAATGATTCAGCTGAAATGCATGAAAAAAGACTAAACTACCTCTCCAACTCACTTAATCTTTGAAAGTGTCTACCGCGATACCACTTACAATAGTAAATACAAATTTGAATGTTTCTCCCAGCTCCGAACTCCAAATATGGCAAATAGCGGGTTCTTTTCAAAGCTCTCGACGAGACGCATCTATGGTGGTATTTTCTCTTGAATCTAGCAACCGCTCTTCAAGTTATGGCCAACATAGTGAATGGTAGGAAACACCCACACTCACTCCACTACTCGTACTTGCTCACACACACACACTACAATAGCTCAAAAGTAATGGGGAGGGGTAGACAACAGTCATACACACACATTCCAAGCTTCAGACATGCACAAAACATCATAGAGAAGATGAAAATCTGCAGGAAAAGAAGCAAATTCAAAAATTCTAGAACTCTCCTTCTTCACAATGGCAAAAGTCCTTACAAAGAGTCACCAAGTGACTTATATACATGTGCCCTAAAAATGGTCCTTTCACACAAGTGACCGGCACTTTATTGACTAATCTCTAATTTCCTACTATTTTACAAGAAATATGTTACAAAGAGTTGGGTTTATGCATCTAGAGGACTCCTCTAGTGCATTTACATAGCTTGGAGGGAATTTTCTAGGATTTTGAAGAAGAAAAATATGTCCATTAATTTGAAAATTTTGGGGCTATTCTTTTGTGCCTCTTTGCTCTGCAACACTCTCCCCCTCTTTGACTATGTCATCCCTTGACAGGCTTCACTTCTCATTTGTAGCTTGTCTAAGGCTTCTGAATACAAGCACCCAATGGTCGAAGAAGCGATATGGATTGTCAGAGAATTTGTTACTTTATCTGATGTATGTCCTTTGCTTCTGTTTGCCCCTTGGTATTCATTATATCACAAACCTGGGTTGCTGTATTAAATCGGGCTACCACGCACGCCATTAGTGGCTAAGAATGTGATGTTCTTAGTCACCCTCTTCAACTTTTCAGCCTTTGCCTCTTTCTAGCTTTTGGTCTTCTGATATGTCTATGTCTTCACACATCTGACCTGTTGTATTGCTCGAAGCCTGTTTACTTTCTGCCACTGCACGCCTTAATTTGCTGACCTCTAATCTCTTTTAAGTGAGCATTACGCTTTAAAAGTCCTATTTCTGAATCTTCTTTGTCATCCTTTAGGACCTGTTCCATTTCTTTCCACCGCACGCATCCAGTGGACAAGGAGGCAGCTAGGACCTTCCGACAATTGGCTATCTTATCCAATGAAGAGTCCTTCATGTCCCTTCTCCACTTGTTTCGCTTCACCGCCTGCTCCTGGTGGATGAGGAAGCTGTGTGCAACCTCCCATGAAATGTCCTGGTTGTTATCTTTCTTTAATTCCAATCCTGAAGACCTGGTTCTTTGGTGTTGTCACCTGATGCGTGCCCCTGTGAGGCTTTGGGCAGAGAGTTGATCCTTTCCTTTATAATCTTCATTCCTTACTGAGCAGTTTTATTCTTTGATTTTCTTCTTCTTCTCTTTTTGCTTGATTCCCCTTCCACACGATCATAACTCAGCCTTTGAGTTGGATATCTTGTCCTTGAAGATCTTCTTTCATTGCCTTTAGAAAATTGCTTCTTTAACCTATTCAGCTTTACCTCTTAATTACCTCTTAATATTCTTCTTCACTTGCATCTATCTCATTGTTTGGAGAAGCACTTGCTTCTTCGGATCTACTATGAGCTGAATTTGGAGACAAAAATGACTCCCCCTCCATGTTCAACATTCTGGTTAGCTTATGATTTACTTCCAATGGGGTTGTTGAGATTCTACAATTTTCCATATTGAACTTTAACAAAAGATTCTTGAAATACCTTAACGTACTCTCCATGTTGAGTATAAATGATCTCCATGCCTAGGAAATATCATAAATTTTCCAAGCCACTTATCTTGAACTCCTTCTCCATTTCCTTCTTAAGCTTTTGAATTCCTTTGGTATCTGTTCCTATAAGTATAATGTCATCAACATAAATACAAATGTATATGTACCCATGTTCACTTGCTTTCACTAGCAAGCTACTATCTACCTTTGATGCTTGATATCCAAGTTCATTTAAGAAATTTACAAGTCGATAGTTCCAAACCCTTGGGGCTTGCTTCAACCCATATAAAGCTCTTTTGATCTTACACACACAATTTGGTTCATTTGAATCTTTGGAACCTTTTGGTTGCTCCATGTATACTTCATCTGCAATGTATCCATTTAGAAAAGAATTTTTAAAATCCAATTGTGATAGCTTCCATCCTTTGCAAGCTGCAATAGTTATCAATGCTCTAATAGTAGACATTTTAGCCACTAGACTATAGGTTTCATCATAATCCACACCTTGTGTGTGAGCATATCCTTTGACCACTATTCTAGGTTTATATCTAGACACCTTCCCATCTGCAAATCTTTTTCTTTTATACACCAATTTACATTTAATTACCTTCAAATTCATTGGTCTAGGTACCAAGTGTCATGGACAAGGAAACCATCATGAATCTCAGATTCCATGTGACTTCTAGATCTCATGATTGGATCCGAATTTAGGGAAACCAATGCTACCATTCCATCTCGAGCATGCCAAAACCCTAAGATCAATTATCTACTTGCCTCATTCGGATATCCAGAGCTTATGTTTCAAACCCATGATATCATCGATAACATCATCAATTCGTAATCACCTTCATGAACCACCCTTGAAAACCTATATAAGGAGGGATCGGACACATTCATACTTAGTCTCGCCAATATCACTCATGGGAGCTCAAGGAGTCATGACGACCAAGTAAGTACTCTCCAAGTTTGAATTTGAGTTCTTGTCTTGTTCCTTCTTCTAGTCTTGTCTTAGCCTTGTCCTCTTATAACCTTGTAGTACGAGACCTTTTCTAGTTATTTCTATCATCTCCTTGAAGGGAATTCTTGTAACCCAGAGATCTTGCTTCTAACCTATCAGTCCCGGCTTGTGGGATTTCTTGTATCATCTTTGGTCCAATTGTTCATACCTATCAGTCCCGGGTTGTGGGACATCTTGTATCAGTTACATATTCTTGTATCATTTACCCTATGTGGGTGTTCTTGTAATCAAAAGTGTATTTCCAAAATATTTTCTATTATAGTCACAGAGCATAATCTAGTGCTCCCCTGAAATTTTGGCAAGAGTAACCTCTATCCAAGACCACGCATCATGTAGAATGCTTATGAACAGATTGTAGCATCACTTCAGAGTCCCCAACAATAATTCGAGGATCTAACTCATCGATAGGCACAAGTCAAGATGGGATATCAGCTGCATGTAGGCACACTCCTCCAAGAATTACAAGAAGGAATCAAGAATCTTCAAGAAAATCAAGGGAGTATTCAAATGAATCAATGATCTAGTACATCCTTCATGAAGGAACCCAAGATTTGCATGACATAAAAGTTTGATGGGGATCGCACGAAGTTACAGGGATTTCTCCATCAAGTTAAATTGTACACCCGTATGCATCGTGATAGATACCCTGATGAGGCATCCACGGTTGGGTTTATTGGAACCTTCCTGTGTGACCAAGCATTATCGTGGTTTGCCCCAATCTTCGAGAAGAACATGGCAGTACTTCAAGACTATGATGGGTTTCTTTGAGAACTCACTACTACTTTTGGAGATGCAGACACAAGTCGAGTGGCAAAAACAAAACTTCGGAAGCTACGTCAGGGTAACTACCCTACCTCTACCTATGCATCAGAATTTGGGCAGTTGATATGTGATCTCACTTGACATGAAGATTATTTCATAAGACAATTTAGAGGGGTTTAAGGGACGATGTGAAGAAGCTTCTCCTCAAGATGCTAGAGGTTAAGACATTGAATGAATACATCATTCAAGCTATTCACTATGATAACCGAATTTTTTAAAGGAAACAAGAAAAACAAGTAGAAGGAAGACATCGCCAATGGAAACCCTTCCAACCCACTCCTAGAGATGAGTGTATGCTTGAACCTATGCAAATAGTGATGGAGAGTGTTAATCTCCAAAAGAACAAGTTAACCTTGAAATTAGACCACCTCTATATCAAGATTAACCTTAGACTCCACCAAACTTGGAGATCATTCACCAAGTTATCAGAAAAATTGAAAGTTCTGAAAAATTCAACTTCTTCAGAAAGTCTGCTGCAGATTAATCACTCATTGACTAATCAATCCTGTAAAGTTTTTGATAAAACTTTGCACAACACTTCGCCTTAAGGTTGCGCAACTTTGCCAAGTTAAATCTCTCAAAAAGATTAACCATACACTGAGAAATGTGTGAAACACTTTACCTATGTCTGAAAGTGCTTCTCTGCAATGGCGACTTTGACACCTGCAACTTCTTAGCACTGGTTCTCCCAAAGTAAATCCCGTTTGATCAAGATCTTTTAGCCATAGATGGCTTACCTTCCAACTTAGATTTTGAGCCCTCACTTGTGTAAAACTTTACACTGTAGACTGAGCAATGATCATTTCATTGAAAATGAAATGTGCGCCAGATTTCTCGACTGTTAAAACATTCTTACATATGAATGTTCCTAATCAAAATTCTCACAGCCTGATTACAATTAACCTCTCAAATTCTAGCCATAGATAGATTAGCTATGGATTTAGATACGTGCAAAAGGATTTCTCAAAAGATTAAACACAGAGAGAGCAGACAGCAAAATATCGGGCGCAAGTTTTCTCTATTACTCAGAAAAATTACATCTGAGTGAAGTTGATGAATTCAACTCACTTCTCATGTGTCTAATGACACTCTCTACTATTCCTTTCTCTCTTCCTATTCACTATTCTTCTTCTGCTCTATTTGCCCGACATTTTCCAACATATTTATAGATGAATATATACAAGTGTATGACTAAAACAAAGGTATAAGTCAGCTAATGTACATATGTGTACATGTCTTTGGATTTTCTGAATATGCCCTTCCTTCAACCATCTGAATTTGTTCTCTTCTTGACTCCTTGACTTCATCTCTCCATAATCCTTCAATTGATGATTGTCATGCACCAACAGCTCCCCCTCAATCATTAATTGAGGTTCTTCTCTATCTTCTTGATTCCTGCCATATCCTTGAATCTTTGTAGTTTTGGTCCATCTAAACTTTTTGTCATCATATCTGCAACTTGATCTTTTGTGGGAGTGTGTATGACTTCAATCTCCTTCTCAATGACCTTCTCTCTCAGAAAATGATACTGTATTTCAATATGCTTAGTTCTAGCATGAAATACAGGATTAGCTGCCAAGTATAATGAACTCATATTGTCTCCACAAATAATAGGAGTACTCTGAATCACATCAAAAACTTTCAAAAGTGTCTTTAGCCATATTACCTCTTTTGCAGCTTCCACCATACCTTTATATTCTGCCTCTGTAGATGACAAAGCAACTGTATGTTGCTTCTTGGAACACCATGAAATCAATTTGTCTCCTACATAGCACAAGTATCCATGTGTTGATCTTCTATCATCCACATTACCTGCCCAATCTGCATCACTATATATCTTGACTCTTGTATCTGAAGTAAACCCATAGTACAACCCTTCTCTGAGTGTACCCTTGATGTACCTAAGTACTCTTTGTCCTGCAATCCAATGTTCCTTTCTAGGACAATGCATGAATTGTGAAAGCACACCAACTGCATATGATAAGTCAGGCCTTGTCAATGTAGCATAAATCAAGCTACCAACCAAACTTTGATAGAGTTTCATATCTCTGAACTCTTCTCCTCCAAACCTAGACAATTTATGGTTCACTTCCAAAGGTGTAGGTGCAACCCTGCAATCTTCCATTTTAAATTTGGTTAGCAAATTTTTAAGATACCTTTCTTGGGTCACATATACTCCATGTTGAGTATAAGAGATCTCCATTCCCAAGAAGAATGATAGGTTCCCCAAATCACTGATTTTGAACTCTTTCTCCATCTGCTTTTTGATCATTTGTATACCCTTATCATCTGTTCCTGTAAGTATTATGTCATCAACATAAATACACACATAAATGAACCCATCTTCACTTGCCTTGACTAGCAAGCTATTATCTGCCTTTGATGCTTGAAATCCAAGATCATTTAAGAATTTTACAAGCCTATAATTCCAAGCCCTTGGGGCTTGCTTCAACCCATACAAAGCTCTCTTGAGCTTACACACATAATTTGGACTCACTTGATCTTTGAACCCATCTGGTTGCTCCATGTAGACTGCATCTGAAATGTAACCATTCAAGAAAGCATTTTTAACATCTAATTGAGACAACTTCCAACCTTTACAAGCAGCAATTGCTATGAGTGTCCTGATTGTTGTCATCTTTGCCACAGGACTATAAGTCTCATCATAGTCCACTCCATATGTCTGTGCATACCCTTTCACAACAAGTCTAGCTTTGTACCTAGACACACTTCCATCTGCAAATCTTTTAGTCTTGTAAACCCACTTACAACCAATGATTTTCTGGCTATTAGGTTTAGGAACCAAATCCCATGTTTGATTCTCTATCAATGCATCATACTCCTCTTGCATAACATCTTCCCAATTCTTCTTTCCTTTGGCTTCTTCATATGTAGAAGGGTCTTCATCTGCTTTTACCAAATAAGCATAATCTTTAGTAGTCAAGAATGAAGTGTCATAGCTATACCTTGTAGGTTGCCATTTGTGCCTAGATGATCTCCTAACTTCTGCATTTCTTGAGGTCTCTGGTTCATCACATTCTGGATCAAACCTTGGCCTCTCTTCAACTTCAACCTGCACTTCATTACTCTCACTTTCATCAAGTAATTGAATCTTTGCTTTACCTTTCCTTTGTTCCACTACTTCTTCATCATCTGCATGTACATTATATTTACCTGCATACCAAGTACCTTGCTCATCAAATGTAACATCCTTGGATACAATAAATTGCTTTGTGGATGGACTCCACAACCTGTATCCCATTTGCTTATCATCATAGCCAATAAAAACATATTTCTCTGCCTTAGGCTCCAACTTATGCCTCAATTGAGATGGCACATATGCATATGCCAAGCATCCAAATATTCTGCAATGATCCAAGGTAGGTTTCTTACCCCACCAAGCTTCATATGGTGTCATACCCTGCAAAGCTTTACAAGGCAATCTATTAACCAAATATGTAGCTGTATTAACAGCCTCAGCCCACAAATAATTTGGGCAATTCTTCTCTTTCATCATGGACCTTGCAAACTCAACAAGAGTCCTATTTCTTCTTTCTGCTACCCCATTTTGTTGAGGAGAGTACCTGCAAGTAACTTCTCTCTTTATACCTGCATTCCACAAATAATCATTGAACTCATTTGAAAAATACTCTCCCCCTCCATCTGATCTTAGTCTCCTCAATTTTTGACCTGTAATCCTTTCTGCATATGCATGATAGTGTTTAAATGTATTAAACACTTCTGACTTTTCCTTAATCACATAAATTGTGATCCACCTGGTAGCATCATCAACATATATGACATAATATCTTGAACCATTTATACTAAAGTCTTTTGAAGGACCCCACACATCTGTATGCACCAATTCAAGTTTTTCTGAATACATAAATCCATGCTTGGAATAGGATTGCTTATGAGCCTTACCTGATTGACATGCCTCACATCTGTATGTCATGTGTTGACCTGCAATGTTAGGCATTCCAAGCACTGAATCATTGTTAATCATTTCTTTGATACCTCTTTCATTAAAGTGTCCAAGTCTTTTGTGCCAAAGATCCAATTCTGACACCTTCTGCTCTCCATATGTGAACATAGCATGTCCAACATTTCCTTGTACCTTCAATGTGAAAAGTCTTCCTTCTTTCTTTCCTGCAATAACTTGTTTATACCCTTGACTAGGGTCTTCCACATAAACTCCATCATTGGTAAACCTTACCTCATAACCTTTTTCCACAATTTGACCTACACTGATCAAATTCTTTGGAATTGTGGGAACATAAAGTACCTTACTCAGAAGAGTGCTCCCATCCTTAGCTTTGACTGAACCAATTGACTTTACCTTATGCTTTGTATTATCACCTGTCTGAACTGTATGATTAATTGCATTATGATCTAGGTCAGTCATCAAAGCAATATTTCCACTCAAATGATTACTACATCCTGAATCAATATAAAACACTCTCATGTCCTCATGTGAAGTTTCACATGTATTCATAATGAGAGTTGAGTCCTCCTTTTGATCTGATGCATAGTTGTAATAGGTGTTATTATAGGATTGATTTTGGAAGCTTCTTCCTCCACCTCTTCCAAAAGAATTCCTACCACCTCTACCTCTGAAGTTTCCTCTCTGAAATCTACCACCTCTTGCTCTTTGATTAAAATTCTGATAGTTACCATTGTTTTGATTATTATGCCAACAATCATGAGATAGATGATTGGTCTTACCACATATCCAACAAGCTCTTACATTCTCTTTGTTGTTTCTGCCTCTTCCTCTACTCCTGCCATTTCCTCTTCCTCTTATGAAGTTTGCTTGGTTTGAAGTACCTTCTTCTTCACCTGATTGTTGCTTCCCTTTGTTGGCTTTCTTCTTGTCTTTAGAGTACATTGCATGACCTGCACTCTTATCAACATCTCCTTTGATATCATTCTCAAAAGTTAGCATATGACCTAACAATTGATTCAAATCAGGAGTAAAGTGATCTAATGAAAGTTCTGTAGATAAAATGAAAGGTTTCCATTTCTCATCTCCTCTTAGTCCTGTGAGTATTTGTCTTACCAATTTGTCTTCTTCAATATCTTCATCAACTGCACCTAAAGAATCTGCAATGTCCTTCATCTTTGTCACATAATCAGAAATTGATTGTGAGGCCTTCTTCTTGAAGGTAGTAAACTCTGCCCATATTGAAGCCTTCCTTGATTTGGTTGTATTTTGGAAATGCTCTTCCAAAGCATTCCAAATGTCACAAGCACTTTCAAGTCCTCTAATGTGAGGAAGCAAATAATCATTGACTGCCATGTAGATGATGCTTCTTGCTTGAGCATCCTTCTTCATCCAATTCTTCAAATCTGCAAGCTCCTCCCTAGTTGGAACACTAGGATCTCTGAATTCTGGCTTTTCTTCATCTCCTGTGATGTATCCTATCAGATCTTTGCTCATAAGGTGAGCTTCCATCCTCATAGACCATGCAGGATAGTTCTCTCTATCCAACTTTTCAATTTGGAGACTATCTCCCATCTTTACTTCACCTGTAGCTTCAAATCTTTAACCTTTACAGATAACAAATGTACCTTTACTTCGAATGTTGCTCCTTCTGATCCTTTTGATGCTCTTTGTATGTCTTCCTTTGATCTTTCTTCAACCTTTACCCTTCTGCACCTTCAAGATGTAAAGTTTTGTACTTCTGCAATAGTCGGAGTCTTCTTCACTTCAATTTTGACACAACCTGCTCTGATACCACTGATGGAGAGTGTTAATCTCCAAAAGAACAAGTTAACCTTGAAATTAGACCACCTCTATATCAAGATTAACCTTAGACTCCACCAAACTTGGAGATCATTCACCAAGTTATCAGAAAAATTGAAAGTTCTGAAAAATTCAACTTCTTCAGAAAGTCTGCTGCAGATTAATCACTCATTGACTAATCAATCCTGTAAAGTTTTTGATAAAACTTTGCACAACACTTCGCCTTAAGGTTGCGCAACTTTGCCAAGTTAAATCTCTCAAAAAGATTAACCATACACTGAGAAATGTGTGAAACACTTTACCTATGTCTGAAAGTGCTTCTCTGCAATGGCGACTTTGACACCTGCAACTTCTTAGCACTGGTTCTCCCAAAGTAAATCCCGTTTGATCAAGATCTTTTAGCCATAGATGGCTTACCTTCCAACTTAGATTTTGAGCCCTCACTTGTGTAAAACTTTACACTGTAGACTGAGCAATGATCATTTCATTGAAAATGAAATGTGCGCCAGATTTCTCGACTGTTAAAACATTCTTACATATGAATGTTCCTAATCAAAATTCTCACAGCCTGATTACAATTAACCTCTCAAATTCTAGCCATAGATAGATTAGCTATGGATTTAGATACGTGCAAAAGGATTTCTCAAAAGATTAAACACAGAGAGAGCAGACAGCAAAATATCGGGCGCAAGTTTTCTCTATTACTCAGAAAAATTACATCTGAGTGAAGTTGATGAATTCAACTCACTTCTCATGTGTCTAATGACACTCTCTACTATTCCTTTCTCTCTTCCTATTCACTATTCTTCTTCTGCTCTATTTGCCCGACATTTTCCAACATATTTATAGATGAATATATACAAGTGTATGACTAAAACAAAGGTATAAGTCAGCTAATGTACATATGTGTACATGTCTTTGGATTTTCTGAATATGCCCTTCCTTCAACCATCTGAATTTGTTCTCTTCTTGACTCCTTGACTTCATCTCTCCATAATCCTTCAATTGATGATTGTCATGCACCAACAAATAGATGTAACTAGGTTCCAGCCTCTAACACCACAAGAGAAACAGAGGAGAGATAACAAGTTATGCCTCTATTGTGGAAACCCTTGACATATTGTAGTTAAATGTCCCAACAAGAGAACAAACTCCAGTTCACAACCACCCTTGTAGAGCAGCGAAATGAGGAAGTCTAGTTGTAAAAGAGATTGTATAGTCGGACCATGATATAAGAAGGGTCTTGTAATTCTAGCTACACCCAAAGAAACATGTCTTACACCTATCAAGTTAATCATGCCCAAGAAGACCCTTTCCCTTATAGTCCTAGTAGATTCAGGAGCCTCCTCATGTTTCATTGATGAAGGATTGGTTAATAAACATGGAATTCCCGTACTTCGGAAGAACAAACTAGTAGTAGCTCAAGTAGTAGATGGAAAACCTCTAGCATATGGGAATATAACCATGGAAATCACACCACTAAGAGTACACCATGAATCCCACATATGTTTCAATGTAATATCGAGTCCAATAAATATGGTTATCATTAGAACACCTTGGTTAAAGAAACATAATCCAAACATTAATTGGGAAAAGAATAAAATCATCCATCGAGATATCCAAATGAACCCGTTATATGTCGGAGCCAAAGCCTTCATACATGTAGTAAGCAAGGAACGAACGTATATGATCTATGCCATCCAATTCAAGTTCCAAAGAAAGATGATTCAATGAATCTACCTAACCAATACCAAGATTTTGAACATTTTTTTGAAAAGAACAATGAAGATATCCTCCCATAGCATAGACCTTATGATTGTGCCATAGAACTTCAAGAGGCATCACAACCACCCTTCGAACAAATCTATAGACTATCCCTAGAGGAACTTATAGAATTACACAAGAATATTGATTAGAATCTATCCAAGGGGCCATTCTATCCCAATATGGAGTTGATGGATACATACATCCAATTGCATATCATTCAAGGAAATTTATTCCTCAAGAGATTAATTATGAAATCCAAGATAAAGAACTTCTTGCCATAGTAGATGTGTTTGATACTTGGCATCACCATCTAGAAGGAGCAGCTCATAAAGTCATTTTGAACACAGATCACAAGAACTTAGGGTATTTTATGACCACCCGTATCCTCAATAGAAGGCAATCTTGATGGAGTAACATTTTATCGAGGTTCCACTTTGTCATCACATACTGTCCAGGATGTCAACAATGTCAATTAGATGCGTTGTTTTGAAAATCTTACCTTGCACCAAAGAAGGGTGAAGAGGCCTTTGATTAAGAAGAGAGTGTATTACTCAAGCATGAGCATCCCCAATTAGCAGCTATCTCTTCAAGCCATCATGAAGATTCAGCTTTGAATCATTTGATCTATGAGACTCTACCATAAGATGAATTGTTTTGTAATGTTGAGTAAAAAAATCAAGAATGAAAAGTCCAAGAAGTAAATGAATTTCAAGAAAAGGATGGGCTACTATTCTATAAGAACCTATTGTATGTCTCTCCAAAAAATCCCAGGATCCAACTACTTCAACAACATCATGACAACCTTGCACTAGGACATTTTGGAGTGAATAGAAAAATAGAACTCATATCAAGGGATTTTTAGTGGCCTCAACTGTAGAAGGAAGTCAAAGAATATATCCGAACCTATGACACTTGTAATATATCTAAGGCATGGCAACATAAATCTCATGTCCTCTTACAACCTTTACCCATTCCAGAAAGGCCATGGGCTTCATTATCTATGGATTTCATCATAGATCTACCAAAGTCAAATAAGTATGATGCCATTATAGTGAATAGAATTACAAAGATGGCACACTTCATTCCAACTACCAAGGCAATCACAGGTGTAGGAACTACTAGAATGTTTCTTAGATACATCTTTAGGCTTCATGTATTACCTGATGATATTGTCAGTGATCGAGGTTTGCAGTTCATATCTAGCTTCTAGAACAATCTTTGCAAGCTCCTTGGCATTCAAGTTAAACTATCAATAGCCAATCATCCACATACTAATGGACAAACAAAATGGGTGAATCAAGTCCTAGAACAATATCTCTATTTCACCATCAACTATCATCAAAATGATTGGTTTGAGCTTTTATCCTTTGCAGAGTTTGCTTATAACAATTGTCTACCAAGTAGCCTCCCTTCTTTGCAAATTATGGGCACCATCCAAGGATGGATATACAATCCTCAAATCATGCTAAGAATCCAAGTGCCAAAGATAAGGCCCAGTATCTCATGGATATTCACAAAGAACTCAAGGAAGAGATCCATAGAGCTCAATAACAATATACATATTATGTAGATCAACATCATGTTCAAAATCCATCCTATCACATTGGGAATAAGATACAGTTTCTCGAAAGTAATTTGCAGACTTCGAGGCCTTGTGCAAAGCTAGAGCATCAGAGATTTGGTCTATTCACCATCTTGGCTAAGATTAATCCAGTCACGTTTAAGCTCTTATTACCAAGTACCACAAAAATACATCCAGTTTTTGAGGTATATATGTTGTAATCATATCAGATATTACCATTGAGGGAGGTGAGACCTTGTCCTTCACCACCTATCGAGATTGATGATCATGAAGAATTCAAAGTTGAGCATGTTCTAGATTCAAAAATATCCCAAGGAAGAATGTAGTACCTTGTTCATTGGAAAAGGTATGACATAAATTATCGCACTTGGGAACCTACAAAGAACCTTTACAGAGCACCAATCAAGGTTCAAGAATTTCATAAGAAAATTCCAATGAAGATACGACTGGAGATCATGACCGCTCCTTGTGGAACTTGTCACTTGAGGAGAAGGTGATGTCATGGACAAGGAAACTATCCTGAACCTCAGATTCCATGTGACTTGTATCTCATGATAGGTTCAGAATTTGGGGAAACCAATGCTTCCATTGCATCCAAAGCATGCAAAACCCTAAGATCGACTATCTGCTTGCCTCATCCGGATACTTAGAGCTCATGTTTTAAATTGATGACATCATCAATAATATCATCAATTTGTAAGTACCTTTCATGAACCACCCTTGAAAATCTATATAAGGAGGGGTTGGCCACATTCATACTTAGTCTTGCCAATACCAATCTTGGGAGCTCAAGGAATCGTGACCGTCAAGTAAGTACTCTCCAAGTTCCAGCTCGAGTTCTTGTCTTGTTCCTTGTTCTAGTCTTGTCTACTCTAGTTCCTGGACATTTAACATAGAGATCTTGCTTCTAACCTATCAGTCCCAGGTTGTGGGATGTCTTGTATCATCTATGGTCCAACTATTCATACCTAGCAGTCCTGGGTTGTGGGATGTCTTGTATCACTTACATATTCTTGTGTCATTTACCCTATGTGGGTGTTCTTGTAATCATAAGTGTATTTCCAAAATCATGTCTATTGTAGTTAGAGAGCACAATCTAGTGCTCCCCTGACACCAAGTCCCTTGTATCATTCTCAAGTAGAGCATAATGCTCTTCCTTCATTGCCTTCTCCCAATTCTCTTTACCTTTAGCTTTTGCAAATGTTGATGGATATGCATATGTCTTCAATATGTATACATAATCCTTAGTTGTGATGTAAGAAGTATCATAGTTATATTTTATAGGTTTCCTTTTGTCTCTTGGAGACCTTCTTAAGCCTGCGTTCCTTGAAATCTCTACTTAATCATGCTTTGGATCAAATCTTCTTCTATCTTCATCTTCAATCTATATTCCATTACTATATCTATCATCATCTCTTTCATCTTCATATACTTGTAACTCAGATTTTCCTTTCCTTCTCTTCGTGATCGCTTCGGAATCTGCATGAGTATTAATTGATCATGTATACCATGTACTTTGCTCATCAAATGTCACATTTTTCGAAACATGAAATTTCTTTGTGGATGGACTCCACAACCTATATCCCATTTGTTTATCATCATACCCTATAAAGATATACTTCTCTGCCTTTGGCTCTAACTTATGTCTTAATTGAGATGGAATGTAAGCATATGCCAAACATCCAAATATTTTGCAATGATTAAGAGTTGATTTCTTACCACACCATGCTTCATAAGGAGTCATTCCCTCCAAAGCATTACAAGCTAAACTATTTACAAGATAGGTAGCTGTGTTAATAGCCAGCCTCTACCCATAAGTAATTAGGGCAATTCTTTTCGTTCATCATGGATCTGGAAAATTCAACAAGTGTTCTATTCCTCCTTTCTGCAACTCCATTTTATTAAGGAGAATACCTACAAGTCACTTCTCTTTTTATATCTGCATTCCACAAGTAATCATTAGATTCTTTGGAGAAAAAGACGAACATGGCAGTACTTGAGGACTATGAGGGGTTTCTTCGAGAACTCACCACCACACTTGGAGATGCAGACACAATTCGAGTAGCAAAACAAAACTTCAAAAGCTACATCAAGTTAACCGCCCTGCCTCTACCTATGCATCAAAATTTTGGCAGTTGATATGTGATCTCACTTGGCATGAAGATTATTCATAAGCCAATTTTGATGGGGCTTAAGAGACGATGTGGACGACCTTCTCCTCATGATTCCAGAGGTTAAGACATTGAATGAATACATCATGCAAGCTATTCAATGTGATAACCGAATTTTTGAAAGGAAGCAAGAAAAATAAGTAGAAGGAAGACCCCGCTAATGGAACCATTCCAACCCACTCCTAAAGATGAGTATATGCTTGAACCTATGCAAACAGATGTAACTAGGTTCCAGCCTCTAACACCACAAGAGAAACAGAGAAGGAGAGATAACAAGTTATACCTCTGTGTACATAAGTGACAACTCAAGGACTTGTGACGAAAGAGACTAGTGTCACTCTAGCACAATGGTGAGTACCAACATGAGGAGATACACCTCATAAATGTCAATCCATGGAGACATGAGGACCGGTATGAAGACCGTGAGCAAGTGATGGCACAAGTGCGTGAGTGAAAGCACACAAGCATGCACACACATACACACACGCGCACAAAGTAAGAGCAAAGAGCGGACCAATGGAAGATCTTCGATTACACAAGAGCTCTTTTACAAAGCTGAAAACTACAACAAGCTACCCCCAAAAATGAGCTCTCCAGCCCTTTTTATAGTTTTTGAGTTGGGGGTTTGGCCCTATCCAGACCTAGTGTCCGGCCTAGTTAAAAAATAGGTTCCAGGGCTTATTTGGGGGCTCAAACGAAGTCTAAAAATTATGAAAATTGGTAGGATGGTAGTTCTAATACTTCTCAAGCTCGAGGACTCCTCGGCTTGAACAAAATGGAGTTACAAAAATGGAAAATGGTATTTACAATGATTTTTAGTGATGAAAATCACTATTTTTATAGGGATTTCTTCTAAAAATTTGACAGGTGCTTCTTGGAGCTCCCTACTTGCTCCTTGTTCTTGTGTGTCCACTTCCTTGATGCACTTCCATGCTTTGTCCTTGACCTTGAGCTTCAACACTCCCCCCCCCTCTTGAGTCTCTCGTCCCTGACAGACCCTTGTTGTCGTGGTTGTTCCATGTAGTACACTAAGAGGTAGTGTCCTTTACGTCCAACAAGAGTGATCCATTTTACCAATGTAGCCTGGTCGTATGTCCGGTTCTTTACTTTGCCACTGCTAGATCTTTCAGTTTGTAGTTCCTTTGTATTTACCTCTTCCTTGTATTCCATCTTGATGGTGCATTTGTGAGCTGTCCAAAATTGCTAGTTGCTCAAAGGAGGTGATCAATGTTGATTATGAGCAACTCTCGATTGTGGATGGCTTCCTTGCTCTTGTAGTGGTCACCCTGATGTCCTCTGATTCTTCCAAAGATGGCTTTCATAGTTTTCATACCAAGTACTTGCAACCCATAATGTATGATGGGTAAGTGCATTAGTGCATGGGTTGAACAAAATATGTGCCTTGTGCATGGCCTTGTAATGTGGCCCTATGTGTGCGTACTTGGAAAATGCATGGGAAGAAGTATGGTGCAAGAAACGGGGTCTCGAGCTAAGTGCTCAAGGGTATTCTAACGAAGAGGTTTCCTAATCTATCAGGGTTATAGTGTTGTTGAAGCATACATGTCTGATCATGATGAAAGGTCTGTTGATCTTCATCTCATCGTGTTGTACTTCCATCATGGTTTGACCATTGAGTTGTCTTTTTGGTTGATGAACGTCCTTGCTGATGGTTCATCGATGAGTGTCGTCGAGCACATGGACTTTTTTTTTTTGGGAACAATTACAAAAGAATAAGAAGGTGGTTAGGATCAATAAAATATATTACATATGTCAAGTGTGTCTCATGTGCCTGGGAATTTCAATTGTGTCTATGCACGGCCGTGTAATGTGGCCCTATATTGATGCATACTTTGGAAATGCATGACCTCAATGGTGCGAAAGACAAAGTTATGCCAAAGGCACATGGTTGTTGCACGTCGAGGCTTCTGATGTTACTTGCTTAGTTGATGCATTCTTTGTTTGGAGGTGTCGATTGGATCTTGAAATGATGTAATCCTCCTAATTGGAACCCATTTCAGAATAGTATTTGGCCCTGTAGAGGTCACCTCAGGCCACTTCATCTTTGGATGCTTTCCAAACTTTGGTAACCAGTTTGGTTGGCCCTTTGGTTCTGTGGATGTTGCTTGTGCTTTTGGCTTCCAAACCCATATCCTGGATGATTGCCTGCTTATTTTTGTAGAAGGGTTGAGTTTATCTTCTTTTGGTCTTTGTGCTCTGTTCTTACCCTTTGCTTTCCTTGGCTTCTTTGTTGAGGCCTTTTGCATGGTGGGGAGCATAGGCCTTTGTACGTGTAAGAGCTTCTTGGGTACCCACATCTGTAATCGCCCGTGTTGAGCTGTAGCTAATTTTTTAGGCACCCAAATTTGTACCTGATTGTGGTCGGCCTTCATTGATAGCTTCGGTACCCAAATTTGTTGGATTCTTTGTGCTTGAGCCTGTCGTAGGTGCTTGGTCCTTCTGTTGTCATGGTCGATCTGGTTGGGTGGGAATCTTTGAGGCAACATCGATGGTTGTACTCCTTTCTTTACCCAGATCTGCGTCATGCCCAAAACTTCTTTCTTCTTGAAGGCTCTTTGTCTATTTGATAGACTGGTTGTCTTGCACTGTTTTGCTTGCTTTTGAGGTTGAACTACTGTGGATGCTTTACTCTTTGAAAAAAAAAGAAGAAGGTTCGTCTTGCCTTTGCGACTATCCTTCCATGATTGTGTCCGTCTGGATCATAGAGCTTTTGACATCTACAACATATTGTTTGAGAAGATTAGCCTTAGAGGAACGAAGAGAGTGTGTGGTGTCATTGTTAGTGGGCATGCAATTCTCCAATTCTAATGTAATGCATTGTTCATGTACCCAAACTTGAAGAAGTTTACTTCTTAGGTTCAAGTTGACAGCATGATCGTAAATCCAATCTTGACCCAAGACAAGTGGCTCTGTGAGGTCCTCATCATGACACACTAGCATTTTGAATTTTATTGGAACATCTTGAAGGTAGATGGGAAGTTCCACCTCTCCCAAACAAGGGGTTTCCATGCCTCCTAAACCTATGAGATAGGCTTCTATGGGCTTGATGTTCAATTGCAGGTCTTGGCAGTATGAAAGTCTAACTGCACTAGTTGCTGCTCCTGAGTCAACCAATGCTCTCACAGTCCTTACACTCTTTCCTTGTCTCCTACTTCTATGGTCACAAAGGGACGTCGGTCAATTATTTGAGAAGTAGTTAGGTCCGATTTTTGGCACATGTCCATGTGATATTTGGGAGCTTTTGTGTTGACATCTAAGCCTAGTCGTCGTAACTTATTTCTTCTGATGCGCTCTCTAGCCTCTGCTTGTGCTTCTCCTCTAACCCTTATCTCCTCTTCTTTTCGCTTCTTAGCAGTGTTGAGTCTCATTAGCATTTCCTCTGTAAGAGGTTCTTGATATAGCTTGACTCGGCATCCACTAATATAGTTTGGTAGGATATCACCTTCTAAAGTGGCCAATTGAACCGCACCGCTAGTGGAAATTCGATTAATGATCATGGGTCCGTATCCTCGTTTTTCCAACTTACGGGCATGTTGCTTTAGCGTGTAAACCAGCACTAGATCTCCTTCTTTCAAACCTTTATCCTTTATATGGGCGTCAAAGTATGCCTTTTGCCGTTTCTTTGCAGCATAAATGCCTGCTGCTGCTCGTAGCCTCGTCTCACCTAAGCGTTCTAGATCAAAGATCCTAGAAGACAACTCACATCCATTCCACTCATGCTCTTGTGCTACTCTTAAAGCTGGGATTAGGAAATCTAATGGTAGCACAACATTCTGTCCGAAGACCATTTGAAATGGGGTGGCATTGAGTACCGTTTTGTAGGCAACTCGGTATGCCCAAACAGCATGATGAAGTTGTTTGTCCCAATCAGGGCGTTTGTTATTTACTAGTTTTGTCAACACATTACATAGGATCTTATTCGTGCTCTCGGCCTGTCCATTGGCTTGTGGGTGATAAGGGGCAGACTTCTTATGTATCACCATGAATTCTTGAAAGAGGTTTTCAATGACTTCGTTCAAGAAGTGTGTGCCTCTATCACTAACCAACTCTATTGGCAGTCCATATATCGTGAATACATTCTCGAATAAGAACTTAGCGATCGTTTGAGCATCATTCTTTGTTGTGGATTTTACTTCCACCCACTTTGTAAGGTAATCTGTGGCTACAATAATGTACTCAGCATGTGAGTTTTTAGCTGGGGGGTTAATAGGACCAACAAAGTCTATACCCCACTTTGAGAATGCGCGCCCTCCCATCATTGGCCTCAAAGGAATCTCATCTTTTCTTATTGGATATTGGGCACGTTGGCATGTGTCACATTTCTTCACATAAGTATGTGCATCCATATGAAGAGTGGGCCACCAAAGTCCTGAGAATAGAATGGTCTTAATTACTCTATCAGGCCCAAAGTGTCCACCTGCAACACCGCTGTGTGCAGTTTCTAAGACTTTCAAATAGTCTGATTCATGAACGCACAGTCTTAAGTATCCATCTTTGCCTCTCCGATATAGGTTGTCTCCTACTAATGCATAGTCTTGAGCCTCTTGCTCCATGCTTCTTCTTCTTGATAGACTAGCCTCGTTCGTTAGTGTTCCTGATCTCATAAATTCTACCAGTGGAGCGCTCCAATCTGGAATTAATGACACATGATAAAGAGTGGCATGCTCCACTGGGGGTCTCTTCTGACACACTGGACAATTCTTAATCCACTCCTGTATTTCTTTGTCCATGCTAGGCCAATACACTCCTAAACGTTTTAGGTTCTGCAATGTTCGTTGTTTAGAGTAGTGATTTCCTAGCAATCCTTCATGGGCTTGTTGCAACCAACTAGTATGTTCATCATCCTCGACACAACAAGCTAATACACCCTCTATATCTTGTTTGTACATGCTTCCTGCCAATATTTGATAATTTTGTGATTTTACAATTTCTTCTTTGTTTGTTTTTATATTCTTATTTGCAGGCCCAAAGGTTAAGACAGGTACCAACTTATTTTCCCATTTAGGAACAACTTCTAAATTGAACAAATAAGCATCCGGTAATTCATCAGACACTCTTTGCACTGGCTCTCCTGAAGTGATGCGAGAAAGATGGTCTGCCCTAAGGTGGGTCCTTCCTTTCCTAACAACAACTTCAAAGTCGTATTCCATTAGTAAGAGGAACCATCTTACTAAGCGGCCTGTATTGCAAGGTTTATTGACCAAATATAGTAAAGCTTGATGATCGGTGAAAAACTTGAACTTATTGACCAATAGATAGTGTCTAAACTTCTTCACGGCATATACCATGCCTAAGCCTTCTCTCTCGGTTGTGGTATAATTTCGTTGAGCTGCATTTAATTGCCTACTAGCATATGCTATCGACAAATCTAGGTTTCCTTCACTTGTGGGTTGTGCTAGCACACATCCTATTGCATGATTGGATGCATCCACATGGACATGGAATGGCTTACTCCAATCAGGAGTGGTCAATATTGGTGCTGAGCACAAACGTCTCTTTAGCTCATTGAAGGATTTTTCACATTCATCGTTCCACTCAAAATTTGTCAACAATCCATAAAGAGGTTTAGCAATGATGGCATTGATGTGGATAAACCTGCGGTAATATCCACAATGGCCCATAAAGGCTTGTACCTCTTTAACATTCCTTGGCCTAGGCAACTCAGCTATGGCTCTAACTTTGTCCTCATCTGTTGATATTCCATTCTTAGAAACAATGTGACCTAAGATTTTACCTTGTCGTACCATGAACACACACTTCTCTGGGTTCAGACACACTCGATAATCTCTACACTTGTTGAAGATTTGTCTGAGCTCAGGGATGTGGTATCTTCTTTGTTGGGAATGAGCACATAAGTCATCCACATATACTTCTAAGTTCTTTCGCTAGAACTCTTTGAAGACATGACACATGAGCCTTTGGAATGTTGCAGGTGCATTGGTGAGACCAAATGGCATCACGCGGAATGCAAAGATTCCCCACTCTGTGGCAAAAGCTGTTTTGTGTTGATCTTCTGGGGCAATGGCTACTTGGTTGTAACCTGAAAATCCATCAAGAAAGCTACAAACCTCCTTGCCTGCAACGCGCTCCAATAAATGTTCAGTGATTGGAAGTGGATAACTATCTCTAATCGTAGCAGCATTAACTTTCTTAAGGTTAATACACACTCGCAATTTTCCATTCTTTTTGGGCACCACAACAATGGGGGACACCCATTCTGTATGCTCAATCTCGTAGATGAATCCAGCTTCAATCAGCCTATCAATTTCATCTTTGATTTTAGCTGCATAAGTGTCATTATATGTGTAGGGCTTTTGTTTGGTGGGCTTGGCATCAGCGGTCATCGGGATTGTATGAGAGCAAATTTTTGGATCTACTCCCTTCAGTCTCTATAGTGCCAAGCAAACACGTCCCTATATTCCCTTAATAGAGCTACAAGCTCTGCTTCTTCTTTTGCACTTAGGTCATCTCCTATGTATGTGCATCACTCTTCGTTCCCTTCAATGGTTACCACAATCTTTTTAGTTTTCTCTTTATTATCATATGATTGTCCTATGATGGCCTCTCTCTTAGGCATTCCTACCAAAATTTTCCGATCTTCAACTTCATATTTCTTGAAATTTTCTGGTACTTCAAACAATGATTCCTCCTCTTCTTGTTTCACTACTTTTCTCTTCTTTTTCTTTTGACCCCCTTCACTTCCTTCCTTTGAATTTACAGTTTTAATACTTGTGAGAGGTTCTTCTTCTTTTTGGGTCAACACACCTATGTCTCCTAAATAGTGCTTCTCTGAGTCAAAGTAAGTATCCATCACAATGGATTCTAGATCATCATCATTCTCTTCTTTTTCTATGACCTCACTAGGATCACACTCTTCCAACAAGGGCTCACAAATGAACACGGAAATATCATAACCCTCCTCATCACAGTGAGGTGTCCATTGTTCTTCATTGACTGCAATGTCCATGGTAGCCAAAATTTCTGCCCAACCATGAGGCTCAAATTCCTCATCTGGAAATATCATCGTTGTATAGGCTGGGTCTTTGATTGGTCGATCTCCTGGGGGAGTTCCTTCTTCTCTTGCTTTTAGGCACTTTTCCTCTTCCTTTGCGACCTTGCACATCCACAAGTGAGCATCTTCATGCAGCCAAGATGGATCAGGTGAACTCCCAGAATGCACAAAGATAGAATCTTCCTTTGCTTTGTGGATAGGATTCCACTGTAGGGGTGGTACATCTCTGAAGGTGTAATCCTTCAAATTGACCTTGGTAGTGACCCCTAAGTGCTGTAAGTACAAGGAGTTGGTTCCCCAATCTTGTACTATTTGCAATTGTCGTAGGAAGGGTCTTCCTAGGATCATCTCGTAGACATTATTTTTCTCAAAGTCACATATAGCAAATGTGTGTTCAAACTCTACACAAGTGGTTAGAGTTATCCCTTCAAGCAATCCTAGAGGTCTTTCAAAATGACCATCTGCCATTTGCAGCTTCATTCTAGTTGGTCTTAATGTGGGTTTGCCCCATCGCTTCCACAAGGAGGTGGTCCCAATAGCAACACCAGCACCCGAATCTACAATTGCTTTGGTTGTGTAACCTTGATAGGTGATCGGAAGATAAGTGTTACCTTCTTCACCTTCGCTCATGTCTCCTATCTTGTGGAGAGGTATCTTTGGAACTTTTTGCTTAGGACCTACTTTTGGCATATTGGATTCAAGTTCTGGAACCTGATCCTTCACATGATTCCATAGCTCAGGTTTTGCTTTGAGGAGCTCTTCTAGAGTGAGATGACATTGAACCTTAGTGTTCTTCACGATGTCAGTGTTTCTTGGAACCACTGAGTCTTCATTTCTTATCAGTATTGTGGGAGCTCTGATCTGAAGAGATTCAGATTCCCATGGGCCTGTGAAGTGAGTCAACTCTTGTAAAGAATTAGATTCAAAATCTAATCTTTCATCTTCTTGTTGCTCTGCTTGGTCTCCGTAAATGGATGGAATGTCTTGGGGAAATTGATCATGAAGATCATCAATCTCCAGAATAGGAGGGGAGTTACCCTTCTCCTTGGCTCATTTCTCTTCTTGTATTTCCCGTAGGAACTCTTGAGAATACTGTTGAATTGAAAGAGGTATTCCAACATCCGTGGAATTAGGAACATAAGCTCCCATTGTGGTGAGCTTCCTCTTTCAATAACTGGTTGAGCCTGTGGAGGTAAAGAAACTTGTGGTTTGTTTACCAATTGCTCTAATCTTTCTAGTAAGCCCTGGAAATGCAAATCTGATTTGATAGAGTTTGTCTGATTGAACTTTTGACTAGTCTCAAGTATGGCTTGAGCTTGTTCTACCATTTTCATGCACATTTTCATCCGTTCAATCTCTAGATCTGCTCTAGGGTAACTCTTGTCTAGGTTTGCAGCTGTAGGCCCTTCTTGAAGTCGAGCCTGGTAGGCCTTGAACATCATGTCCAAGCCTTCTGGGGTTGGATCTGCAAGAACAGACCCTGGTTGCGGTCTATTTACAATGGGTGATGGGGTGGAATGAGGTGGTGTGGATGGAGTTTCGGCATGCGAGGGGCTTTGAGAGGCAATGTCTTCTATTTTTGTTTTGGTACCCTTAGGCTTTCTTCTAGTTCAGATATCTTTTTGTTCCACTTGCGATTAGCCTTCTCTCTGGTATCCTTCCATGTTCTTGGTTTCCTTTTACTAGACTCTCCTGAGTCACTTGGCTCTGATTGTTCAACTAGCTTAACCTGTTTCAATGTTTGTGCTCTAGTGACTACCGGTACAGGGGCCACATTACTTTTACTTGAGCTTGAATCAGCCACTAAGCCTACCACATTGATGGGTGTAACCTTGGGTGCACTAGAGGGGTTCTTGGGACATTCTCTCGGGAGATGTTCTTTGCCGCACTCAGGACAAAATCCTTGTATTGTGATGTTTTGTCCTTGTCCCGGAGTGAGTGAGTGGGGACATTCGCAAATGAAATGGTCATCCTGACATCTAAAACATGGTCCTCTAGGGGCTTGTGGTCTTACTTGTCTCAATTGGGACCTAGGGTTGGGATTCGTATACATGACATTGGAGTATTCTGGCTCCCAATTTTGTTCCATCGGTGGTGTCTCACATTGATATGGAGAAGCCTCACTTTGCGCAGGTGACTCTATGTAATAAGCTTGTGAACTATCTTCATGGAAGTAGTTTGAACTATGAGCATGAGAGTCATTTTCTGGTATCAATGGGGTTAGCGGTACCAATGCACTATTAGGGTTCTCCTCCACCATCGTATACTAAACTGGGATCACATTGGCAGGAGCTGGTGGTTGGTTTCCTAGGACTGGCTGGGGCCTATATGGTGCCTGATATTGCTGCTGGTATTGAGGTTGATATTGTTGTGGCCTATAATATGGCTGTTGATACTAATTCTGATACCTACCCTGCTGGGAAGGTTGCTGATAATTTTGTCTGACAGCCTGCCTATTGTATGGACAGTCTTGAGCCGTATGATTTGTGTGTTTTCTCTCAATGGTGCAATACAGAGCATTAGGGTTCCCTTGGGGTTGAGTCGTCAACGGGAAAACATTAGCCATGTGATCTCCTCCACATGTATAACATCGCTTCAATGAAGTGACCCTTGGCATTTGTCTATTTTGAACTCCTAGCTTTTTGGCCACTTGCTTAGCTATCTCATCTATCTCAGTGGAGGTTCTAGAGGTATGACTTGTAGAACTATCAGAGTCCTTATAGAGTTTGGATAGTCCTAACTCCTCACCCAAGTTGTCTTCTATGTCAATGCATATCCGTACACACTCTTCTATGGATCTAGGCTCTTTCAAGTATACATATGACCTTAATTTTGTGCTCAATAGGCCATCTAGAAACAAGGCCACTTGTTTGGCTGCTGTGGGTAATTCTGGCACAGGACATCTTTCCAAGTACTGTCTAAATCTTCTTCCTGCAAGTCGCACTGTTTCTTGGGGCGTCTGCTTGAAGCTGTGGATCAAGGATGATGTGTTATGTCTGATACCACTCTTGGAAAATTCTACAATGAATTCTTCTAGAAGTTGAACTATCTCTCTATAGTTGCGACTGTTTAGAGGTTGAAACCAAGCTAAGGCAGTACCCTTAAGAGTCAAACCAAATGCCTCGAACTGGGTGAATAAGTCTTCAACCTGTTCAGCTCTTAGCACTTGTTTGAACTCGGCCACATGATCATAAGGTTCTCCAAATCCATCAAAGTAGTTCTTCATTGTCTTAACCACTTGAGAGGGTATAAGGGTTCTTGAGTGCTCTCGTGGTCTAGGCAATGGGAAATCATGATCATCTCTTTGATGCCTATGAACTCTATGTCTCTCCATTTCAGGTCTTTCCGTTCCATATCCTGATCTGTCTCTGCCCACAGTGTCTGCAAAGCTTACCTCCGGTCTCTCTCTAGTTCTTTCCCTCTGGGTTTCATGAGCCTTGGATGATCCGGCTCCTTGGAGGCCTTGGGAAACATTATATCTTGATGGAGGGAAAATTGATTCACCTTGCCAAGTGTAAGCATGTCTGTCATGATCTGATACCAAGAACATTTTCTCTGACATGTGATCTAGATAGACAACTTTGCCAGGTATCTCTGGATCCTTGAACTCATAGATGGTGACTATTGGGCTTGGTTGATCTGGCTTGAATCTCCAAAAGGCTTCCTCAGTTTCTCTATTCAAGAATAGCTCTATGCTTTTGTTGTCTTGGGAGATCCATTCTGGAGTGATCACTCTAGTCAAGATTGACTTACCTCTAGGGTCTTGGGTTCTCGTCCTAGGTCTCCTTGCTCTAGGTCTCCTATCTCGTTCTCAGGAATGATGTTTCCACACTCATGTGTCCTATCTGGTAGGCTGGTAACCACATACATGGTTCCTTCCTTATCAAGGTATGCACCCTCTTCAAACTTGACCACTGGGTGTTCAAGTCCAAGGAGTTGATCAGGATTTTTGAGTTGGACCACTGATCGTCTTAGACCATCCTCATAGATGGGAGCACCTAATTGGTTGGTCCTGATATACTCCAATTGTGTCTTATAGGGACCTTCTGGTGTCTGTAAATAGGCAGTGCCTGAGCTACGTGTGGGTCTTTCCATGCTAAAAGACATTTTTGAGTCACTGGTTTCTGAACTTCGTGTGTAAGGATAACCACTAAGCTGTTGAGCCCAAGACTTGGCTGTATGATTGACACTCCCTCAGATGACCTAATGCTTTGTCTATCCTTGCCTAAGTGTCTGCCAGATCTCAGGTTCATAAGCCTTATCTAGAAGTCCACAATTTCCCCTTGTATTGCTCAGAATTCTTTGGAACTCCTTGGTTTCTCAGTCCACCTGAGGGTCAACTTAAAAATACCCTATCTAATAATCTTGGTATTAATTTTACCGTAACCAGTCAATGTTTTTGTTGTACTCCCCATGAGCTTTCCAGCAAACTCAAAATCACTGCAAACGGATTTTGTCTGAGAAAGTTATGCCAATTCAGGCTTCTGGGGTTAAAACAGGGAAACAGGATCTCTCTGGGAACTCAGGACAGGCGATACGATACCAAATTTTCCACGATACGATACCTTTGTCTTACACGATACCCCTTCAGACGATACCACCTTAGACGATACGATACGACCAAGGCGATACCAACTTCCACGATATGATACTGCTCTCTTAGACAATACGATACTGAAAAGTGGTCATGATACGATATCTCTAATTTGCACGATACGATACCACTTAATCTCGCGATACGATACCTGTAATGACACGATACGATAATGAGTTCTTGGGTGATACGATACCACGAGATTGGACGATACGATACCAAAAATTTACGCGATACGATACTTGGTTGGTCCACGATACGATACCAATTTGCAAGCGATACGATACCGCACAGTAGACGATACGATACCTTCCAGGCGATACGATACCAACTTGGCCGACAATACGATACTAAAATTGGAGGCGATACGATACCAAGACTACACGATACGATACCACCGGGGCGACCTCGATCGCGATACCAGCACTTGACGATACGATACCAGAATGGTATCGCGATACCTCAAATGGATATGCACGATACGATACCTCAACAAGTATCGCGATACACGGGAATTCTGGTATCGCGATACCAAAACTCAACCGGACACGATACTTGGAGATTTTGACACCCAAATTCAAAATTTTTTGCAGATTTGTGTACCTTGTGTCCTCCTTGTCACTTCTATCAGCCTGTAGAAACAAAATCTAGCTCCAAACCGACGATACCACCCGCGCGATACCAAACGCTGTTCCTCTCATGCCGTAATACTGTCGCCCAGATTTTGGTGCCTTTGAGAGTTGTTTCAAGTGTTTTTTTCTTCAGCGCTTTTGGTTCTCAACTCCCCCTAAGCTTGTTTCTCACAGCCACGAGTAAAAAATGAGTGAATGTAGTGGCGAAAATGGAAATAATCAGAGAATGTGAGGAGTGAAGAAGATGGAGATGATGATGAAGATGAAGAAGGAGAAAAACTCAGAAACTGAACTAAAAATGGTGATTTTTTACCTTCCAACATCGCTACTCTACGTCTTACTATCACATGCTCATCCTCCAAGCTCTCTCCCCGGCAACGGCTCCAAAATTTGGTGTCACTCTAGCACAATGGTGAGTACCAACGTGAGGAGATACACCTCATAAATGTCAATCCGTGGAGACATGAGGATCGGTATGAAGACTGTGAGCAAGTGATGGCACAAGTGCGTGAGTGAAAGCACACAAGCATGCACACACATACACACACACGCGCACAAAGTAAGAGCAAAGAGCGGACCAATGGAAGATCTTCGATTACACAAGAGCTCTTTTACAAAGCTGAAAACTACAACAAGCTACCCCCAAAAATGAGCTCTCCAGCCCTTTTTATAGTTTTTGAGTGGATTTGGCCCTGTCTAGACCTAGTGTCCGACCTAGTTAAAAAATAGGTTCCAGGGCTTATTTGGGGGCTCAAACGAAGTCTAAAACTTATGAAAATTGGTAGGATGGTAGTTCTAATACTCCTCAAGCTCGAGGACTCCTCGACTTGAACAAAATGGAGTTAGAAAAATGGAAAATGGTATTTACAATGATTTTTAGTGATGAAAATCACTATTTTTATAGGGATTTCTTCTAAAAATTTGACAAGTGCTTCTTGGAGCTCCCTACTTGCTCCTTGTTCTTGTGTGTCCACTTCCTTGATGCACTTCCATGCTTTGTCGTTGACCTTGAGCTTCAACACTATTCCTCTATCACCAACAAGTACATATAGTAGGGATGATCACACATTTAAGTTATCAATCTCGAAAGTATCTTGAACCTAACCGAGTGTATGAAGACGTGTACTTACAAAATGGTCAATGAAGTGGGATAGTCACCATTTCATGCATATGAGTGCATTCATCACTTACATAGGTGGAAATGGTGTCACAATACATGAAATAGTAGTAAGCAAAAAAAACAGACTTTTCCCTCAGCTCAAAACTTAGAATATGGTAAATAAGGGGGTTTTCTTTTAAGTTCTCAATTGGACGCATCCAATGGTGGTACTCATGTCCGATTCTGACAAGCTTGCTTCAAGTTATGGGTAAAAAAGGAAGTTGCACAACTCACCTAGTCTCACCACACACCTCCTCAAACTTCACACACACATTACACACTTCAAAAAAGCAATGAAATGGATAGACAACATTTCCATGCACTCAATTCAAGCTAGAATTACACATGCAAGCTCACAAACAAGGAGATACAGGAGGAAGAAGAGGCAAATTCAAGAATCTGAGTTCTCTCTTACTCACAATGGGAAAAGTCCTTTACAAGTGTCACCAAGTAACTTATATACATATGCCCTAAAAATGGTCCTTATCACGCAAGAGACCCTCACTTTTATTGGAAAACTCTAATCTCCTACTATGTTATAAAGATTATGATACAATGTTTGGGATTTATGCATCTAGAGGACTTCTCTAGTGCATTTACATGGTTTCATGAGGTTTTCATAGACATTTGAAGAAGAAAACTGATGCCCATAATTGAAAATTTTTGGGGGTCCTTTTCTTTGCCTTTTCTCTGCAACACTCTCCCCCTCTTCGTCTTTGTCCTCCCTTGATAGGCTTTGTTGTGATAATTATGGCTACCACACATGCATCTAGTGACTAAGTATGTGATTGTCTTAGTCACCAATTTTAACTTCTCAACCTCTACCTCTTTCTAACTTTTGGCCTTTGGATAAATCTTTGTTCCCACTCCACTGGCCGAGTTGTATCACTGGGCCTGTTTACTTCTTTTTCACTACTCGCACCTAGTGGCTAAGAATTTGATTATCGTAGTCACTCTTTTTCATTTTTCAGCCTGCTTGTTGGAAGGATCTTTTTTACTTCTTTGTTAGCATTCCTGCAACCCTGTTGCATTGCTGAGGCCTATTGATTTCTTCTCACCGCACGCATCCAGCAACTAAGAATGTGATTATCTTAGTCACCCTCTTCAACTTTTCAACCTCCACCCCTTTCTAACTTTTGGTCTTCAAATAAATCTCTGTTTTCACTCTTTGAGACCTCCTTCCTTCATGTTGCAGCCTGATGCATGCCCCTGAGGGGCTTTGGGCAGAGGGTGGTGCTTTCTATTGAACAATTTTTCTTTTTCATTTTCTTCTTATTTGTCTTTTGCTTGATTCTTGTGTCTCCACACATCTCCCCTCCTGAACTCTATCATGCCCGATAGGCTTTTGAAGTCGACAAGAGTATGTCTTGTATACCTTTTGCTCTGTATTATTTAGACGGTCCCCACGTGTTCCCACTATCATGAACTGCTTCCACTATTCCCACTTGACTCCATCATGGGGTGTTTGTCTATGGTCGGCAAAGAAACTTCATTCATATGCTACAAGCCACATGCGTTTAGGTTAGTAGACATCTTTAGGAATATTTCTGAATCTATCTCAAAGAAGCCTGTGAAGAATGCTTCTTCAAAAGCCTGCATATAAGTGCTAGGCAAAAACATTAGTCTGGAATGGTAGGCCATGATAGTGAGTCAACTTGGCATGACAGAAATGTCAAATACCAGTATCTCTATTCCTTGATTAATGATGTGGCACAGGGAAAAAAGCTGGATTGACTTGTAGTAAATAGGGTGCCTCTTGCCAGTGCACCCACAAGGTTGGATTTCTCTCCAAAACTTTTCTTCTCCAAATAAGATCGGCAGCTTCGAACTTCTGTTGAGTATAACTAAAAGTGTTTGCAGTGAAGTTGAGTGACACATCTAGATCCTTCTCCATGGTCTTCTTGATGTATCTTCGGGTCTACTCTTTCATTATTCCATAAGGGAGGTTGAAGGGCTTCATTATCTCATCTAAATCCTTGCTTTTGATCTAAGCCTCTTTCATGACTTTCACTACTTCATTTTCAAAATTTTATGTGAGACGAGACACCAGTAGTGCCCTTTCATTCTGGCTTAGTTTTATAGTATATGGCATTGCATGGTCATCATATTTTTCTATAGCTGGCTCCCTTATTGGTGAATGAACTATTGGGGGAGAAAGAGGGTGTACCTCAGTCTAGTCAGTAGCCATTTTGGATGGTTTCACTACTTATGTCCCCAAGTTCTTTGCTTGTTCTAATTGTGCTCTGAGTTTTGGTATGATTTGATCTTTCTCTTCATGTAGTACTTTACTAGCTTTGAGCTCGTTTTCTACCATTTCCTTAGCTTCACAAATGATCCTCACTTGATCAGCATCTTGAGTGCATTGCTCTCTGTATTTTTGCACTGTCTGTTGCCACTTGAGTTCCAGTGTTTTTTGTTGTATGTTGTATATTTTGCTTCTAATTCAGCCTTTTTCCTTTGCTCTTGTTTTAGTTGATCTTCCATTTCTAACAATTTTGCCTTCAGTTCCTGTATTCCTTCTCCTTCTATGATAATTCTTTCAAAGGGTTGATTTCACAGAATGGAGTTCATTAACTCTTTGTTCCTTTTATGTAGGTTTTCTACTTCATCCATGTACACTTCATGTGACATGAAATAGAAAAACCTTGGCATCAAAGATCTGCTCTTGGACGTACAAATTCAAATTGATTTGGTTTCCAATTTGCTTGAGTGCATGGGACAACAGTTGCACTACCACTTTCTATGGGACTGTGTAGCGGTGCATATTTGGAAAAAACAAATGTTGATGCACAAGCCATACTTCTTCTTCAATGTGAACTCTATTAATGTCCAATAAGGTCCTTTTCTTAGCCTCATGGCTTTCATCTTTTAGATCTGTGAGACCATCCTTGGTCCAGCCGAATGCCGTCTTGATTATCTCATGAGTGAATCTTATAGTGTGTGATTCTCCATTTCTATCCAATACCATAGCCTCTAGGATGGATGGCTTATCTAGTGATTGGTGTAGAGTATTCATTACTTGCGTACATCTTTGGAAATCCGGTTTGTAGATAGGAAACTTCAAGTATGATTCTATTCCAGCTTTCTCCATACATCCACTGTCCTTGGCATGCCATGCAAGATTCTAAAGTCTTGAGTCATTACTGGAAATTGATGCTCTCTGTCCATGATTTTGATAGTGATGAGGATTAAATGTTCACTCACTAGGTTATCATCCTAGAACATATGTCCGCGAGCCTTAGTGATCAATTCTAGATGTTTTCCACGTGCCTCAAGTTTGGGCAAAGAGGACACCATTTCAGATTTTCGCAGGCATAGCAAACTAGCAAAATTCAGATGAACAAAGCATGCATGCCAAAGCTTTGCATCTGACATAGCCTGAGAATCATTTACTGCACATGCCAAATCATTTACAGATCTTTCATATTCTATGAGCTTATACAGCCCATGACATAAAATGGTTGAAGCAATAATCACATCGCCATTTGACAGATCATGAACCGTACACCTCTCATCAACAAATTTCACAACAAGCCAATCTTGGCTAATGCAAAAACTGATAACAGGTTCTTCTTGATCCTTGGCACATCTAACGAAGCGAAAGAACTACCATCGGCAGTAGTCAAAATGATCTTACCAACTCCCATAATAGGATAAGAGGAGTTGTTGGCGCATGTAACAATATTCCCTGTAGGGACATGCTCGAGTAAAAAGAAGAAACTATGCTGCGAGGTAATATGTTTGGTCACCCCACTGTCAAAATACCAAATATCCGAGTCTACTGCAAACATGCACTACTCATGAGAAGATGGGTCAAAACTACAGATAGTAGTAAACGCCCATTCTTCTTCCTGCCCAAGATTAGCAGACTCCGTTTTTTGTGTAGACGCCTCTACAACAATTCCCTTTACAGTACTTACAAAACAGTTTGTGCTTTTTTCATTTCTTCTCATCTTTATCTTCCTTCTTTGAATGTGCAGAATTAGCAGATTTTTGCTTACTAGTTGAAGAGCTCCATTTTCCTTTGCCCTTCTCACTAGCGAGGAAAGCTTCGTCTGCAACTCGCATAATGGACATGTTCTGCCTGGACTGATCTTCCTGCAACAAAACAGAGACTAACTCCTCAAATGATAAGGCATTTGGATTTCCTTTCATCATCAACCGAAGAGTAGAAGCAAAACTCTGATATGAATCAGGAAGACCATTCAGAACGGTCTGCACAAGTGAGCTATTTGGTATAACCTCATCAGCAAAAATCAACTATTCCTTCAAGTCTTTGATCTTTGTTAGGAAATTCTCCATAGAATCACCTTCATTCATGTGCTCACTCTCCAACTGGTTTCGGAGGTAAGCAACACGAGCCTCATTCCTAGCTTGGTACAATGTGGTAAGTGTATCCCAAGCATCCTTAGCTTTTCTCCAAGAGCGAATGTGAGGAATAATGGCACATTTGATAGACAAAGCTATCAATGCATGTGCCTGGGCATCTCTGCCATCCCAGGAAATCTGCTCTATAGTAGGTGCAGTAGAAACCGCAACATGAATAGGAATATGCAGAATATCATAATCTTCGACACCTTCTGCATGAGCTTCAATACTTGCAATTGTAACAATTGCAGGTGTGATAAGACGTTTTTCGACACCTTGCACAATGTTCCATAGTCCTTTTGCAAACAACATACGTTGCATCATATAAGCCCATAACTAGTTGGTACCATCCAACTTATCCTCAACAGCCAATATACGAAATACATCACTGCTTTCAGCCATGGCTGGTGACTAAAATACCTTGATGCAAAAAATTGACTGTATCTCAAAAAGTTGAACAGAACTGCCCAGACAAGTTCTGCTAGACCTGTAGTAGACTTTGAGACTCTTATACTAGCGAACATAAATTGGTATATACCTTTGGCAAAAAAAGATGAAATAGCCTGCATAAGTGTTGCAATAGTGCATTCGGAGGCCGAAAGGAGCTCAAATCACAATTTCAGCACCACAAAGCGAAGCACTTCTGATCTCGAAAACACACTGAGTATGCTCACCAAAATTCGTGTGATTCTGAGAATATAAAGGGAGGAGTGTCGATGGCACCCTAGATGAAGCGACGACCTACTTTAATATCAATTGCTAGAGTTAGACGTCTGCAGAAGCACGCGAACAGCAGCTTGGAGCACAACACACAATACTGAATGTATTACTAGAGAATGTACAAAGATAAGTAGCCCATTAGGGCAATAAGCATATATACAAGCCGAGGGGAAAAAACCTCCTAAAGAGGGAAAAAAGTGCCCCGATGTTCCTAGTGTGTTCACACACATCACTACCTAAATATATCAACATATGTATATCCATGACCATCTTGTGCTTCAAAGATGATATGGACCATATATCAAGTTTTGGCCACTCCAAGCTAAGAAGAGAATGTACTTCAATTCTTTCTAACCTTCCAAAACCATTCATTGTAGGGGGTACAACATATTTATGTGTGTAAAAGAAAATTCTATCATGGTAAAGTTGAGCAGGGATATTTTCGGAAAGACTAGTGCACCAACATCTGCATGCAATGCCTGGAAAGTACCTGTAAGAGTATGAAGTGGTTGCTCTCCCACAAAATAGAAGGATATATAGCTGCAAGAAACAAAATCATATCTAAATAGTTCAGAAATATATTCAACACATACAATATTGTAGAGTAATACTTACAATTCACAGGATATCTCATCCTAATAGAGTTTTCAAGTTTCATAGTTTCCATTGTAAAAACATGTTGTACAATAGCAACCATCCCATTGTCTTTGTGCTTCTTGAAGCCAAGTAACTTTCCCTTCCAATGAAGATCCAAGTTTCCACAATCTCTGACTCGATGACACCAAACTCTAGAGGGTTGCATGTACACCCATGCACCTTTGGAGTACTCATGTGATAGCCATTGTCCATTTGTAGCTTTGATATTGTGACATCTTAATGTGAGGATTTCATCTTTTGGTCGCCTAGAAGCTTTAGATATTGCCATTGAAGTTAAAGGCCTTCAAGCTACAATAGTAGTTTGAGATAGGAGATGCAAGTAGGTTGGAATGTAGAAACTAGAGCTTGAATGGTGTGCTACAGAGTGAAAGTAGTAAAAAAAGATGAAATTTTGGGACCTGGGTATGAAAATGTGAGGTTTAAGAGGGAAATAACTCTTTTCAAAGTATTTTTGAAAAAAAAAGCCTTTTTTTCAGCTCAAAACATGCATGGATTTTGAATTTGGGGTCTAAAAGAGTGCTTTTGATCCTAAAAAGTAATGGGGGGTGCATTCTCAGGTTGAGTTTTTTAACTTTTTACAAATTTTGAATTCTTGGGCCCAACTAAGTTACAAGATTCCTTCTCTCTCTAGAGGCAGCTTATTAAATAAGGGAGAAATCTCTCCCCCCTTCAGCCGAGTATTTTATAGACCATAGACTATGGCCACCACCCTCTTCTGATTGGTCCATCACTAATCAATCCTTAATATGAAAGGCCCATGCACGGTTCCTTTTTTCCCCTAATAACATGTGCAATGACAAAGATTACTTTCATGAGTTTTAAGAGCACAAATGCCCAGTTTATCTAGGAGATAGCAAGTGCATTGAGATCCAAGGAAGAGGCAATGTTCAAGTCACAAAATCACAAGCTGAGACCAAGTTGTTGGAGATAGACGTCTGCGGAAGCACGCGAACAGCACAAGGAAGAAGAAGAAGCTTGGAGCACAACACACAATACTGAATGTATTACTAGAGAATGTACAAAATAAGTAGCCCATTAGGGCAATAGGCCTATATACAAGCCGGGGGAAAAAAACCTCCTAAAGAGGAAAAAAAGTACCCCGGCAGTCCTAGTGTGTTCACACACATCACTACCTAAATATATCAACAAATCCTCCCTGGGAGTGATGGGGTGAACAAGGAGCTGGCACTCATGTATAAGGAAGTGCCAAGCTATGTGGAAATCACTCCACAAAAGGAAGTAAGCCCAAAGCTTTGCGGAAAGCTTCAAACTTCTCCCTAGGCAGAGCCTTCGTGAAAAGGTCTGCAATGTTCTCCTGCATGGGCACATATGCCAAGTTGATCTCCCCAGCAGAGAGCCTCTCCCTGACATAGTGATAATGCACCTCAATGTGCTTAGTGCGAGCATGGAACACAGGGTTCCTCGCAACTACCAATGCACTCTGACTGTCAGTGAAGATGGTGGTGGCACAAGAGTGGCCAACACCCAAATCAGCCATAAGGCGTTTGAGCCATACACACTCAACAGTCGTTGTGAAAGCTGCCCCATACTCAGCCTCACAACTGGAAGTGGCCACAGTAGGCTGCTTCTTGCTCAACCAAGATATATATGAGCTACCAAGCATGAAGCAAAAACCACTGGTGGACACACGAGTGTCATAGCAACCAACCCAATCTGAGTCAGAAAAAGCATGCAAATCTGGTGGTAGTGATCCCCCTTGGGATAAAACAACCCAAGTAGCTGAGTACCACTCAAGTAGCGAAAGATGCGCTTAACCGCCTTCCAATGCGTGACTCCCGGGCAATGCATAAATCTGCTCATCTTTGAGACAACAAACTGAATATCTGGCAGAGTAATGCATAAGTAAATCAAGCATCCAACAGCCTGCTGATAGAGAACAGCATCAAATGCATCTCCAGCATCATGAAGACTCAATCGTAAACCTGTATCCATAGGAGTGGCAATAGGCTTACAGTCTTCAAGGCCAAAATGCTGCAATAATGTGTCAATATATTTCGTTTGACACAAAGCCATTCCACCATCAACTTGCATAAACTGAATGCCCAAATAGTGATGCAAATGCCCCAAATCAGACATCTCAAATGAGGCATGCAAATCAGCCTTAAAATCAGCAATATGCTTCTCAATAGGACCAGTGAGCAGCATGTCGTCAACATAGACAACAATGATTAATAGCACATCATTAGCACGCTTAACATATAAGGTGCTTTCAGTTGGACCGTTCTCGAAACCATGCGCAATCAGATAGGCATATATCTTCTCATACCAAGCATGTGGTGCTTGCTTTAAACCATATAATGCCTTCTTTAACCTGCATACCTGGTTTTCATGCCCTTTCTGCACAAAGCCATGGGGCTAAAAAACATACACTTCTTCATGCAAGTCACCATTCAGAAATGCTGTTTTAATGTCCAACTTATGTACATTCCAACCATGATGGGCTGCAAGTGCACAAATGCTTCAGTTTTACGCTTCAGCTTGTATACCCACTTAGTGCCAATGGCCTTCTTGCTAGGAGGCAAGTCACATAAAGACCATGTACCATTCTTCATTATAGCATGATATTCAGATTGCATAGCAGCCATCCAATTTTGTGAATTCTGTGCTTCATCAAAAGAAACAGATTCATTCTCATCACAGAGACTAGACATATCCATAGCATAGCAATCTGATGCAAAAGAGGCACTATGTGAGCCTGAACGAGTATGATATGATAGAGGTGCATCTAATTTGCTGTCACGCAAAGTCTGCACCAGCCATTTTGGCATAGTTTTTGCGTGCTCAATATCAGCTCTCTCATCAACTAGTGCACCATGTAAATCTGCATCAGAAATGGAATGATCTACATCATCACATGAAACCTGCAAAGGTTGAGAAGTTGCCTCATTAGGACCAGCACTAGACTGTCCACCTATAAAAAGAGGCATCAAAGTATCATACATGTCATTGGAGCTAACAGATGTCTCCTTAGTACATGAAAGGAATGGCTGAATAGCATCTTCCACAAAAACAACATCACGGCTAACAAGAATGCGTTTAGTCTGTGGATGATACAAACCATAGCCTTTACTTTCAGAACTGTACCCAACAAAAATACATTTTACTGCTTTATCATCCAATTTTCTGTGATGTTGTTCAAGCACTAATGCGTATGCCAAAACCAAAAACACGAAGATGAGCAACAGATGGCTTGCAATCATGCCAAGCCTCATATGGAGTGATAGACTGTAGTGCTTTAGTGGGACACCTGTTCAGTACATATGTTGCACACATGACAGCCTCAAGCTAGAAACTATGAGGTAAAGTCTGACTCTTGACCATACACCTCGCCATCTCCATGAGGGACCTGTTCTTCCGTTCAGCAACTCCATTCTGTTGAGGTGTATACGACACTGTACACTGGTGTTTTATCCCATGTTCAGCCAAAAATGCATTAAAATCAGAAGACATATATTCCCCCCCTCGATCAGAACGGAGGGTGCCCATTTTACATGCTGATAGATTTCAGCCAAAACCAAAAACTATTTGAAGCACATGAAGACTTCAGGCTTTGCCTTCAATGGATATACTCATGCATGCTTGGAAAAATCATCGATGAAAGTCACGAACTAAAGATAATTCCCAAAAGAAGGTGTCTCCATAGGACCACAGACATCACTATGTACAAGCTGCAATTTCTAAGTAGCCCGAACTGAACCATCTTTTGGAAAGGATGAACGGTGCATTTTGCCCAAAATACAGCCTTCACAAACATGTTTTCCAGATGCCTTAAGTTTGGGCAACGAGGACACCATTTCAGATTTTTGCAGGCGTAGCAAACTAGCAAAATTCAGATGACCAAAGCGTGCATGCCAAAGCTTTGCATCTGACATAGCCTGCGAATCATTTACTCCACATGCCAAATCATTTTCAGATCTTTCATAGTCTATGAGCTTATACAACCCATGAGATAAAATGACAGAAGCAATAATAACATTGCCATTTGAGAGATCATGAAATGTACATCTGTCATCAACAAATTTCACAACCAAGCCAATCTTGGCTAATGCAAAAAGTGATAATAGATTCTTCTTGATCCCTGGCACAAATAAAGCATCTGACAAAGTGAAAGAACTACCATCAGCAGTAGTCAAAATGATCTTACCAACTCCCATAACAGGATAAGAGGAGTTATTGGCGCATGTAACAGTATTCCCTATAGGTGCAGGCTCGAGTGAAGAGACGAAACTGCGCTGCGAGGTAATATGTTTGGTCGCCCCACTGCGAAAGTACCAAACATCTGAGTTTGCTGCATACATGCACTGCTCATGAGAAGATGGGTCAAAACTGCAAACAGTAGTGAACGCGCCATTCTTCTTCCTGCACAAGATTAGCAGACTCCATTTTTGGTGTAGAGGCTTCTGCAACAACCATTCCAGCCTCTTTTTGTTTGCCTCTTTTGTAGCCAGTTTTGGACAGTTCTTTATATGATCATTCCCTTTACAATAGTTACAAAACAATTTCTGCTTTTGTGATCTTTTCTTATCTTTGTCTTGGTTCTTCGAATGTGCAGCATTTGCAGATTTCTGCTTACTAGTAGAAGAACTCCATTTTCCTTTGCCCTTCTAACTAGCTAGGAAAGCTTGATATGCAACATGCATAGTGGACCTCTTCTGCCTGGACTAATCTTCCTGCAACAGAACAAAGACTAACTCCTCAAATGACAAGGCATTTGGATTGCCTTTCATCATCAGCCGAAGAGTAGAAGCATAACTCTGATATGAATTAGGAAGACCATTCAGAACGGTTTGCACAAGTGAGCTACCTGGTATAACCTCATCAGCAGAAATCAACTGTTCCTTCAAGTATTTGATCTTTGTTAGGAAACTGTCCATAGAATCACCTTCATTCATGTGCTCACTCTCCAACTGTATTTGGAGGTAAGCAACACAAGCCTCATTCCTAGCTTGGTACATTGTGGTAAGTGTATCCCAAGCATCCTTGGCTATTCTGCAAGAGCGAATGTGAGGAATAATGGCACGTTTGAGAGACAAAGCTATCAATGCATGTGCCTCGGCATCTCTGCTATCCCAACGAATCTACTCTGCAATAGGTGCAGCAGAAACAACAGCACGAACAGGAATCTGCGGAATATCATCTTCGGCACCATCTTCATCAGCTCCAGCACCTGTATTTGCAGTACCTGTAGTCAGAGGTGTAACAGGACGTCTTTCAACACCCTGCACAATGTTCCATAATCCTTTTGCAACCAATACATGTTGCATCATATAAGCCCATAATGGGTAGTTGGTACCATCCAACTTATCCTCAACAGCCAACATACGGAATACATCACTGCTTTCGGCCATGGCGGGTGACTAAAATACCTTCATGCAAAAAATTGACTGTATCTCAAAAAGTTGAACAGACCTACCCAGATGAGTTCTACTAGACTTGTAGCAAACTTCGAGACGCTTAAACTGGCGAACAAAAACTGGTATATACCTTTGGAACAAAACGATGAAATAGCCTACACAAGCACTGCGATAGTGCATTCGGAGGCCGAAACGAGCTCAGATTGTGATTTCGGCACCACAAAGCGAAGCCATTTTGATCTCGGAAACACGCTGAGTATGCTCACCAAAATTCATGCGATTTTGAGACTGCAAATGGAGGAGTGTCGACAGCGCCCTAGATGAAGCGACGATGTGCTCTAATACCAATTATTCGAGATAGACATCTGTGGAAGCATGCGAACAACACAAGGAAGAAGAAGAAGCTTGGAGCACAACACACAATACTGAATGTATTACTAGAGAATGTACAAAGATAAGTAGCCCATTAGGGCAATAGGCGTATATACAAGCCAGGGGAAAAGAACCTCCTAAAGAGGGAAAAAAGTGCCCCGGTAGTCCTAGTGTGTTCACACACATCACTACCTAAATATATCAACACAAGTCACTCAAAGATGTTCTTTATGTACCAAACCTTTGTAAGAATCTTATATGAGTGAAGGCCATCATGAAGTGCAACATGATGGTGGAATTTGATAATGACAAAGTTCATGTCATCGATCGAGAATCCAAAGAAGTGACATCTCAAGGATTCAAAGATAAAGGTCTCTACAAGCTTTCAAGTTTCATGGCCAATTATTCAAGTCTTAGCTTGTGGCATTTTAGCTTTGGACACACCTCTTACTTAACAAAGATCTCCTCAAGTCATCTTGTCAAGGGTTTACCTAGGATTGCACAAGTGGAACTGAATTGTCAAGCATGTGAAAAGAAAACATTTACATCTAATTCCTCATCTAAACCCTTAGCATTATTCCATGCAGATCTTTGTGGACCTATGCATATAACATCCCTAAATGAGTCACTTTACTTCTTCTTGATAGTAGATTACTTCACTAGGTATACTTGGATTTATTGACTTAAACATAAAGAGGATGCACTTTCCAAGTTCAAGGAGTGGACACAAACTATTCAAGAAAGCTTTCCAACTTCTTTGAAGAATATCAGATCAGAAAAACACGATTCTCATCTCAGAACCGCGATTTTCAGTGGTGAATTTGCTTCATTTGTACTTTTGGGCATCCAGGTAAGTCATTAAAGGTCTCATAAGTTGCACATTTGAAGGAAATCAAAATTGGATTAAGTTTTGAGCACAAAATCATCAAATCTGGCTTTTGGGCACAAAATCGTAATTTTCATCAATATGAGGAAGCATGTAAATTTTGCTTTTTGAGAATGAGATATCATAAGTGAAGTCAAACTAGTCCTCACGTCTCCACGGATTGACAATTATGAGGTGAATCTTCTCAAGTTGGTACTCACCATTGTGCTAGAGTGACAGGATGCCATTGATTGATGTTGTTTGTTTGACATAAAGAGTTTATTCTTGTTTTAAACGTTTCATAGTCTTTCACTATTAACCCACATTTTCATGTTGGGATAAGAAGAATGGATGAAGAACCAGATGTTACAGCCCATCTTCAAATTACTACGGGTGCTACATCACTGATAGGATTGTTTCATCTTTTTGCGTGAGTCTGCAGAAACTGAATGTTATTCGGGATTGGGGAAAATACTGGATATCTTAGCTAACATTTTCTACATATTTTACTCATCATTTCCTCATCAAGAGATTAAGATCGCATGGAGTTTTGTGTCCCTAGCCCCATATCGGTGCCATGATGATGAGCATGTGTTTGCTATGGTGTGTTTGTGCGAGTGTGAGGTAGCATTAACTTGGCAGAAACACTCCATGTGCATTGTGAATGTGAGGTAGCGTTGATAGGGCAGAAGCATTCACTGATTTTCTTTTTCTTTTGTGTGTATGATTTGAATGATGGATGATGTGGGACTATGGGATACATGCCTTCATGGTGGTTTGAGTTTTCATATATTCATTGTTCTTTGATATTACTGGTACTCATCCGCAAAGACAAGCTATGCTTGATCATGATTTGATGAATTATGTTGTGGTACTTATGGAGAGAGGAATATGCCGAATAGAAGTAAAGCTTGCTGGTGATAAAGCTATGATTGGATGATCCATCCCTCTTAACGATTTGCATCGATTGTATATCAAAATGATGTATTGTACGAAGACATATGACAATGATATAATGAAGCAATGTAATTATGTCACTCTTGTACTTCATGTCCATGTATATAGGTGGGCAGACTATGGGTTGTGTGTAGTGTACTTGCATATCTTGGATTCAGTTCCAGGCACTTTGCTTTGCATTACACATTTCTCATAGTTCTGGACTTGTTATGGGCATTATATTACCTTCCATACCATGGATTCGGGCCATGCACTTTGGTTGGTGGATAATGTTTCATAGGGTAGTTGCATATAGTAAACCTAAGACATTGGTAAGCATGGTGTGGGATTCGCATCCACTGTGCATGCCAGTCAAAATTGAAGGGTCTATGGAGGGTTGCAATGAAAAGGCATGAAACCCCGTGCGAATGGGTGTGACAAGTTGTATAAATATATCACTTGGCTTAATAAAAAAAGAGCACGCACATTTCTTGGAGCAGTCTGTGATCTTGTGGTTATGGCTTTGTTATCTCTCTCTACCTTCTTGCTGTTATATTCATGTTGATCTGCGTATGTGGATAGCGAGAAGTGTGTGTGGCTATAATGTTATATACTTGTTGAGAGAGAAACATTCTTGTTCTTGTCCATTCTTGGAGTTTGTGAGTATGGCGACGTGATGAAATGAAGCTATGGCGCTTTCTCTCTCTCTCTCTCTGTTCTTTTTCTGTTGCAGGGAATGTATATCCATGGCCTGTAATGTAAACAATAGCATCCACCTTTTAGTGAAAGTGAATATCTATGGACGTCATTCTATTCATTGTGCTTCTTGCACATTCATTAATCTCATCACAACCAATCATATACAAGCACTTAATAATTGTATTGATGATCATGACCATAGCACTCTTGTGCTGACTTGAGATAAATATCTATATCAAGTATATAGACTTGCATGAGAAACAATTTATGTGCTCATGCGTTACTAGTCGAAAACACATTTTAGTTGTTCTTGATGTATATACCTTGTCCTTTACTCTCTAAAGGCACAATTAGCCTATGCATGATACCTCTATCACATACCTCACGCTCACCCTAACTCATCGCAGTGATATATAAAAGTGATCTTCTAGACACAGAGCATGCATCATGCACTTCAACTTTCTAGCAATCATATCGTCTATGTATGCATGTATCCGCTCATGCATCTTCTTCTCTACTTCAAATTCATATGCTTTTAGCTATGCAGACATAAGACTTCCTCTCTCACACAACACAACATCACTCTAGTTCTCACATGGCATATAATGCCATGTGGCTACAAAATTTTCGGTAGAATTTCACCAGGAAAATGAAGCCTGAAAAAAATAACAATAATCATTACAATGATAGGCATTGTGGTTGGCAAACCACTTTATTTACTCCAGAAACCTGTAGATAAAAAACTTTTCCAACAATGTGTTGTTGGGCACTACATGCCCTCATTACAATGTCTTTTTTTGCCTTCAATACTTGCAAAAAGAAATCTAAAACACAAAAACAAGATCTACACATGCTTTTATGAATCAACATAATCTAAGATCAGGAGTAAAGTGATCTAATGAAAATTCTATAGACAATATGAAAGGTTCGCATTTCTCATCTCCTCTCAGACCTCTAAGTATTTGTCTTACCAATTTATCTTCTTCAATATCTTCATCTACTGCTCCCAAGCTATCTGCAATATCGTTCATTCTTGAAACGTTATCAGAAATTGATTGTGAACTCTTCTTCTTGAAGGTTGTGAACTCAGCCCATAATGAGGACTTCCTTGACTTGGTTGTATTTTGAAAATGCTCTTCCAAAGCATTCCACACATTTGTTGCACTTTCTAATCCTCTAATATGAGGTAGAAGATAATCATTTACAGCCATGTAAATGATGCTCATAGCTTGAGCATCCTTCTTCCTCCAGTTCTTCAAATCTGCAAGCTCTTCCCTAGTTGGAACACTAGGATCTTCAAAATCAGGCTTTTCTTCTTCTCCTGTAATGAATGCCATCAAATCTTTGCTCATGAGGTGTGCCTCCATCCTCATGGACCAAGTTGGATAGTTCTCCATATCTAGCTTATCAATCTGCAAGCTTTCTCCCATCTTTGATCTTTGTCTTCTGCAAATTTTAAGATAAATGAATATGCTTTGTGCCTTTAATGTAAAGCTTCAATCTTTTAGATCCTTTTGAGCTCAATGTTCACACTTCTTTAGGTTGTCTTCAAAACTTTGATCTTGTCCACCTTCAACTTGAAGAGACTCCAATGTCTGCAACAGGCGGGACTTCTAATGCTCTTTACTTCACTTTATATTGCACCTTTTGCTTTGATACCACTGTTGGAGACCTCTAAATCTTCAAAGGCTTGATCTATACTGATTTAAGAACACCTCTATATCAATCATAGGCCAAAATGTACACAAATGTATCCTTGATTTACAAAATCATTCACTATCACTTCTCTGCATGAAGTTTATTCTTCTTCAAGAAGTTTGCTCCAGAACTTAACTTCATTACTTGCACATAACCTCAAATTTCTACAATCTAATGATACACATATCTCCACGCTACCTTTGTGCAATCATATCATCCATTAGATCTTCAAAAGAATCATTAAAACTTTGGTTTGGTCACTAAGATTAAAGATATGTTAGAAACTGTCTTTTTGAACAAGCAACTTTGACATAGTCAACTTCTAAGGTTGTTTTCTCACAGCACAAGAGCCATTTTGCTAAATGCTTTTAGCCATAGCTTTCTTACCTTCTAGCTTAGATTTTGATTGCTTATTCATAAAAATCTTTACACTGTCCATTGAGATCCAAGCAAAAGAGTGACAAAAAAGTGCACGACTCTGAGAGGTCTACCTGCAAACTTTATCTATACATGTTCCTATTGATCATACACACAACCTAAAAGGAATTAGACCTTGAAACTTTGAACATAGCTTCATTTAGCTTCTAGATTAGATGTGGACAAACGATTTCTTGATACACTTGATCAGGCTGAAAATCAGAGAAAGACTCAACGCTAACTCATGGAGATGACTCTCTACACATCTATCACATGAACACTTTTCTTCTAATGACTCTCTCACTTATTTATATACATCATTGACTTATATACATATGATTCTAGACTCATCCCACGTCTATTACATTACTCCTTATCATTCTAATGATCATCTATACTCATAGTACAAGAATTTTCATCTGTAATGTACATATGTATACAAGCTATATTTATGAGACCTCTTCACTTTCTCAAATGACTTCTTTAGCTTCATTTTGATTCCTGACTTTCTTCAAGTTCTTCATAATCATCAATTGGAGATTTCTTTGCTCCAACGAAGATGGGGCATTAAAAGTACGTTTCATGGGAAGATTTTGTTGATATATTTAGGTAGTGATGTGTGTGAACACACTAGGACCGCCGGGGCACATTTTTCCCTCTTTAGGAGTTTTTTTTCCCTCGGCTTGTATATACGCCTATTGCCTTAATGGGCTACTTATCTTTGTACATTCTCTAGTAATACATTCAGTATTGTGTGTTGTGCTCCAAGCTTCTTCTTCTTCCTTGTGCTGTTCACGTGCTTCCGAAGACGTCTATCTCCAACAATTGGTATCAGAGTAGGTCATCGCTTCATCTAGGGTGCCATCGACACTCCTCCGTTTGCAGTCTCAGAATCACACGAATTTTGGTGAGCATACTCAGTGTGTTTCCGAGATCAAAACATCTTTGCTCTGTGGTGCCGAAATCACGATCTGAGCTCGTTTCGGCCTCCGAATGCACTATTGCAGTGCTTGTGTAGGCTATTTTGTCTTTTTGTGCCAAAGGTATATACCAATTTTTGCTCACCAGTATAAGCATCTCAAAGTCTTCTACAGGCCTAGAAGAATTCGTCTGGGTAGTTCAGTTCAACTTTTTGAGATATAGTCAATTTTTTGCATCAAGGTATTTTAGTCACCGGCCATGGATGAAAGCAGTGATGTATTCCGTATGTTGGCTGTTGAGGATACGTTGGATGGTACCAACTACTCGTTATGGGCTTATGTGATGCAACATGTGTTGGTTGCAAAAGGACTGTGGAACATTATGCAGGGTGTCCAAAAACATCCTATCACACCTGCAACTGTTACAACTGCAGGTACTGAAGCTGATGTAGAAGGTGTCGAAGATGATGATATTCTGCATATTCGTGTTGATGCTGCGGTTTCTACTGCACCTACTGTAGAGCAGATTTGCTGGGATGGCAGAGATGCCCAAGCACATGCATTGATAGCTTTGTCTCTCAAACGTGCCATTATTCCTGACATTCGCTCTTGCAGAATAGCTAAGGATGCTTGGGATACACTTTCCACATTGTACCAAGCTAGGAATGAGGCTCGTGTTGCTTACCTCCGAAAACAGTTGGAGAGTGAGCAATGAATGAAGGTGATTCTATGGGCAATTTCCTAACAAAGATCAAAGATTTGAAGGAACAGTTGATTTCTGCTAATGAGGTTATACCAGATAGCTCACTTGTGCAGACCATTCTTAATGGTCTTCCTGATTCATTTCAGAGTTTTTCTTCTACTCTTCGGTTGATGATGAAAGGCAATCCGAATGCCGTATCATTTGAGGAGTTAGTTTCTGTTCTGTTGCAAGAAGATCAGTCGAGGTAGAACAAGTCAATTATGTGAGTTGCAGATCAAGCTTTTCTGGCTAGTTAGAAGGGCAAAGGAAAATGGAGCTCTTTAACTAGTAAGCAGAAATCTGCTAATTCTACATATTCAAAGAAGGAAGATAAAGATGAGAAGAAATCAAAAAAGCAAAAATTGTTTTGTAACTATTGTAAAGGGAATGATCATGTCATAAAGAACTGTCCAAAACTGGCTGCTAAAGAGGCAAAGAAGAAAGAGGTTGGAATGGTTGTTGCAGAGGCCTCTACACCAAAAACAAAGCCTGCTAATCTTGTGCAGGAAGAAGAATGGGCATTTACTATTGTCCGCAATTTTGACTCATCTGCAATAGACTCAGATGTTTGGTATTTTGACAGTGGGGCGACCAAACATATTACCTCGGAGCACAGTTTGTTCTCTTCACTCGAGCCTGCCCCTACAGGGAATACTGTTACATGCGCCAACAACTCCTCTTATCTTGTTATGGGAGTTGGTAAGATCATTTTGACTACTGTTGCTGGTAGTTCTTTAACTTTGTGAGATGCTTTATTTGTGTCATGGATCAAGAAGAACCTGTTATCAGTTTCTGCATTAGCCACTATATGTCCATATGCAAGTTGTAATCTCATCTTGGTAGTTATTAGTTCATTTTTCCCCCATTTCTTCCAGGTTTGTTTGGTCATAATTGCCACTCCAAATGCACTATCTAGTATTGCTTTGGTATAGTGGTCACCAAATTGTAATCTTAAGGTTGAGTTCCCTTCTTCCCCTTCACAATAGCCTCCTATCTTGTCAATAAGTATATACAACAATTCTTCTGTTTCCTGAAGTTGTGTATCTTGGCAATGTGAATTGGGTTCCCAATTCTTCATGTTATGGTGTAAATGAGGATTTTGTTTTACTAACGCTTCCCATGTAATTTGACATAGAATTGTACCATGTTTATCTAAGTTGAATTGAAGAGTTATTTGTGTTTCCTCCTTTTCTAAGTGCTCTTTCCCAACTAAATGTTCCCTAGGTTTTGCTAAATTTGACTCCTCCGATGTCTTTTTATGGTTGTCTACCTCTTCTAAATTGTTTTGAGCTTCTCTAATGATCTGTTTACACCTCTACATTCTCTCATCCTCAATTTCTAGCATTGGATAAGCTAGCACATGATCTGTAGGGTTTGTTCCATCTTGAATTCTACCTTTATAGGCTTCTATCAATGTATTCAAGCACTTTGAGTTTTTCATCCCTCCTTGTTTCTGTGTACTTTGTTGTTGACTAGGGTTTGAGTTACTGTCAGTTTCCTCTTCTAAGGCTAGGGGTTTTACTAGCTCTTATCTTTTTTTCTCATCTACCTTTTTGTATATTTGTCTTCTCTTTTGAAGATAGATTTTTCTTGTTATCCACAGTGTGTGTTTCTACTATGATGGCTAGTTCCTCGGCTTGAGCTCTAGTTATGAAATTTAATGCGACTGGTTCATTTTCACTCAGTTCTTCCTATTCTACTATGTTTACTACTTTCAATGGTATGTTACTAGATTTATTTTAATGTTTCTGAGGGTTTCTTGGGCAATCTTTGATTAAGTGGTCCCTGCCACAATCCTTACAAAAGGCTCCTTCTACTCTTAATGTTGGAGCTTGTGGACAATTCCTAATGAAATTCTCTCCCCCACATCTATAACATGTTACCTTTTGACTTCCTTTGAATTGGGATCTCTGATTTGTTATGTACATGAATGTAGCTCTGTCCATTTCTATTCTTCCATTTCCCAAATCTAAGGCTTGTAAATCTAGTCCTCTCATTTCATTTTCCTGCCAGTCTTCCTGGTATCCCTCAAAAGAATGATAATCCTTCCTGAAAGATGGTCTAGATCTTGGAATTTCCTCTTCTACAAGAGTGTATTTCACTAGTACCACATCTATAGGCAATGGTGGTTGTTGCCCCAATACAGGTCTAGGTTGTTTGGCAAAGCCAATTTCTCTTTGTGGATTGTGTTGGTTCATATATTCTCTCTCTCTCTCTCTCTCTCTCTCTGACAGGTTGTTTATTGTAAAAGCACTTCTCTCTAGTATGATTTGTCCATTCTTTTCTCTAAAGCGCAATACTTGAGTGTCTTCCTATCTTGCAACTGTTGGGGTTTATGATATGGACATTGATATGCCTGGTGATTCTCTCCACAATTCTAGCACTTCTTATTTGGTTTCAGTCTTGTATGTACCAAATTTTATTTTGTGCTAACCTCTAGGACTTTGGCAATGGCTTTTGCTAACTCCTTAGTGGGTGGAATTCTGTCTTCATTTGACCTTGGTTGATCAATTGCCAACAAATCATGTCCCCTATTGTCTTCTAAATCTATTGCCTCCTTGACACATGCCCCTAAGCTAGGACATCTCCTATAGTACACGGGTTCTCAATTGTGCACTCCTCAATCCTTCTATGAATAGAGGCACTTGTCTAGCCATTGAAGGTACCTCATCTTTGGGACACCTGTCAATATATTGTTTGAACCTCCTAGCAGCTTCTCTCACATTCTCATCCTTTTGTTGTTTGAAACTATGTATCAATGTGGATGTGCTATGTTTGATACTAGTTTTTGAAAATTCACCTATGAAGGCAGGATACATTTCCTTTCTCAAGGGTATGAACCAAGATAATGTAGGTCTGGTCAGAGTTAGACCAGAAGCTTCAAATTGTACTTTATAGTCCTCTACTTCTTCAACCCTAATCACTTGTCTGAACTCTGCTGCATGTGCATGAGGGTCTGAGTACCCTTCATATTGATTTTTCATGCATTTTGTGACATGATAGGGTCTAAGCATTCTCCCTTGGTTTTGCCATGGTTGTCTCCTTCTAATGGGAAAATCACGTATTTCATCTCCTTCTCTTTCAAAAGGGTTTGGAGAAGTGTGTGACCTCCTTCCCTTTTGTGTTCAATAGGATTCTGATTTTCGTTTGGTCTTGGCATGTCTATTTGCCCCAATTCTTGATCCCAAGGTCTCTTATCCGCACATTGACCAAGGTCATTTGAATTTTCAGGGTCCTGTGAGAATATATAGACACAACCTTGTCTATCCTCATGCCTGCCATCTTCGAATTGTGCCACTGGCATCAAATTCAAAGGAATGTATAAGTTTCTCAGTCTGATGAGGAACTTATGCATGCCATCTTGATACACATAGGTTCCAAACCTATTTGTATACATATAAGGATGTTTCTAAAGTCATTTGTATCTTGAGTTTCATTTGTCTCATTTAGGTTTTCCATGTTGACTTTGTGTTCCGATTCTCCTTCCTGAGAATTACTCAGATGTATATTCCCTCCTATTAACACTTGTGTCTTAAGTGTAGAGAGCTTGATTCTTGATCTCAAAATCATCCAATTACTTAAACTTTTCTGTGGAAACTACTCTTGCTTATGTTTTCCAAGTCAAACCATAATTCTCTAGTCTTTTCTGTGTTATTTTCTTTTTCTTTATGAGTTTTCTTTCAAATTTTCCTATGTTTTGATTTTCTCAACAGTTCCCACTTAAAATTGTGTTTGAATTAATATGTTTAAAGAAAATCGTGTTTTTACCCAAAAAATTACAATTTACAAGTTGTGAGTTGATTTCCTCTATTTGGAATTTTATTTGACTAATGGTTTTCTAGAAGTCCTAATTTTCTTTGATGAATACCAAAGTTTTGACTTTGAACATAAATTGTACTCCAAATGAGTCAAAATCGTGTTTTTACCCAAATCACAATTTTGATGATTTTCTCTATCCTTAAGATGTTTTCTATCCTCAACCCTATTATTTTTGAGAGATTAACCCTCTTATGTCAAAAATTTCCTCTGAATATCACAAGAATGCTTAAAATCATGTTTGGTCCAAAAACACGATTCTGATGCTTTTTAAATTGTTCCTTAGGTAAAATTCTATATTCTTATAAAAATAAGGTTTTTAGATCAAAGCCTACATAGTAGGTCCAAAATCCATACTCAGAGTATGACTTTTCCTCTTACTTTTACCAACCGTGTTTTCTCCAAAAACCACGATTTTGATGATTTTCTAAAGTAATAAAACTCTAAGGTTTAGGTTCTAAGAACTTTATGGTGTTTTCTACACCTCTACAAGTTTCTTTGATAATAATAATTTTTTTTTTAGTCAAAGATATTATTTTTAAGGAAATTCATGATTTTTAGTTGAAAACCGTGATTCTGAGCCAAAAATTATGTTTTCTAAGTTAAACCTCAAAAATCATAATTTTATAGGACTCAATATATTCATGATTTTGGTTTTCCTTAAAATTTATGCTAAATATCAGTTTTAGTTCAAAATTGTGTTTTCCACGATTCTCTGATAAGAATCGTGTTTTTTCACGATTCTGATCAAAATGTGATTATTTTGCTTTGGTATTTAATTTTAAGTAATATCACCTTTTGTGATCCAAAATTATGTTTTTTCACAATTTTTTGGGACACAAATGTGTTTTTTATGATTTTGATGTTAGAATCATTTTTTTCACGATTTTGGTTGATAATCGTGTTTTTTTATGATTTTGGTGTCAGAATCGTGTTTTTCACGATTTTTGACCAAAATCGTGTTTTTCACAATTTTTGTTGACAATCGTGTTTTTACACGACTTTGATCAAAATTCGTGTTTTTCACAACTTTGATTCAAAATCGTGTTTTTTCACGACTTTGATTCAAAATCGTGTTTTTTTCACGACGTTGATTCAAAATCGTGTTTTCCACGACTTTGATTCAAAATCGCGTTTTTTCACAACTTTAATTCAAAATTGTGTTTTTCACGACTTTGATTCAAAATCGTGTTTTTTCACGACTTTGATTCAAAATTTTGTTTTGTCAGGACTTTGATTCAAAATTGTGTTTTTTCACGACTTTGATTCAAACTTGTGTTTTTCAGAATTTTAAGCCCAAAATCATGATTTTCACAATCATGTGATTTCCAGACAATCATGATTGCTCACAATTGTTAAAAAACACGATTTTTGAGGAAAATCGCATTTTGGAAATTGAGATTTTTGATTCTTGCACATAATCTCAATTCTGTGCAGAATTTGTGAATTTTTTTAGTTTGATTTTTTTGGTTGGGAATGCAAGTTCTAAAGCGCCTTGATATTTTATTAGCATCCAATAAAAAAAACAATGCAAAACTTCAAAAAATACTATGCAAAACACAAAAAATAGAAAATCATGATATTTATGTTTTCCTATTTCTATTGATTTCTTTTAACCAAAACACGTTTTTGAAAATTATCTAATGCAAAAAAAATGTTGTACAATCAATACCTTGTTTGCTAGATTGCAAAATATGCATGATTCTATAGGTTGCTAAAAATCGTGATAGTTTGCTCACCCCCTCTCTAGCTCTCACTCACTCTCTCTCAATGAATTTTGAAATGAACTTTGTGCTTTTGTAGGCCCCAAAAAATTGGGATTGTGAGTGAATTTAAGAATCTAAGTTCCAAATTTGATGATTCTTGGTCCCATACTTTGAGTAGAGCCATATTTCGCTGAAGTTTTGAGTTGCGTTCCAGCTGTGTCTGTAGGTGACCTTCTACCACCTGTATCGCTTCCTGATCTGTGTTCTGTAACTGTACCTCCAATATGCCATGAGCTTCTTGGAGAGTTTGGAACTGTGTGTGGAGGTGAGCATTTTCCTCTTCTAGTGCCGCAAGGCGGTGCTGTAGTGTTTCTGAGTGCTCGTGCAGGCGTTCATTCTGTTGCTGGAGCTGAATGTAATCTGTCCTTAAGTTTGATATACAAGCAAGCATGGTGTCTAATGCACTTCCTATAGATGAGTGGGTGGTGTTTACAGTGGGAGATGCATGGGAAGGGAATTGGGGAAGGGGAACAGTGAATGATGTGTCTATGGAAGTCGTGTGTGTGAGTGAAATTGGTGGAGGGGGAATGGGAGGAGGTGAAATCGTGGGGGGAGGTGCCGTGGGTGGTGAAATGTCCATACCTTCAGGAGTGGGTGTGAGTGTGGGGTCTGCCATATACATTGGGATGGTAGGTGGTGTGTGTGTGGAAGTGGTGAATAGATGCGAAGTGGGGTGGGAAGCTGAAAAGACAGGAAATGGTTGAGACCCTGGTTGAAAAGCTCTAGCAAGGAGGTCATGGAGGGATTGTAGAAATGGAGAGAGAGAGAACGGGGGTTGAGGTCGTAAATTTGAGGAGGGCTGGAAAGGTTGCGTGGTAGCAGGGAAACCCATGAATGTGGATCTAGGGTCAGGATGACCTATGGCTGAGGGCATGGGGGATGGTTGCCCTAGGGCAGGCTCTAGGAGCGGTTCGGTGGATTGTGTAGTGATGGGGGTTGCTTCAAAGATTGGGTTATCAGTGGTAGAGAATATGGTGGAACTAGAGATGGGAGTACGGAAGATGAAGGTTGGGTCAGTGGGTTGAGTGGTCGAGGTGATTTCCACTGTTTCTGCTCGAGGAGGTGATGGTGGGGGTGTGGGTGGTAGAGGTTCGGTGGACTCCTCATGGGTGACTGGGTGCTGTTGGCTAGCTGTTTCGGTTGCTTGGGAGGTTGTCCTGATAGGTTCAGATGTAATAGTTGGCTCTTCTGCAACTGTAATGGGAATCTGGATATTCTTACCTGAGCGTGGTCGTGTCTGGAACCTTCGTGGGTCATATTGAACTGGAGACCTCTGAATGGCAGTGCGCACTGCTTCCACTACTCCATATGTTTCTGCCATCAATAAGAGACCTTCCCTATACTCTGAGTCAACTCCTGCTTCTTCCAACAACTGAGTCATGAGTACTCTGCTACTCTGTTCGGTGAGTAGTTGTTGCGATCGCACTCTTTCCATAATCTGATACAGCCTTCGGAGTTCTGCTGTATAGGCTGGGGCTTCGGTGGTCTCCTCTTCATACGCTCCTTCTTCTTCTAGGTGTCCTTGTTGTTGACCTTGCTGAGCGTCACTCCAATGTACATGTCGACCGTCTGTAGACTTTCTTCTTCTTCGTGAGGATGTGCCTTGCTCCTCTGCCTCTGAATAAAACTCCACATCAGAGAATTGTGTACTTTGTAGGAATGCTTCGAAGTCCTGGGGGTCCATTCCTTCAGCATCTCCAGTGGCAGCAAATTCGAATTCAGGTGGAACAGGAGGAGCCGATGGGGTAGCTTGTGTCGTAGTTTCAGATCCCGACCTGGGTATCCTAATGGTAAAGGGAGGTACAGTGGCCTCCCTTCGTGGCGATACCTCAGGAGTAGTCAGAACTTCCCTTGTCTGGACACAAGGGATCGCACCCCTCATGCGCTTGGATTGATGTGTGGACGTCTTGAGCCTTTTAAACATTTGTAATTGTGCCCAAGTTAAGGCACGTTCAATGGGGACATCGTATGCTAGGCACCGGTAAATAATGCGTGTGATTGCACAGCATCCGTTCACCACTAATTTCCTAGAAGACCGTTTGTTTGCTTCATACAATTGATCTATAATCCATACCGGTAGCTTAATGGGTAACGCACCTGCTTCCGCTAAGTAGAGAGCGAACCAGATTCTCTTGTGTGGTTGTGTGAAGCGGTCTTGGCTGGGAAAGGCGAAATGTTGCATGCACATGCGGAGAGGGATGGACACGTTTGGGGTGAGTGCTACCATGTCTTTAAGCTTCAATAGTTTCCTATCCTTCATGTTAGTGGGAACAAGAGCATCCTTTTCAGAGGGTACATGCGTGCCGTGCATATTCAAAGCGTCGCTTACCAACTCCACAGTAAGTTCAAACCTCTTCAACTCGTTGTTGCCCAGCAAGGAGGGAAGAACAAATGATCCGGGTTTGTCCTTTTCTTCATTAGCCTGTAATGTGGAGACCAAATAGTAACATCGGAGGAGATCTGGTTTAGGTAGTGGGGCTTCAAAGTATTCTGCCAGCCCTGCTCGTTGCCATATGGTCTGGAGATCCTCGGTGTTCTGTAAAGTCTCGAACTCCTTGGAGAAAAATTGGAATCGAACCCATGATCTGTCATACTCGCACTTAGACTCCCATATATACTTGGCCTCTCCTAATGGACCTGGCATGCCATTGAACCAATGAGAATTGGCATGGACTCTTTCTGTGATCCCTGTGGGTGGATCCGGCACCGGGATTTGCTGAAGGTGCTGCAGCTCCACTGGTCGTTCAGTTGGTGGCACATCCACAGGTAGACTATCCACATCAATTCCTGCAGTAAGTATCCCTACTTGTGAGCCTGATCCTGTCGCTTCTGCCATTTTACTTCTTTCCTTCTGATTCTGTGAGAATATAGAATCATGTGTTAACATCGTAATGGACAGAATAAATCCGTTGTTGTCCCCGTTACATCATTAACATGAGGTAGATGGTGAGTTAGTGGTTAGTAAGTGCACGAAGACAGTGTGTGTAGTTAATGCTTGGGTATTCCTAGGAGACTAATGCAGTTAGTAAGTGGGGGTGAATTTACAAATTGGGGTCGGGGGGTTTATTAGAGGTCTTAAGCTGCCAAATGCAGTGGATTGGTTTTTCTCTTGGTTTTGTAGAGACGCTAGAGAACATTATAGGTGTATTAGATTGAACATGAGGCCTTTTAGGGACCCATTTACAAATGATTCTGTTCGTGCTCATGGGCCTTGGTGTGTTCGTGAGTGTTGAAAACGAGTGGATGCCGGTTGTGCGAGTGAATGGTTTATGCTGTATAGGTTGTGGCTTCGGCGTAGCTATTTGCGCCCGCAAGCAAGCCTTAGGCACCCAAATTTGTCTTGATTGTGGGCTAGCCTTCATGGACTTCTTGGGCACCCAAATAGATTTCACGTTAGCAGAAGAATTTCCGAAAGACTTCTTATTAGTGTCGTGTTGTTGGTTACGAATAAGAGGCTTTGCCCGTGTGGTTGGCTTGAGTGCAACCGGGTGTTCGCCTTTCCGTACCCACACTTGTTTCACATGCTGGGACATTTTGCTGCGCAGGTACTTTGGATCCCGGACATAGGTAGTACTCTGCTTCTTCTGCCTTTGATCCACCTTTGGTTGTTGCCTCCTTCTGGCCTTTGGAAAAGAAGGGAGTTCCTTTGCATCCCTGACTCCTTTTTTGCGAATATCATTCCTCTGCAACACATAGTTTTGGACAAGAACAACATGGTCATCTTCATGTGTATTCCTGGAAGGACCAAGAGTCTGTGCCTTTCTTAATTCCTTGAGTGCTCCATTATCTAAATCTACTGTAATTCGACTATGATTGACCCAAACCTGAAGAAGTCCACTTCTTAAGTTTAAGTTGACTGCTTGGTCATAGATCCAATCTTGACCCAAGACAAGAGGTTCAGTGAGATCCTCGTCTTGACACACTAGTACTTTAACTGTTATAGCCTCATCATGAATATAGAGGGGAAGTTCCACCTCGCCCATGCAAGGGGTTTCCACGCCTCCCAATCCTATGAGATACGCTTCCACAAGATTGACAGTTAACTGCAACTCTTGACAGTAAGACAATTTAACAGCACTAGTGGCTGCACCTGAGTCAATCAAGGCTCTTACGGTCCTTGCATTCTTTCCTTGTCCTATATCTAGGGTTATGAAAGGACGTCGATCAATTATCCTATGCGAGCTTGTTCCTGCGACTTCACACATGGCCATAGGATATCCTTGATCTGCATAGTCATCTGTTCTAGTCTGATCTCGGCCTTGCCTTCGTAACTTCATCCTTCTGATGCGTTCTAAAGCTTCTGCTTGAGCTTCTTCTCGAATTCGCTTTTCTTCCTCTTTGCGTTTCTTAGCAATGTTGAGTCGGCTGAGCATTTCCTCCGTGAGGGGTTCCTGATACAACTTGACTCTGCAACCGCTAATATAGTTTGGGAGAATATCACCTTCTAACGTGGCTAATTGTACTGCTCCACTCGTGGAGATCCTATTGATAATCATAGGTCCGTAGCCTCTCTTTTCTAGCTTCCTTGCGTGTTGTTTCAGTGTATAGACTAAAACTAGATCTCCTGCTTTCAAGCCCTTATCCTTCACATGGGCATCGAAATATGCCTTCTGTCTCTTCTTGGCTGCATATATTCCTGCAGCGGCTCTCAGTCTTGTTTCCCCTAATTGTTCAAGGTCAAAGATCCTAGAGGAGAGCTCATGACCTGTCCATTCGTGCTCTTGTGCTACTTTCAACGTAGGGATCAGGAAATCCAAGGGTAGCACAGCGTTTTGGCCGAATACCATCTGAAAGGGGGTGGCTTGGAGTACCGTTTTGTAGGCAACTCGGTATGCCCAAACAGCATGGTGTAGCTGTTTGTCCCAATCAGAGCGTTTAGTGTTCACTAATTTCGTCAGTACATTGCATAAGATCTTATTAGTGCTCTCAGCTTGCCCATTAGCTTGAGGGTGATAGGGGGCAGACTTCTTGTGTATTACCAAGAATTCTTGGAGTAGATTTTCAATCACTTCATTTAAGAAATGAGTGCCTCTATCACTTACAGGCTCTATAGGTAGCCCGTATCTTGTGAATACATTCTCAAACAAGAATTTGGCAGTTGTTTGAGCATCGTTCTTTGTGGTAGCCTTTACCTCTACCCACTTGGTGAGATAATCTGTTGCAACAATGATGTATTCCACATGAGAACCCTTAGCTGGGGGATTAATAGGACCTACGAAGTCTATTCCCCACTTAGAGAATGCACGTCCACCCATCATAGGTTTCAGTGGCATCTCATCTTTGCGTATAGGATACTGAGTCCTCTGGCAGACATCACACCGTTTCACATAGGTATGTGCATCCATGTGAAGGGTAGGCCACCAGAAACCCGCAAATAGTATTGCCTTGATCACCCGATCCGGTCCAAAGTGTCCTCCTGCTACACCTTGGTGAGCAGTTTCTAAGATCTTAAGATATTCACTTTCATGGACACATAGCCTCAGGTAACCATCTTTACCACGCTTGTATAGATTATCACCAATAAGTGAGTAATCTAGGGCTTCTTGTTCTAAACTCCTTTTCCTAGCCAGAGTCATGTCTGGAGGGAATGCTTTCGTCCTTAGGAAGGATACTAGTGGTTCACTCCAACCTGGCACAATGGATACTTGATACAGAGTGGCGTGTTCCACTGGTGGTTTAGTGCAACAGATTGGACATTCCTTGCACAACTTTTGGACATCCGCTTCCATAGTTGGCCAATGCACTCCGAATCTCTTTAGAGTCTGTAAAGTTCGTTGCTTTGAATGGTGTTGCTCTAACGCACCTACATGTGCTGATTGCAACCATTTAGCGTACTCATCCTCTTCTACGCAACAAGCCAAGATCCCTTGATCTGTGTGCTTGTACATGCTTCCTGCCATGATGTGGTACTTTTGGGCTTTTACGACCTCTCTATTCCGTGTGTTTACCACTGGATGGTTAGGCCCGTATGTCAATACTGGTACCAATGGCTTAGCCCACTGCGGTACAACTTCCAAATTAAACAAGTAAGCATCAGGAAGGTCATCTGACACTCCTTGTGGGGCTTCTCCCGATGTGAGCCTAGAGAGATGATCAGCTCTCAAATGAGTCCTACCTTTCCTTACCACAACTTCAAAGTCATATTCCATGAGCAAGAGAAACCATCTCACTAATCTTCCTGTATTGCATGGCTTGTTTACGAGGTATAGCAATGCCTGATGATCAGTAAAAAATTTAAACTTATTTGCAAGCAAATAGTGTCTAAATTTCTTAACTGCATATACCATGCCTAAGCCTTCTCTCTCCGTAGTGGTGTAATTCCGTTCAGCCGCATTCAATTGTCTACTGGCATAGGCAATTGGAAGATCCATATTACCTTCACTAGTAGGTTGTGCAAGCACACATCCAATAGCATAATTGGATGCATCCACATGAACATGGAATGGCTTATTCCAATCTGGTGTGGTCAAGATTGGTGCTGAACATAATCTTCGCTTAAGCTCCTGGAAGGAATTCTCACATTCATCCGTCCACTCAAAGTTGGTCAGGAGTCCGTACATGGGCTTTGCAATGACAGCGTACATATGTATAAATCGTCGGTAATAACCACAATGCCCCATGAAAGCTTATACTTCCTTGACATTCTTTGGCCTAGGTAGCTCTGCTATGGCTCTCACTTTTTCTTCGTCAGTAGATATGCCATTTTTTGACACTATGTGTCCTAGAATCTTGCCTTGCCTGACCATAAAAACACACTTTTCTGGGTTCAGGCAGACTTGATATTCTCTACATTTGTCAAAGATTTGTCTGAGTTTAGGGATATGGGTTTGTCTAATGTTGGAATGAGCACAAAGATCATCAACGTAGACTTCTAAACTCTTCCTCAGGAACTCCTTAAACACATGGCACATCAGCCTCTGGAAGGTAGCTGGTGCATTGGTAAGCCCAAATGGCATTACTCTAAAAGCAAAAATGCCCCATTCTGTGGCAAAGGCTGTCTTATGCTGATCCTCTGGAGCTATGGCTACTTGATTGTAGCCCGAAAATCCATCAAGGAAGCTGTACACTTCCTTGCCTGCCACTCTTTCTAAGAGATGTTCTGTGATGGGAAGCGGATAGTTATCTCGAATTGTGGCTGCATTAACCTTTTTCAAGTTAATGCACACACGCAGCTTGCCATTCTTCTTGGGCACCACTACGATGGGGGATACCCATTCAGTGTGCTCAATTTCATAGATAAATCCAGCTTCAACCAATCTATCTATCTCTTCTTTGATCTTAGCAGCGTAATTATCGTTATAAGTATAGGGCTTTTGCTTAGAGGGTTTAGCATCTGAGGTCATGGGGATAGTGTGTGAGCATATATCGGGGTCAACACCTTTCAAATCCTTGTAACTCCAAGCGAATACATCTCTGTATTCTCTTAGCAAGGCTATCAACGCATGCTCTTCTTCCTCTGTTAGGTCATGGCCTATGTACGTGCATCTCTCCTCTCCTTCTTCTAGGGCCACTACTATTTTCTTGGTGGTTTCTTTGTTATCATAGGCCTCTCCTGATTGTGCCTCTCGTTTAGGCATTCTTATCATGACTCTCCTGTCATCTATCTCATACTTCTTAAAATTTTCTGGGACCTCAAACAAAGATTCTTCCTCTTCTGGTGAGGCTTCTCTCTTCTTTCGTTTCTTTCCTTCTTCCTTCGGGGTCACATGTGTTGCTAATCTTACCTCATTTGTAACCTCTCCATGCCTCTGGGGTTGAAATTCTACTTCATGGAAGTATTCTTCATCTGATGCAAATGGTGGGTCCATAATGATTGACTCTAGATCGGAGTCACTTGCATCCTCAAATGCATCAGGGCTAGGTTCGCATTCTTCTAGAACTGCCTCTCCCATGATTGGCTCTATGGAGAAGACTGAAATGTCATAGCCATCCTCATCACGGTGAGGTGTCCATTGTTCTTCATTGATGGCTACGTCCATTGTTGCTAAAATTTCTGCCCAACCGTGAGGTTCAAATTCTTCGTCTGGAAAAACTACAGGTGCATAGGCTGGGTCTTGGATTGATCTATGGGTTTCTTTCGCACCTACCTCTCTGGCTTTCTCTCTCTTCTCTTCTTCTACTACTACCTTGCACATCCATAAGTGAGTGTCTTCATGCATCCATGAGGATCCAGACCCTATGGAATGCACCGATTCTGTATCATCTTTGGCTCTATGGATGGGATTCCATTGGATAGGAGGGACATCTCTATGAGAATAATCCTTGAGATTGACTTTGGTTGTAACACCCAAGTGTTGCAAATACAAGGAGTTGGTTCCCCAATCCTGTACCACTTGCAACTGTCGCATAAATGGTCTTCCCAAAATCATCTCATAGGCATGATTTTTGCTAAAGTCGCATATGGCAAATGTATGCTCAAACTCGACACCACAAGTGGTGAGAGTTATTCCTTCTAGCAATCCTAGGGGTCTCTCTATGTGACCATCGGCCATCTGCAATTTCATTCTCGTTGGCCTGAGTGCCGGCTTGCCCCAACGCTTCCATAGGGAAGTAGTGGCAATTGCAACTCCTGCACCTGAGTCCAAAATTGCCTTGGTGGTGTACTCCAGGTAGGTGATGGGAAGATAGGTGTTCCCTTCTTCACCTTCACACATATCTCCTATCTTATCCAAGGGAATTTCTGGCACTGTCCTATGGGATCCTACCTGGGAACGAGGTTTTGCTATCTCTGGTACTTGTTTGGCGACATGTTTCCATAATTCAGGTCTAACCTTGAGTAGCTCTTCTAACTTGAGATTACACTGCACGTTAGTGTTCTTCACTACCTCTGTGTTCCTAGGTATGACTGAATCTTCGTTTCTTACCATGACGGTAGGTGCCCTCATACAGGTGGACTTTGCTTCCCATGGTCCTGTGAAGTGGGGTAACTCTTGTATGGAATTAGATTCAAAGTCCAATCTCTCGTGAGATTGAGTACTCTCATGTTCCCCGTAAATAGATGGGATGTCTTGTGGGAATTGGTCGTGTGCATCATCCACAAGTTCAAAGGGAGGGGCGACTTCACTTTCGTTATCCCATTTGTCTTCTTGAATCTCTCGTAGGAAGTCTGGTGCAAACCGATTCATAGAAGAAGAAGTGTCTGGCTCCGTAGAATTAGGCGCATAAGCAACCTAGGAAGGAGGGCTTGTTCTATCGTTGGCTCTCTCCTCGTTCTCATAGATGGCTGGAGCACAAGCTTCCTGGGGAGGGTTACTTATTCTATTACTTTTCCGAACAGGCTCATACGCTCCCTGAGAAGGAATGTAGGCAACTTGTGGAGGTACGCAAGCTTTCGAGGGAGGCTCATGTGCCTTTTGGGGGGAAAGATAAGCTTCTTGAGGAGGCACATGGGCTTCCTGAAGAGGCTTGCTTATCCGTTCTCTTGCCCTTTCCTTTCTTTGAGGGGCAGGTTCCTTTTCTGATTGTGCAATTAGCCTCTCTATTCTTTCTAAGGAGGGGAAGTTGTCTGGTTTAGTGGACTTGGCCACACAAACTTCCGATGGGGGTTGGTTCATGTTTTTGCTTGCTTTATCTTTTTCTTGATTTTTTTCTTCCTTGGCAGATCTTGCAATTATTCCCTCTAACTTCTCTAGGAATCCATCCAAGTGTAATTGCGTCTTGGCTGAGCCCGAGTAATTGAAAAGACGACTGGCTTCAAACATAGTCTGAGCCAATGCGACCATTTTCGCGCACAGCTTGGTTCTTTCTATCTCTAGGTCAGCTCTGGGATAGCACTTGTCATGATCCGTGACGTTTGGCCCTTCTTGGATTCTGGCCTGATATGCCTTAAGCATCATGTCTATGTCTTCAGGAGTGGGATCAGCTAATATTGATCCTGTTTGGGGTGGTGGGTGGGTTACGTGGGGTGTCTTAGAGGGTGGAGGGATGGAGGGTGATGGGGATGGTAGCGGTGGGAATGTGTGAGAGTGCGCTTGAGATGTGATCGCTATGATTTTGGCCTTGGTTTCTCGTAGACTTTCCTCAAGTTCACTCATCTTCTTTGCCCATTGCCTTTTCATGCGTTCGCGGCTATCTCTCCAAGCTCTTGTTCTCTTTTTATTTTGGCTCTCAGTATCGCTAGCATCTGGGCTCTTTTCCTTGCCTACCCCTTGGTTTTGCTGCACTGCTTGAGCTCTCGTGACTACCTGTACGGGTGCAGTGGAAGTAACACTTCCGCTGGATTCTACCACTAACTCAATAACATTGATAGGCGTGATTTTTGGTATATTATTGGGGTTCTTTGGGCAATCTCGTAAGAGATGCTCTTTTCCACAATCTTGGCAGAAGCCTTGGATCGTCACTGACTGGTTTTGTGTAAGTGGAGGTAAGGGGCAATCACGAATGAGGTGATCTCCTTGGCATCTGTAGCACGGTCCTCTTGGGAATGGAGGTCTTACTTGCCTAGGTTGAGGCCTAGGGTTGGGGTTTGCATACATGACGTTCGTGTAATCTGACTCCCAACTAGGTTCGTTTGTCTCTTCGCTATAATAGGACTCACCATGCTCAGGAGACTGCATGTAGTAGGCCTGGGGGCTATCAACATGTGTAGAATCAAAGCTATGGTCACTCGGGTCACTTTCAGAAAGCAAGGATGTTACAGGGACTATAGCTCTATTCAGGTTCTCTTCTGCAGCAGTATACTTTACCGGAATCACATTAGCTGGGGCTGGGGGTTGTTGTGCTAGCACAGGCTGAGGCCTTTGTTGGTTTTGATATTGTGGTTGGAAATTTTGTTGTGGCCTGCCATATGGTTGTGGAGGGTACGGGTTCTTGTATCTTCCCTGCTGAGGGTATGGCTGAGGGTGGGGTTGCCTAACTGCCTGCTTGTTGTATGGGCAATCTTGTGCGGTGTGATTGGTGTATCTCCGTTCTATGGTGCAGTACTGGCTACTAGGATTTACTTGGGGCTGAGCCATAATGGGGCAGACATTCGCCATGTGGTCACCACCACAAGTGTAGCACCTTCTCACAGGGGCAAACCTTGGGATTTGTTTACTAGTTACCCCTAATTTCTGAGCTACTTTCTCTGCGAGTTCCTCAATTGATGTGGATTGCGTGGAAGAGTGACTAGATGCACTATCTGAATCTTTGTAGATTTTGGAAAGCTCTAGTTCTTCCCCTAGGTTATCTTCAATGTCAATGCACATGCGTACACACTCTTCTATAGTCCTAGGGTCTTTCAGATACACATAGGATCTCAATTTCGTACTCAGCAATCCATCAAGGAATAAGGCTACTTGTTTGGCAGATGTGGGTAGCTCCGAAACAGGACATCTTTCAAGGTATTGCCTAAATCTTCTTCCTGCAAGTCTCACAGTCTCTTGAGGGGTTTGCTTGAAGCTGTGAATCAGTGAGGAGGTATTGTGTCTTATGCCACTCTTGGAGAATTCAATAATAAATGCTTCTAGGAGTTGGTCTATGCTCCTGAACTGGCGCTCCTCCAATGGCTGAAACCATGTAAGTGTTGTGTTCCTAAGGGTTAGACCGAAGGCATTGTACTGTGTGAATAGATCCTCCACTTGTTCAGCTCTCAAGACTTGCTTGAACTCCGCCACATGATCATAGGGATCTCCTGTGCCATCAAAGTAATTCTTCATGGACTTAACTAGCTGAGTCGGTCTCAGAGTTCTTGCGTGCTCTCTAGGTCTCGGCAGAGGGAATCCATCCACATTTCTTTGGTTCCTGTGAGCTCTAAGCACCTCAGGTTCTACCCTATTCGTCTCCGTCCTCGTTCTTTCTCTGCCCACTGGATTGGCAAAGCTTACTTCTGGTCTATCTCTACTTTTGTCTCTTTGCATTCCATGAGCTTGGGATGTTCCAGCTCTAGGGTGACCATAGGATTCATTCGATCTTGGTTGAGGGAAAATGAATTCACCCTTCCAAGTGTAAGCATGCCTATCATTTTCTGTCACCACAAAGATCCTTTCCGAATTGTGATCTAAGTAGGTCACTCTACCTGGGCTATCCGGATCCTTAAACTCATAGATCATGATAGTTTCTATATCAGTTGGCTGATTAGATTTATACCTCCAGAAGGCTTCGTCAGTTTCTCGATTGAGGAGCAACTCTATGCTCTTGTTGTCTTGGGGAACCCACTCAGGTGTGATAATCCTAGTGAGAACAGATTTGCCTCGGGGTGTTCTAGGTTCTACTCCCATGTTTCCTTGTTCCAAGTCACCTAAGTCCGCTTCTGAGATTACATTTCCAAATTCATCTGTCCGATCTGGGTGACTGGTGACTACGTATATGGTTCCTTCTTTGTCCAGGTATGCACCGTTTTCAAACTTGACCGCTGGGTGCTCTAGTGCTATGGATTGGTCAGGGTTTTTAATCTGGACCACGGATCTTCCTAGGCCGTCCTCATAGATGCTAGCACCTAATCGGTTGGTCCTAAGGTATTCCAACTGTGTTTTGTAAGGGCCTTCTACCCTGTGCAAGTAAGGCACTCCTAAACTTCCTGTAGGTCTGTCCATGCCTTGAGACATCTCTGACTCACTGGTCTCAGAGCTAGGGTAGTACGAGTGGTGGCTCAACTGCTGGGCCCAAGACCTAGCAGTGTGGTTAACACTGGCCTCTGAAGATCTGAGGCTTTGTCTCTCCCTTACTAGATGTCGTCCTGATCTAAGGTTCATATGCCTATCTAAGTAGCACAGTTCTTTGCCCAGAGTACAACCTCGTTGCTGGTTACTTTATATTAGTCGCTTGGTTCTTTTTAGTTATTTTATCGTGTTTAAGGTCTTGTCTGATATCACGTCGTCAGGAATATTTGAATGTTGTTTCGCACTTACAGTTGATCGTTCCACGTTAAGTTCTTTCCCTTTAAAATTCTCGACAGTACAAGGATTATGCCCTTAGCTTGAGCTTGAAAGTTTAGGTATGCTTCAACTTGGTAGTTGCCTATCGTCGCCCTAACTTACTCATACTTCTGATCGTTCTTAGCCTAAGCTAGGAATTGACGAAGAAGAGTTGAGAGTATTCCGACCTTTCTTGTTGAACCTTGCTCTTTAGTGCTCGAGAAGTTGATTCTCAAGCTTGCGCAAAACCCTTGCTTGGACGCTCTCAATTGCTTCTCAATAGACCTGCATCAGTCTCAATATTAGCTCCAAGTTGACCTTTCAATTGACAGACAATTTATTTCAGACACTTTTTTAATGACCCTTGTTCCCCCTTTTGTATTGCTAGAAATTTCCTCTAGAGCTCCCGTGGTGTTTCTACCCCTCTGTGTGTCAACTTCCAAATATCCTATCTGAAAATCAACGCGTTATTCTTATAAAAAATAGTTGAGGGCATGTAGTATATGTCAAGAGCTTTCCGACAAGCCCTAGAGCTCAAAAAATGGATTTCGTATGAAAAAGTTATGACCGTTCAGGGTTTAGGGGGTTAACTAGACAAACAGAACCTTTCAGGGGTTTTAATGCATTTTTCTAAGGCCTTTGTAAGTGTATGAGTATTTGAGAGTGCAAATATGCCCAAAATTTAGCCTAAATTTCCAAAAATTTACCCCTTAATTTTTGTCGAAAATGTCTGTCTATCGCGATAGACGGTGTCTGTCGCGATAGACACAAACTATCGTGGGGGCTGTCTGTCGCGATAGACGGTGTCTGTCGCGATAGACGCTGTCTATCGTGGAATTTCGGTCCGTCGCGATAGACGGTGTCTGTCGCGATAGACGCTGTCTATCGTGGAATTTCGGTCTGTCGCGATAGACGGTGTCTGTCACGGATTTCTGTCTGTCGCGATAGACGGTGTCTGTCGCGATAGACGGTGTCTGTCGCGATAGACGGTGTCTATCGTGGAATTTTGGTCTGTCGCGATAGACGGTGTCTGTCGCGATAGACGGTGTCTATCGTGGAATTTTGGTCTGTCGCGATAGACGGTGTCTGTCGCGGATTTCTGTCTGTCGCGATAGACGGTGTCTGTCGCGATAGACGGTGTCTGTCGCGATAGACGGTGTCTATCGTGGGTCTCTGTCTGTCGCGATAGATGGTGTCGGTCGCGATAGACAATGTCTGTCGCGATAGACTGAAAAAACGCAAATTTTTGAGAAACTTCTAGTGATTTAGAGTGCCCTAATGGTGTAGGTTACCGTGCCAAACATGCATTCACAAAATTTTAAGTTTTTTTGTCTGTCGCGACAGACAGAGATCGTCGTCCCGGGACCTGTGCAGAGTCTGTCGTACCTGCGCACACTGCTGGAGGAGGTGGTACAGCAAGTTCCTGCAACAAAAGCTCAAAAACACACCAAAAACAGATAGCATGCAAGCTCTCTCTCACAATGAAATGAGGGAAATGAGGTGGGGGGTGTAATATGACCAAAAAACTGAAATTTTTTTGTGGAGATGGAGATGGAGGTGGGAGATGGTGGAGATGATGATGGTGATGATGGTGATGCGAAAGTAAGGAAAAAATGAAGAAAAATTAAGAGAAAGAAGGATATTACCTATAACTCCAATGTCTCAACTCGACGTCTTACCATCACACGCTCGTCCTCGAAGCTCTCTCCCCGGCAACGGCGCCAAATTTGGTGTCACTCTATGAGTACCAACGTGAGAAGATTCACCTCATAATTGTCAATCCGTGGAGACGTGAGGACTAGTATGAAGACTATGAGCAAGTGAAGGCACAAGTGCGTGAGTGAGAAGCACACAAGCATGCACACACATACACACACACGCGCACACAAGGCAAGAACAAGGAGAGGAACAATGGAGTTCTTTGCATTAATCAAGAGGTCTCTTACATAAGCTCAATTCACCCACAATCTAACCCCAAAAATGAGCTCTCTAGCTCTTTTTATAGTTTTTTGACTAGTTTTGGCCCTATCCAGACCTAGTGTCCGGCCTAGTTAAAAATTAGGTTCCAGGGCTTATTTGAGGGCTCAAACGAAGTCTAAAAATTATGAAAATTGGTAGGATGGTACTTCTAATACTCCTCAAGCTCGAGGACTCCTCGGCTTGCACAAAATGGAGTCTATTCTACCAAAAACGGGATTTACAATGTTCGTGTAGTGATTAAAATCACTTGAGTTGTAAATAATCCATGGGAAAAAATGATTTGGCCTTGTTGCCGTATTGTGCATGACTCCTCTGTTGCTTTGTATGCCAACACATCCTATCCACTTTGAAAGGGGTACCGCACTGTAATATGCCCATCAATAGCATATATCACATTTTTTTCCCGCATTGATTATTGTGATTACTACTATTAGGTTTATTATTATTGTATTATGAGCAGTTAGCATGCCTCCAACATTGTGAGCTATGCGAAACCATTCCAAGCATGCCATAGATGTGCCGGATGACATCCATAAAAGTTAATATCTTAAACTTAAAGGAAGTGTTTCAAAGATTTGATCAAAGTATATGGCAGATGTCGTGCGTGCTCAAAAACAACCAAATCAGACCAAAATAAACCAAAAACAAGGTCGAAAGATGATCAGAAGATAACCGAAAAAGTGACGAACCATATGCGAAAAAAGGACCAGACAGTCACCAGGGTAAAGCCAAAAAAAAAAACTATTGGGGATCCCCTAAGAGTTTCTGGCATCATATAGACTGACAATGGAAGGATCGTGTTGTACGAGTATCAAAGATAGACTGGAAAGTACGGGCAAATAGCCAAAGAACATCGAAAACTAACAAGAACATAATCACCGGAGCACCACGGAGAACCGCCAAAAGCCTCATACACCGGAATTATCACCGGACTCCAATACGGTGAGTACCATAATTGTGGTGATGACACATTAGCAAAACGGTCAGAGATTACCAGAAAGCACATAGAAGACCGCTCTAAGCGAGAGAAGTGTCACGGAACTACCACCCAATGATTACAAAGAGTAGCGGAGATGTGCAAGCGTAGGATGTACCCACCGGAATTAAGTGTGATGAGCATCGGAATCAATCCAAAGCATCACCAAACTCAACAGAAAGACCAAAAGCGACAACATTGTGATCAAATTGGAGCACCGATTCACCGTGTGAGCACCAGAAATACTCGATCAACACCATATTCATAGAAGGCGATTGTAGTATGGCTGTATGAACCGTAACGGTCCAAAGAACACCGGAATGGCCTAAAGAACACTGAAATTAACACCGAACAGACCAGGCAAGGAGAAGCACAAGCACACGGATAGCATGCGGCCTAGCAGCGGGAGATGCATAGAGAACGTGCCACTAATCAAGATCAGGAGGCTGATGAATGGAATGAGCGGGACCCCATGTCATCCATGCGGATCAAGGTCACTCGAAATCACTACCGCGATTATCATCGCTTATTGCGCTGCTCCAATGAATCTTAAAGGTTGGCACCATCGCAAAATGGCCGGATCAATAAGGATTTATGTGAATAGTGTCGTGCATACATACCGTTAGCAAGGACAACAGAATCCTATCGATGCCTATCTGGTATGAGTGGTCGATACCATGGCAAAGTACCCATGATGCTGTGAAGTGTGGGAGACCATCAAAGTGCGGCATTGCATCGGGGTCGTTCAAGCGGGACCAAACTACCAATGTTCACGGAAGCGGCGCTCGATTCGACGCAATGACATCACAAGAGGGGACACGCAAGATGGGCAAGGTGAACATTGATTAATGCGCACCTAGAGTCTCTAGCAAGGTCAGGAACACCAGAGATGCCTACAGCCAAGCGTAGATTTCAACTCCATGAGTTATAGGGTCATACACAGATGCTCGAGCCGGTAGAGCCAAGGGGGGGTAAGTCCAGATGGCACCAGTGTTAAAAGCGCTTTTGTTAAGCCAATTTTAATCTCGTTTTTGGGTTCTTGGGAATGGATAGGGGTCTCATAGTGCAGAGGCCTTTTGTTTAATTTTCCCAATTCAACATTCAATTAACACTTAACTATGCCCAATTCAATTTTTATCACTACGCAGTACGTCTATCATGTGAATTATCAACTACCAATTCGCACAGACTTATTAATATTCACCGTAGTATTACTGTGTTAATGATTAATTACTATAAATCAATCAACAGACTACAATACTCAAGATTGATGCAACTCTGCAACACAGCACTTCAACGCAATCGCCCAGACAGACAGTCTGGCGATTCTTGTCCCTCACTGAAGAACATCGTGATTGCCTTTTCATTAATGAATAAAGAGTTACATCTGTTTGCTACGTTTTTTTGGTGTGTGAGAGTATAAAAATAAAATTACATATTCCAATCCGGCGGCCTAACACTGTGTTAATGTGGCATGTACATGTTCGCATTTTATAGTTTAAGTAAGGCTCAAATTGAAGGGTCTATGGAGGGTTGCAATGAAAAGGCATGAAACCCCGAATGGGTGTGACAAGTTGTATAAATATATCACTTGGCTTAATAAAAAAAGAGCACGCACATTTCTTGGAGCATTCTGTGATCTTGTGGTTATGGCTTTGTTGTCTCTCTCTACCTTCTTGCTGTTATATTCATGTTGATCTGCCTACGTCGATAGCGAGAAGTGTGTGTGGATGTAATGTTATATACTTGTTGAGAGAGAAACATTCTTGTTCTTGTCCATTCTTTGAGTTTGTGAGTATGGCCACATGATGAAATGAAGCTATGGCGCTTTCTCTCTCTCTCTCTCTCTCTCTCTCTTCTTTTTCTGTTGTAGGGAATGTATATCCATGGCCTATAAACACTGGCACCGTCTGTGGGAAAATGGAAACAGATTTGGAATAATCACTAAGGGAAGAGCAGTACTTAAGGCAAGCAATGGAGAGTAATAACTGCTAGTTGAAGAAGTGATATATGCGGGTTACTCGTTCCGGTGAGTCCTACCCAAAGTATAGGTGAGATCCCTGGGCAGTTCCAAACTTATGAGGGACACCCCCGGGTGGTAGAAGTACAGGCCAGTTAAGTCCAGTTGCAGAAGGATCGGAGCCAGTCAGTAGTGATTCGGGTGCCAGTTCGGTAGCGCATGATGAGATTCCGATGAATTCCGGTGTGAGTCCGATACTTTTTGAAGAACGTTCCGTGACTTCTGGTTGTACAGAGATGCAATGCAAAATTATTCTGCACTATCTGGTAGGAATTCAGCCATTTCCTGTGACAGGTTCGTGTTACCAGGTGAGCACGTTTCTGGTGAAAGGGTAGACTGGTTTGGTGAGACTTCGGCAAGTTCCGGTGGAAGTTTGGTACCACCTGGTGGTAATTTGAAGTTTTTCGGTGATACTCCGGTGCTGCCTGGTGGACACTTATTACGTTCACCACTTTTCGGTACAAGTCTACCTAATTTCAACACCATAGTTGAGGAAAGGCTGCTAGACTTGGAATTCAGGAATCAGTTCGACGACATTTTGGACCAGAAGGTGCGCAAGTTGACCCTCCAGTCCAGGAAGCTCACGAGAAACCTCCCCAAAATTCAAGGAATAATAACGCCAGCAACAATAGCACCATGAGTGGCTCACAACAACAGCAACAAACACCACCACAGCCGCAACCGCAATTTCAGCAGCATCAACAACAATAGCCACAGCCAATCGTTCCACCTCGACTGGTTCCAACCGGAGTGACATATACAAAATTCGATGGATTTCCGGGGGATGACCCCGATGCACATATTCGCACATTAGAGATCAGTTATGCAGTGTTGAACTACCCATCAGATCCGGCGTATAAGGCCATCGTGTTTGAGGCCACCCTAGTTAATGAAGCAGCAAGGTGGCTGACAGAATATGATATTAATCATTTCGGTAATTATGATGATGTGAGGGACGCGTTCCTACAGAGGTTTCAGTTGAAGAAGAACCCTGCAAAAATTTTTGACTATTTGTAGAGCAATCAGCAGAAACCACACTAGAGTGTCCAAGAGTATGCAACATTGTTCAGAACTCACTTGAGGTAGCTACCACCGGTGCATGCCAACCTGCCAGATGATGTCATAACACAATGGTTTATCAACGGCTTGAATCCACAGTTAAAACAGATAATGATCATTCGCTGTGTGGGCGGAATGACATTGGACGCTGTTATTGCCATGGCCTTACAGTTGGAGCACAAGGTTGGAGGTTTTATAGAGGATCTAGAATTGTTGAAAGCAAGTAAGAACGTGGCCGAGGATCCATCCAAACAAGTGTATTGTACTAAATGTAAGAATCTCGGTCACACCAGTTCCACATGTGCGCTCAACCAAATGTATTGTGCCATTTGTAATACGATGGGTCACTCAACAGAAACTTGTGCATACAATGCAAAGGTGTAGGGTAGAACAACAGTAAACACCATAATACAGGAGCAAGGTCAGCCAGCTACCCATTATGTGTTGCCACAGTTCTAAACCAACCAGCAGCAAGGATATAGGAACTATCGGGGTCAGCGTAACTACAATTTCAATCAAAATCGATGGCAAATAGGTACATCGACTAAAGGTACCTCTCTCCCACCCCCTCAATGTTATTTCTATGGCGAGGTTGGGCATATTTGTAGATTTTGTAAAGAAGCCGCAGAGTATGACAAAAGAAAGAAGGAAAGACAAAATCCAATGACAAAGATGGTTTATATTTCCCCAGTTGAGTCACAAGCAGCCGTAATTTAGACAAGATCGGGTAAACATTTGCAACCAGCAGCTGAGTTTTTCAAACCTGGAATTCATGAGCAGCAGCGGATGTTTGCAAAGGCTAGTCAATGGACAACTAAGGAGCCGACTGCGTTCCTTGATCCAGTTCCGGTAACTCAGTCTTCTCTGCCAAATGCAAGAGTGAATACAAAGAATTCCGGTCCACTGACATTAGAATCACCACTAGAGGCAGTGATAACCGCAGCACAAACAGAGGAGGTATGGGACGTTATATCTAAGGCTTCAATCACACTTCCTCTGAGACAATTGCTCGCCCTAGTTCCTAGTGTCAGACAGCAATTTCAATAGCAGGTTAGCCCCGGACCTTCTTGTACTCCGGCGACAGCGACCATACAACCTGAGATGGATCCTACGGTGGATCATTCAATACCGTTGATCACCGTCTGGTATAAAAACCAGAAGATTACACAAGTTTTAATTGATGGAGGGTGTGGTGTGAATATTGTGACAGCTGCACTATGTAAGAAATTGGGTTGGACTCAAATTGAACCAGTGTAGTTCTATGCAGACACCTTCTTTTGGGAACTATCTTTACTTCGTGACTTTCATCGATGATTTTTCGAGGCATACATGGGTATATCCATTGAAGGTAAAGTCCGAAGTGTTCATGTGCTTCAAACAGTTTTTGGTTTTGGCTGAAAATCTGTCAGCATGTAAAATGGGCACCCTCTGTTCTGATCGAGGGGGGGAATATATGTCTTCTGATTTTAATGCATTTCTGGCTGAACGTGGGATAAAACTCCAATGTACAGTGCCGTATACACCTCAACAGAATGGAGTTGCTGAACGAAAGAACAGGTCACTCATGGAGATGGCGAGGTGTATGGTCAAGAGTCAGACTTTACCTCATAGTTTCTGGCTTGAGGCTGTCATGTGTGCAGCATATGTACTGAACAGGTGTCCCACTAAAGCGCTGTAGTCTATCACTCCATATGAGGCTTGGCATGGCCGCAAGCCATCTGTTGCTCATCTGCGTGTTTTTGGTTGTTTGGCATATGCACTAGTGCCTGAACAACATCGTAGAAAATTGGATGATAAGGTAGTAAAATGTATTTTGGTTTGATACGGGGGATTTGTTGATATATTTAGGTAGTGATGTGAGTGAACACTCTAGGACCACCGGGGCACTTTTTTCCCTCTTTAGGAGTTTTTTTCCCCCGACTTGTATATACACCTATTGCCCTAATGGGATACTTATCTTTATACATTCTCTAGTAATACATTCAGTATTATGTGTTGTGCTCCAAGCTTCTTCTCCTTCCTTGTGATGTTCGCGTGCTTCTGCAGACATCTATCTCCAACAGTGACCTTCCTGCAATAGAACAAAGACTAACTCCTCAAATGTTAAGGCATTTGGATTATCTTTCATCATCAATCGAAAAGTAGAATCAAAACTTTGATATGAATTTGGAAGACCATTCAAAACAGTCTCCATAAGTGAAGTGTCAAGCAAGACTTCATCAGTAAAGATCAACTGCTCCTTCAAATCTTTGATCTTTGTGAAAAAAATGTCCACGGAATCTCCTTCATTGATTGGTCACTCTCGAACTTTTTTTGGAGGTAAGCAACATGAGCTTCATTCGTTGCCTAGTATAAAATGGTAAGTGTATCCTAAGAATCCTTTGTTGTTCTGCAAGAGTGAATGTGAGGAATAATGGCGGGTTTGACAAACAAGGCTATCAATCCATGTGCTTGAGCATTCTGCCATCCCAATGAATTTGCTCTATTGTAGGTGCAACAAGAATTGTATCAAGGACATGAACATGAAGAATATCACCATCTTCAATTTGCATCACCTTCAATAACTGTATTTGGAGGTGTAATAGGACGTTTTTCAACATCCTCCACAATATTCCACAATTCTTTTGCAACCAATCCATGATGCATCACATGAGACCATAATGGGTAATTGGTACCATCCAACTTATCCTCAACAACCGACATACAAAATACATCACTGCTTTCAGCCATGGTCACTGACTAAAATACCTTGATGCAAAATAATGACAGTATCTCAAGAAGTTGAACAGAAATACCCTATCAAGTTCTACTAAACATGTAGCACACTTTGAGATGCTTATACTAGTGAACTAAAACTTGTATATATCTTTGGCATAAAAAGGCAAAATTACCTACACAAGCATTACGATAGTGCCTTCGAAGGCCAAAACGAGGTCAAATCATGATTTCGACACCACATAGCAAAGTTGCTTTGAATTCCTAATCGCCTGAGTATGTCCACCAAATTTTGTATGATTCTGAGATGTGACTGGAGGGGTGTCAAAAATGCCCTAGATGAAATGGCGACCTGCTCTAGTACCAATTGTTGGAGTTTGACGTTTGCAGAAGCACGCAAATAGCACAAGGAAGAAGAAGAAGCTTGGAGCACAACACACAATACTGAATGTATTACCAAGAGAATGTCCAAAGATAAGTGGCCCATTAGCGTAATAGGCGTATATACAAGCTAGGGAAAAAAACCTTTTAAAGAGGGAAAAAAGTGCCTTGATAGTCTTAGAGTGTTCACACACATCACTACCTAAATATAACAATAAATACACACATAAAGTGTTCATTTTAAGCACTAGAGCAAACACTTCCTGGAAATCAATGCCCTATTTTTTGGGCATATCCCTTAGAAACGAATCTTGTGTTGTACTTGGCATTTTCATCCACATTCTTGGTTTTGTGTATAGACTTGTTAGGAATGGCCTTCCTACCCTTAAGAAACTCAACCAAATCCCCAAGTATCATTCGCATGCAAGGCCTTTATCTCTTCCTACATGGCTAGTTAATGCTTCTTCTTGTGTTCACATAACTTTGCCACTTTATAAGTGAGAGGTTCACCCTCATTAGAACCAGAAACTCACTACAAGGATAGTTTACATTATGGATCTAATAAGCACAAATAGTGATGATGCAAAGATCAAAGAGCAAGTGTAATGGTACAATGATCATAGAGATAATAATTATGCAACAATACACTAACTAAGTAGCTTAGAGAGTACAAGGTGTACTTTGAGAAAGGTGCTCTAGTAGTTATAAGCTGATAACAATGACATCCAATGGAAATTACCCTCACCAAGAGTGCACAAAGTGGTCATGGCTAGACCACTCCTCCCTCTGAGTTTCCACTCCCAAACTCTTCCACTTGTAGGAGGTGACCCACCACTTGGAGCATTTCTATTGTAGAGTTCCCTTATAATATAGTTGTTCTCTTCTTTCCCATCTCCTTAGTTCTTCATAAAAGTGTATCAAGTGACCCATGAGCATCCCTTTATAGACACATTTGGAGCGCCATATATGCTTTCCCTATGCATGAGCACATAAGGGGCATGTATGGAGGGAGCAGCTTTCCCAAAATCTCCTCACCTCATCAATCCCATGGTGCATATGCCACAAGGTGGATGAGAAAGGATCACTATTGAGGAAGTTGGTCTAGATGCCCTAATTAGTCCCTCATCATATGAGTAAAATACCTTTTATAATAAATCATTCTTGTCTTATCTTGCCATTCTACCATGAATTTTCTACTCCATCCTTAACTTGCTCAATCTTTGCACTACATTGACCTTCATATTATGTGTCTAGGTGTAGCAAGTAGATCCAGTTCCTTAACCAAGAATTCAACTCTCCTTCTCCCCTTTTCACCAAGTACAAAAGCACATCGACCTGAGCCTTGGGATGAGGAGGTCAAATCAACCAGTAGGTCGAGTCTAGTCCTAGCCATAATTCGACTTTCCCTCAACCTAATAGGTCACATTTCTCTTTGCCTATCAATTTGGGTTTCTCCCATGCTAATGGGTTGTCACCAACAACAAGTTCAACTTTCTTGCTCCCCCCAAATTGGTTGGATTCATTCCCCAACAATTAAATGGATCTAGGTTGATGGTTCAAATCAACCAGTATACCAAATGCAGTTCAACCCTTCCACAAGAAGGCCAACCTCTTTTGCTCTTGGTTCAGTCAATAGATCAAATCTATAAAGGTTGCATTTAGTTTCCAAAGGTTGACCTCTAGTAGCTTTGATGAGTTACACCACCGGGTATAGGCCGATTTTCCCACACAAGCCAAGTCAATTCTAGCACCCACACACTAATCAAGTTTTCCGTGTAGATCAGATTCGTACAAGTGTTGCTCATGTTGCCAAGGCAAGCTCATCCCAACGTTAAAATGAGTATGTCCCGCACATCAAGAGGTTACACTACCTGTTTCACCACATTCATCAAGAGGCAAGCTCATCCCAACGTTAAAATGAGTATGTCCCGCACACCAAGAGGTTGCACTACCTGTTTCACCAAGAGGTTGCACTACCTGTTTCACCACATTCGAGTTGCTTTCATCACATTACTAACATCTACTACTATTCAAATGTCATTCAATTAAGCAAAGAAGAAAGACTAAAATATTCATTTTCTTACGGTCTGCTCTCGAAAGATGATGATATTCAGACGAGCAAATTCCACATGAGACAAATTCAAATACAAAATGTATGCATAAAGATATATTGTCAAGTGCAAAGATTGAACTTCAAATAATTTCTTCTTAAGCCTCGAAAAAGATAACACGGCTTGCATAGTCATCGAAGATATTACGTGGAACTTCAATTGTGCATATCATCATCATATTTCTGATACGTAATAATCTGTTTTTTAAGAGGAAGTTCGGCCGAAGCCTAATCTCTCTTATACCTTGAATTTGATTGGAAAAACAACTAAAGCCTAATCTTTCTTATAGCTTGAATTTGATTGGAAAAACAGTTGCACAGGTGAAGGGTATAGTATCCATGAGACGCTCTACATGCGACAAAGCAAGATACGGTAGGATATTTGTGGGCCCTAAGCCAGTGTATTGTTTTCGAGCAAATTTAAACCAGTTGCCTTTAAGCAGTCCTTTCTAAGATATGTGTAACTTAAAAGAGATGATGACCAGCTCATTCATGAGCTAATGCTGAAAATATGGATTCGAAACAATGTAGCAACATGTAGAGAATGGGATATAAAAATGTTCAGGTGCAGTAAGATAGTTCACTCTTGCCTTGACTTGCGTATTATGACACCAATCTCTCTCTCTCTCTCTCTCTCTCACACACACACACACACACATACACACACACAAAGCTACAGGCCAAGTGATGTTAATTCTTACCTGGTGAGTGAAGCACATAGCTTGCTGAATGTGCCTTAGATGTGAGGGCGATTCCGATTAGGGCAAAGCGTAGCTGGTAATGAGGATGGCGAAGTTGTGCTCTGATTTCACATATTAACAGCGTATGTAGGTGAAGTTGAGATCTGAGTTTACATTGTAAGATCGTACATATGGCAAAAGAAGCTCACAGTCCCGACTAGTATTTAAATATAGAATTTTTATGTTCACAAGGCCTGACAGAGTTCAAGCTTTGTCGCGAAACCCACCTTCTCGGCGAAAGTATTTCCGCAACAGTGGCGTGAGAGCCGAAGTTTTTGCCAACATGATTTACTTATGCATTACTCGGCCAGATATTCAGTTTGTTGTCTCACAGATGAGCAGGTTTATGCATTGCCCAGGAGTCAAGCATTGGCAAGCGGTTAAGTGCATCTTTCGCTACTTGAGTGGTACTCGGCTACTTGGGTTGTTTTATCCCAAGGGGGGATCACTACCACCAGACTTGCATGCTTTTTCTGACTCTGATTGGGTTGGTTGCTATGAAACTCGTGTGTCCACTAGTGGCTTTTGCTTCATGCTTGGTAGCTCATGTATATCTTGGTTGAGCAAGAAGCAGCCTATTGTGGCCACTTATAGTTATGAGGCTAAGTATAGGGCAGCTTTCACAGTGATTGTTGAGTGTGTGTGGCTCAGACGCCTTATGGCTGATTTGGGTGTTGGTCAGTCTTCTGCCACCACCATCTTCACTGACAGTCAGAGTGCATTGGCAGTTGCGAGGAACTCTATGTTCCATGCTCGCACTAAGCACATTGAGGTGCATTATCATTATGTCATGGAGAGATTCTCTACTAGGGAGATCATCTTGGCATATGTGGCCACGCAGGAGAACATTCCAGACCTTTTCACAAAGGCTCTGTCTAGGGAGAAGTTTGAAGCTTTCTGCAAAGCTTTGGGCTTACTTCCTTTTGTGGAGTGATTTCCACATAGCTTGGCACTTCCTTATACATGAGTGCCAGCTCCTTGTTCATCGCATCACTCCCAGGGGGGATTTGTTGATATATTTAGGTAGTGATGTGTGTGAACACTCTAGGACCACGGGGGCACTTTTTTCCCTCTTTAGGAGGTTTTTTCCCCCCGACTTGTATATACACCTATTGCCATATTGGGATACTTATCTTTATACATTCTCTAGTAATACATTCAGTATTATGTGTTGTGCTCCAAGCTTCTTCTCCTTCCTTGTGATGTTCGCGTGCTTCTGCAGACATCTATCTCCAACAGTGACCTTCCTGCTAACTCCTCAAATGTTAAGGCATTTGGATTATCTTTCATCATCAATCAAAAAGTAGAATCAAAACTCTGATATGAATTTGGAAGACCATTCAAAACAGTCTCCATAAGTGAACTGTCAAGCAAGACTTCATCAGCAAAGATCAACTGCTCCTTCAAATCTTTTATCTTTGTGAAAAAAATGTCCACGGAATCTCCTTCATTGATTGGTCACTCTCCAACTGTTTTTGGAGGTAAGAAACATGAGCTTCATTCGTTGCCTAGTATAAAGTGGTAAGTGTATCCTAAGAATCCTTTGTTGTTCTGTAAGAGTGAATGTGAGGAATAATGGCGGGTTTGACAAACAAGGCTATCAATCCATGTGCTTGATCATTCTGCCATCCCAATGAATTTTCTCTATAGTAGGTGCAACAAGAATTGTATCAAGGACATGAACATGAAGAATATCGCCATCTTCAAGCATCACCTTCAATAACTGTATTTGGAGGTGTAATAGGATATTTTTCAACATCCTCCACAATATTCCACAATCCTTTTGCAACCAATACATGACGCATCACATGAGACCATAATGGGTAATTGGTACCATCCAACTTATCCTCAACAACCAACATACAGAATACATCACTGCTTTCAGCCATGGTCACTGACTAAAATACCTTGATGAAAAATAATGACTGTATCTCAAAAAGTTGAACAGAAATACCCTATCAAGCTCTACTAAACATGTAGCACACTTTGAGATGCTTATACTAGTGAACTAAAACTTGTATATATCTTTGGCACAAAAAGGCAAAATTACCTACACAGGCATTACGATAGTGCCTTCGAAGGCCAAAACGAGGTCAAATCGTGATTTCGACACCACATAGCAAAGTTGCTTTGAATTCCTAATCGCCTGAGTATGTCCACCAAATTTTGTATGATTCTGAGACTGTGACTGGAGGGGTGTCAAAAATGCCCTAGATGAAATGGCGACCTGCTCTAATACCAATTATTGGAGTTTGAGATTTGCGGAAGCACGCAAATAGCACAAGGAAGAAGAAGAAGCTTGGAGCACAACACACAATACTGAATGTATTACCAAGAGAATGTCCAAAGATAAGTAGCCCATTAGCGTAATAGGCGTACATACAAGCTAGAGAAAAAAACCTTTTAAAGAGGGAAAAAAGTGCCTTGATAGTCCTAGAGTGTTCACACACATCACTACCTAAATATAACAATAAATACACACATAAAGTGTTCATTTTAAGCACTAGAGCAAACACTTCCTGGAAATCAATGCCCTATTTTTTGGGCATATCCCTTAGAAACGAATCTTGTGTTGTACTTGGCATTTTCATCCACAATCTTAGTTTTGTGTATAGACTTGTTAGGAATGGCCTTCCTACCCTTAAGAAACTCAACCAAATCCCCAAGTATCATTCGCATGCAAGGCCTTTATCTCTTCCTACATGGCTAAATAATGCTTCTTCTTGTGTTCACAGAACTTTGCCACTTTATAAGTGAGAGGTTCACCCTCATTAGAACCAGCAACTCACTACAAGGATAGTTTACATTATGGATCTAATAAGCACAAATAGTGATGATGCAAAGATCAAAGAGCAAGTGTAATGGTACAATGATCATAGAGATAATAATTATGCAACAATACACTAACTAAGTAGCTTAGAGAGTACAAGGTGTACTTTGAGAAAGGTGCTCTAGTAGTTATAAGCTGATAACAATGACATCCAATGGAAATTACCCTCACCAAGAGTGCACAAAGTGGTCATGGCTACACCACTCCTCCCTCTGAGTTTCCACTCCCAAACTCTTCCACTTGTAGGAGGTGACCCACCACTTGGAGCATTTCTATTGTAGAGTTCCCTTATAATATAGTTGTTCTCTTCTTTCCCATCTCCTTGGGTCTTCATAAAAGTGTATCAAGTGACCCATGAGCATCCCTTTATAGACACATTTGGAGCGCCATATATGCTTTCCCTATGCATGAGCACATAAGGGGCATGTATGGAGGGAGGAGCTTTCCCAAAATCTCCTCACCTCATCAATCCCATGGTGCATATGCCACAAGGTGGATGAGAAAGGATCACTATTGAGGAAGTTGGTCTAGATGCCCTAATTAGTCCCTCATCATATGAGTAAAATACCTTTTATAATAAATCATTCTTGTCTTATCTTGCCATTCTACCATGACTTTTCTACTCCATCCTTAACTTGCTCAATCTTTGCACTACATTGACCTTTATATTATGTGTCTAGGTGTAGCAAGTAGATCCAGTTCCTTAACCAAGAATTCAACTCTCCTTCTCCCCTTTTCACCAAGTAGAAAAGCACATCGACCTGAGCCTTAGGATGAGGAGGTCAAATCAACCAGTAGGTCGAGTCTAGTCCTAGCCATAATTCGACTTTCCCTCAACCTAATAGGTCACATTTCTCTTTGCCTATCAATTTGGGTTTCTCCCAGGCTAATGGGTTGTCACCAACAACAAGTTCAACTTTCTTGCTCCCCCCAAATTGGTTGGATTCATTCCCCAACAATTAAATGGATCTAGGTTGATGGTTCAAATCAACCAGTATACCAAATGCAATTCAACCCTTCCACAAGAAGGCCAACCTCTTTTGCTCTTGGTTCCGTCAATAGATCAAATCTATAAAGGTTGCATTTAGTTTCCAAAGGTTGACCTCAGCCCATTAGGGCAATAGGCGTATATACAAGCCGGGGGAAAAAAACCTCCTAAAGAGGGAAAAAAGTGCCCCGACGGTCCTAGTGTGTTCACACACATCACTACCTAAATATATCAACATATACATACACACATAGACACAAACACATACACTCATATGCGTACGTACACACACATGCATACATACATAGACACATGCATACACACACATGCACATACATACACACATACACATACACATACACATACACACACATATGTGCACACATATGCACATATACACACACAAACACACTATACAAACACATGCATACACACACATACAAATGCATGCATACACACACATACATACATAGACATATAATTAACACACATTTGCATACATACAGTCATGTGCATACATACACATATGTGCATACATACACACATGTGCATATATACACACATGTGCATACATACTCACATGCATTCATACACACACATGCATATGTACACATACATACACACATGCATATACATACATAAACACAAGCACATACACACACATATGCATACACACACATATGACACACACATACACATACACATACATACGCACACATAGACACACACACACACATACACTCACATGCATACATACACGTACATGCATACATACAACCAAGCAAAAAATATGGCTAACTATTGTAAGTATAATTTTAATTCTTTGTATATCATTTGAATTGTGTTATTTCATTAATTAGCATACTCACACTTATTGATATGCACATATACACTTATACATGAAGATGTATGTTCACACATATACACATGCACATACACAGACATATATAGATACACATACATGTGCACATACACATACACATACACACACATACACATGCATATGCACAAACATTTCTACAAACACATAAAAAGACTTGCATGTGTGCATTATTTCATATATGCATACACATACACAACACATTAACACATACTTAAATACATGTATATGCACATCCACATGCATGCACATTCACATGCATGCATATACTTATGGATGCAAATGGAAATGCATCCACATTCACATGCATGTTTCATACATATACACATGCATATACATACACTTGTATATGTTTATACACATACACATACATATGTACATACATACATAATACACATATACACACATATACACATATATACACATATATATGCACATGTGTACACACACATATGCACATACACACACATGCACATACATACATATACACATATACATGCACATACACACATATACACATACACTTACACATATACATGCATATACATACATATACACACATACACATGCACATGCACATACACATACATACGCATATACACTTACACATGCACATACATACATATACACACACATACATATGCACATGCACATACACATACATACGCATATACACTTACACATGCACATGCACATACATGTGTATACACATATACATATGTACATACATACATATACACATAGATACACACATATACATGCACATACATACACACACATATGCACATACACACACATACACATGCACATGCACATGCACATGCACATGCACATGCACATACACACACATACACATGCACATACATACATATACACACATAGACATGCACATAGATACATATACACACATACACATGCACATACACTTACATATATACATGCACATACATACATATACACACATACACATGCACATGCACATACGCATACATATGCACATACACTTACACATGCACATGCAGATACATGCATATACACATATACATATGCACATATATACATGCACATATATATACATAGATACATACATATACATGCATATTGACACACTTACACAAATAT